>JAWWLZ010000139.1:34679129-34732320 GCA_035041345.1 Poliocrania exsul
TCTGGTTGATACCCATCAAAGTCACTGTTGTGTGAGATTATAGAACTTCCTCAGCTGAAAGCACTTGTGTTCATTCTGGTTGATTCTATTTCTTGGGCTGATTCACTTGTCATTTCAGTCTCCATTCTTCAGCAGATGAGTTTTCTTTCATGGTTTCTTGTGTTTTTTAATTGATGCCTCAGATGTTTTTGGAAAGATGGTAGTTCAGTCATTTCTAGAACAGCTCTTATGCCCTTTTATAAAGTGTTTATTTTACTATTTTTCAGCCACCATTTAAATTATTCTTAACTTAATCTTTCTACTAGCATTCTGCCTAATATTGAGCTTATTTGTAAGATCTTGTGTCCTGACAGGCCTTGTGTTTTAAAGATACTGCAAAAAATTATTATTTCCTATCTGCACTGTTTAGACCATACTGAGAAAGTGGAATAGAGTTGAATAGAAAAAAAAAATGTGAGAATAGGTAACAGTGCAGTGATTAATGCCTTGGGATGTACAGCAGTCAGGTGTAAGTCATTGATCTGCCCAGGTTCCTGAAGCCCAGGGAACAGACACTTGTGCTGGGAGCTTGGAACACTTCACATTTACTCTCATACAGACAGGCAACATTCCGAAAATGGTAAGAGGCATGATATAAGAAAACGTTTTTCCATGCAGTCTAGCAGTGTATATATGGATGTGATTTGTTGGAGCAGTCTAAATTAAGAAACACTGACCACAGCAATGCTCAGCTCAAATGTTAAACAACTGAATTATGAAAGCTTTTGTTCAAAGTTATTATATCTACTGATAAAAAGCTGAATAGAGGACCATTCTTTCCTAGTTTGAATGATGCATGGAGCAGAGGTCTGCTGCCATTATTTGTATGAAACAAAGTAACAGAGACTTTCCAAACTATGGGAAACATAGTCCCCACCACTATTATGTAATTCAACAATGAACTATGTCCTACTGAGTTTTCCACACTTCTCCAAAAGTTAACTTAAGATTTTAATTTTGAATTAGAACTGTCAATCAGACATATGTGCAGTATATATTCAAGATTTATTTGCTACAGCAAAAATGTGGGTAATGAAAGCAAATGCAAGGGTAAAAATAAAACATAGCTCTTACAAAAAATGTAAACTTATTCAAATAAGAATTTTAATCCAAAAGCATTGAAATGTGAAAAATCACATTACAAATACACACTTCTATAGAGAGTAAGAC
This sequence comes from Poliocrania exsul, assembly GCA_035041345.1. Lineage (NCBI taxonomy): Eukaryota > Metazoa > Chordata > Aves > Passeriformes > Thamnophilidae > Poliocrania > Poliocrania exsul. The sequence goes on from JAWWLZ010000139.1 coordinate 34,680,339, forward strand.
ATTGCTTAGTATCCCTTGGAAGACTTTGATAGAAAAAAGGCATAATATATCATTGAGGTTCTCATATTCCATAAGACTGAGCAAAATTTGAAGTTATAAATTTTTTTAATTGTAATTTTATTTGGAAATGAACAAGACAATCTTCATCTGTATAGGGAAATTGTGACACACCTACTTTGCCTAGGAGTTTGTGATCACAGTAATCATGTCACTTTGCAATCATGAACAAAGGTCTATCCGGATCCTTTTGTTTTGTCTGCTGTGCTCTTTCAAGATTGATAAGGGCCTTTGGATCCTTATCTTGCTGATAAGGTCTACCCATAATAAAACTTTGATCTACACATATTTTCTACTGTGATAGAAATAACTAATGCTAACTAAATTTGTTACAATTTAAAGCAGAATAATTGCACACTTGATTAAGTACAAGTTCTGAGCATTTTCTACAACTGTTTTCAAAATTAATATATGAATGGTTCATTTGTGATGCTTCTGTTTCTCTCATTTTATACAAATACTTTTTTAACAGGATTGGAGTTAAACCAAGGAAAAGTTTTTGTGAAGCATTTCCATTTCAGCAATCAACTGGCACTTGTACTAGGACTAGAGTTTATCATTTACTAATAACAAATAATATATGAAAATTGAGCAGACTATGAGAGAATATACTAAGAAATAGGAGGTTTTCTCCATTTTCTCATATCATTTTCTTATGCAAAATTACATATCCTGAGAACTAACAAAAAGTGTTGTAGTGCCTCATGACACACCTGTGGACTGAATGCAATGGGTTGGGTTAGTTTAAAACAAGATAGTGGTTGACTTCCTTAGTGATCTTTGATCACTGTGAAAAACCTTGAAATCACTGAAAGATGGAAAAGAGGGAACAGGATGTGTTACAAAATACAGGTTGAAATTCACATTTATTTATCATGCTCTGTATCTCTGTTTTAAAAAATGAAGAGAGGTTTGGTTTTGCTAAAAAAAGCAGAGATCAGTGGAACATAGTTTCTGAGAGTTTTGTGGTGGACTAGAGTGATGTTTACAGGTAGAAGAGATGAAAAATGCATCTGTAGAGACAAGTACTTGTTTAAAAAGTATTAAAGGAGACCCAATGAGAAGACTAGAATCAAAAATATTGTTCTCCTTTCTTCAAGTTATAATGGTGCTAAATGCTAAATCTTCCTGCAAATCTTGAAGCTGTTCTATCTTTATATCTTTATGACTAATGACACATGGTTCTTCCCTAGAGAACTGCAAACAATTTAGCACTGTTTTTCTTATGAGAAAAAAGATGCAATTTTGCTGAGAAAACTAGATTGTCTGTACTGGGTATGTTAAAAAACATAAGTATAAACACATAATGCTTGTGTGAAAATTCCATGATTGTGTCAAGTTTTAGCTCAAATGGGACTGCATGAACTTGAAGAGATACAAAACTATTCCAGTTTCCACTCAAAATTCTGCTGGATCTGATACTGCATAATAATGGCCTGTTTGTCTATATTATCCTAAATTGTTTCATGAGACACTTATAGTCCTAGTGACTTCCATCATTCCTCATTTAGACACTTAGAGTGACATGAAAATGTCAGCAATTTTTTTGTATTCCTCAATATAGTCACAAATAACTTGTACATTGAAATTATGTGCTGGTCAGTCTGCTGTAAAGGCAGCTTGCTTAGGCAGTAGAATGTAATTTTTTTATTCCAGTTCTTAAGGTGACTTTTTAATGAAACCTAAGAACAGATAGTAACTCGAAACTTTGAATAAAAATAATTCATTATTTTCTATGCATATTCTGCTTTCAGTGTCCTGAAATTGCTTGTTTTAGACCAAGGCATAGCACGATCCAAAACTAGGGGCACTTATTGCTGAGAAATTTCCTTTTTGTCAATGCCTTTGTTAACAGAGTGTCAAGGGGTAATCACAAATGAACTTTAAGCCTTTTAAAATATGCAGCAATAGAAGTCTGAATCTCTTTGTAACAATAGATATCAACAACAAGAGAGGTTAAAGGTGATATATTTCTCTTGTAGGCTTTTTTTCCATTTGGCACTGATGTTTTCTGACCTTTAGTAGGTGGAGACACCTAACGGTACATCCTGTCTGCACAAAAACTAATCAGTATTTTAACAGGAAAAGTCAAACATCCTTGAAATAGTTATATGTGTGCTATGTGTGCCACCATCGTGATATGCACACAGGACTTCTGTGTTTATACAGATTTTTATTGGAAACCAATTGAAAGTAGTCCAGGTTATAGGACAGGCAGGGACATGTGAGAAAATTAATAGAATCATAGAATGGTTTGGTTGGAAGGGCTCTTAAATATCACTTTAAGTTCCCGCCTCCCTGATGTGGGCAGGGACACCTTCCACTAGGCCAGGTTTCTCCAAACCCCATCCAGCCTGGCCTTGAATGCTTCCAGGGATGCAGAATCCACTTCTCTGGGCAACTTTTTCCAATGTGTCATTACCCTCACGGTAAAAAAATTCTTCCTAACATCTAATCAAAACATAACTTTTTTAGTTTTAAAGCCATTACTCCTTATTCCATCACTATGTGTCCTATCCTCTCCAGCTCCCTTGAAGCGCCCTTCAGGTGCTGGAAGGCTGCTCTACGGTCTCCCTGGAGCCTTCTCATCTTCAGGCTGAAAAACCCCAACTGTCTCAGCCTGTTCTCATAGGAAAAGTGCTCCAGCCGTTTGAGCATCTCAACGGCCCTCCTTTAGACTTGTTCCAACAGGGCATCCCACAGCTGGACACAGTATTCCAGGGTGGTGTCACAGGAGTGAAGTAGCATCACCTTCCTCAAGCTGCTGGTCATGGTTCTTCTAGTGCTGCCTAGAGTGTGGTTGGCCTTCTGGGCTACAAGTGCTCATTTGTTTGAGTCTGTGCGTTTTAAGTTTTTAGTTAAAGACATACTTTAAGCTTTTAGGTGCTTTTCTCTCTTTTCTGCGTGGCTCTTGCTTCATAGCTCTGTTGCCTCTCTCATATCTTTGTTACCAACTGCCACCTCCAGTTCCAAAAAGTACCAGAAGTGGGGTTTTTTCTAAGGAAAAGGTAGCAAAGGTCAGGGTCGGATTAGAGACTTAAGGCAGTTTGGTTTTTTCTGTAAAAAGGTGGAGTAGAACATTATGCCAACAGTTTATGATGCACCTTTGAACCCAAAAATACAAGAGGAAATGTACCATCCATCTGTAAACAGTTTATGGTAGTTTTCTGGTAATCATGAACTAAAAGCACTTAAATGAAATATTTTGATGTTTTAAACATTTTGTTTTGTTTCTTTTCTTTCTCACTTAAATTACTGTATGGATTTAATACTTGGAAATGATCAAGCAAAGCAAATCCAAGTGTTGAATTCTTCTAATGTGCACCCTTTTCTGGGAGGTTCTCAGTGTGATTTTGGGTAGGAAGTTCCTGTCAAAATATTCAAGGATTCTCTTGATATCACAGGACAGAGTCCTCAAACAAACTGATTAAATGCTTCCCTGCTTGCTAATCCTTGCAGTTTAATTGTCATATGTACTTACTCCATATTTACATGGCTTTGAATATGGCATGCAACTATATTTGCCTTGGTATTGTTTCATCCCTGACCACATAAATATCCAATCTACACATAATTTTGAAATTATAAAAGTATCATCTTTTGCTGGTTAGAAGGAGAAAGGCAGGTGAGACGGGATATAGTTTTTGATCTAAACTACTTTTGTTTACTCTGTCTTAATTCAAACAAGTCCATTTGCCAGGACTGCTCACTGTAGCTATAGCAGGTAGAAGATGAAGCTGCATAACTGAGACAGATGGTGTTTGTAGTTTTGTGTTTGGTTTGCAGGAAAGAGGAAAAAAGGAACACTAAATTTGAAGTTCCAATAATAGTATGTCTGTCATCTTTGCCTCCTCAGTGACTTCCTAGAGAAAGGTCCTGTCTGATACAGGCCAAGAGCTTTTAACTATTAGGACAGAAGATTGCACTGCTGCTTCCTTTGGCACCCAAGTTTGTTGAGAAATTTAAAAAATGCTCTGCATACAGCACTTAGTATTCTAATCCAAAATGAGAGACTGGAAATCCTTACTCAACTGAAACATGACATAGAATTGATTAACATTTAAAAATACAATTTTTCTTTTAAAAAATCTCTTTGTCCCTTTTGTACAGGTTTTGATGGTACTTTTTATCATTTTATCTGCTGAATTAAAAAATTAATTAAGAAATTGAAATAAAAGATCAACCAGTATCAGTTCACAAGACTGATAGAAGGACGGGCCAAAGCTAGTTCCGTCAAAACTCATTGTCTTTGGAAAATGTGTTTGGTAGCGTCTGGATAGATAAAGTTATGAAGTTCATTTTTAGAATATGAACTTTGAAGTACTAATGACACTACAGTCCTCCATGATAGGCATAAGCATGTGAATGGTAGTTGGGATAAACAGTTATTATATTTGAATCGGACTTCAAAGCTACGTGGCTTTGGCTTGAAATCTGCAATATAAGGACTGATTAGTAATTATTCTATCCTTCTTTGCTTCAAGAAATTTTAAAAAGAAAGGCAATTTGGGGATTGACTTAACAAGGATAACTTCTGAATAGCCAATCTACTGCATGGTGGTTTTTGGTGTAATATATACCCAAAAAGTACCTAAACTGATTACAAGTTCAAGTGCTGGCTGCCCTCAGGCTCCCAGTGCCTACTCATTAACAAACTTGTTGCTGGAACTTACCTTATCACAGAAACCACCTGCAATTAATCCAACCCATCTACCTGCAGCTGGTCATGCCTATGCTTTAAAGAATGCTCTGCAGAGGTATGAACTCACACTTTGGTGGGGAGACTTGCTGGACAGGGTGCTAAGCGCATGAAGTTTAATAATTTTTTTTTATTTGAAGTGATGCAATTGTCTCATGCTTCCCATGCTTCTTCGACTGTGATTATACTACCAAGTTTTTCTTGTATGTAATTTCAAGTTCTCTTGCTTGTTCTCAGGTATACCTGCCATTATCTTTTGCATTTACTTATATTAACTGTGTTTCCATTTTCTGCACCAAGAAATGTTTTCTGGTGACAAAATCAAGTGGTTGTAACTTGTTGGCATGTGGTTTTGGCTCGCTCAGTGTGTGTGCTATGAAACCTTAGTTACAGGATTTCCACCTGTTAATTATGTTTCAAGAGAGGTGACTAAATATATCAGACAAGACCTAAGAACTGAGCAAGTTCTGAATATATCAGACAAGACCTAAGAACTGAGCTGCAGGTCCTCCTCTGTCAGCCTTATGCTGGTGAATATCTCTTGTCCTGAGAAGCCTTATTACTCTCTCAGAGAGGGGTAAGAACAGACAAGGCTCATCCAGAGGAGGGAGCTGTGTTCCTTGAGTAGATGTCTGTCACGGAAACAACTTGATACTTTTTGGGATACTGACAAGACCATATGTTATGAGGCAGGGGCTTGGACCACATTCATAGGCTTTGTTTATGTCCTAGAAGGAGTAACATATTGGAAGCGCAAGTCTAGATTTTGGCTACAGAGGAGAAGTTGGGTAGGGTATTTGGTTGGAAAGTAGTAGTAGTGAAGGCAGAAAAGACCCCAAAGCTTAGGCAGGATGCTGACTGCATTGACACTCAACAGTTCAGGGTTTACTATAGAAAATGTCTCCCGGGGATAACGAAGAGTTGGCCTTTATATCAAGTAGAAGAGTTCTTTACTAGAAATACAATCACTTTCTTATCTTTTGGTAGACTTGATAGTATACAGTACATATACGGTGTTTGTCTAAAGTTTACATGACTGATATCTGGAATGTTCTAAAATTCCTACCTGTTATGTATCTTTAGATATTCTTGCCAAACTCTGCAGTGTATTTAGTCAGAAAAATAATTAGCTTATATAAAGCTAATAGAATTGGACAGCTAGTAAGCATTGAAAATTTTGCTTCCAGGATGAGATTTTGGCAACACTCTTATATAACCTCTCAAAGGCGCTGTATTTTTGCTTCTTTTGGCTAATTGTTATTGCTCATCACTGACTTATTAAAGCAGGTATGCATGATGTTTGGTAATTTACACTGTATAAAATACCTTTAGTTTTCAAGAATGTGAAACATCAACTCAGTACAACTGGAAATCCATGTATTTATCTGTACTCCACAGCATGTGGCATACTACAAATACCTTTACACAGGCAGATTATTCGTTTCTTGCATGTTCTTTGAAATTTGTTTCTCTTGTCTCCAGTATCTTCGTTCTGGAATCCGTCTGTATTGTATGGAATTATACTTGAAAATGCTTTTCATGTCCTTCTGCATGAAAGACAGGATTGCAAATTTTCCAAGTATTTTCCCTCCTTCTCCCTTTCCTTCTACCTCTCCCTAACCATTTTGACCACTGTAGTGTTCCTGCTTATAGTTTTTTTAGGTTTCTGTAAACTTTTTAAGAAACATACACGGACTGTGTTTTCTCATGTTTTACTCAAGTGCAAGATTATGTCAATCAAGACTTGCCTCACCATCCCCCTGTCTAATCTTCTCACCTCTCTGTAGTAAATCATGTAAGTAATAGAAGTAGGGCTGTTTAATTCAAGTGCATTACAATATCTAAGTTGGGGTTTTTTAATAGCAATTAGATAACTGGTGTGATATGTGACTTTAATTAAATGGTGAGTTTTGGACAAAGTAAGTTTTCTGTAAAACATCTGGCAGATGCAATTGCCTGTCAGAAAATAGTTTTAAATAAATTTTGGGGAGTTTTCACTAGCTTTTAGGATTCATCAGAAATTTGAAGATTGTCTATAAGATTACAACCTAGGAAATAATACAAAATGCAATAAGGAAAATAAAAGAAGACAGATGAGGAAAAACATGCTTTCAAAGGGAAGTACAACCAAAATGGCTTTTGATTTGTTGACTTTTTATTCCCCAGTTCTCTATGGGACAGTGTTCGTATTTTTTGCCTGTTTTATACAGTTCATAAATAGCAATCCATTGTAGGTGTGCTGATTTGACATGCAGACATTTATGGTGACAGCTGAAAAACGTATTTAGGAAAATGGGTAGAATGCTGTTAAAATCTGTTTAACGTTTTCTATTACTTCTGTCTTATGCCTATATTACATACTTTTCAAAATGCCTAAGATAATTGAAGGATATAAACCATATTAAAAAACAGAAGTATTTTAGACTGAGTGAAGATGCTTACTCAGTTAAAACTGTTTGATTATGTTCACAATTTCATTTAAGTCAATTTAGTACAAGTGGTAGTTTACTCAAATCCTGTTGCAGTTGTTGATACATTTTTGCAGTGAAAAAATAGAGAAGAGAGAAAGTAACAAGAATTCAGAGGGAAAATTTCTCTGGTTTGGATTGCTGCACCAAAAATCTTTAATTTAAAATTTGAAAAGTGTGATTCAAGGAAAGAGTTTCTTATAATTTCTCTTTTTCAAAAACTTTTTGTGAAAATAATAATAATAGAAAAAAAAAGTTAAAGTAACTAGAGCTTGAAGTAGCTTTTCCTTCATTCCACTTCCTTCACCTGCTGTCACTTCTGCATTCTCTTGCTCATACACGCTCTTGCCTTTTCTCTCTCCCTCCCTCTCTCTCTCCCTTCTCCCTGCTTCTTTCATTCTGATGGAAAGTCTTCACAATTTAAAGTCTTCACAAGTCCAACAGTTGAACTACTATTAGCATAAGGTTCACCAATTCAGGATAAGGACTGTTTTGTATTTATTGTGCTGTCATGTTTTCACAAGGCCTCAAAGGCTTATTAGCAGAATCAGAGGAAAAACTTATAGCATATTTTCCATTTCAATAATGTAAGAGTCACTGTAGATGTTTCTTTTCTTGCCTGTGAGTTTTGGTTTATTACATAGCTGTTGCATTCATTTTCCTTCTTGGAGGAGTTAAATATTTGGATAATCCTGACAGATGTGTAAAATGCAGATCAAATTACTTAAGTTCTCAGTAGGTGAAAGAAGTAGGGTAGAAATCTAATTTTTTAATGTGAAAGCTCTTATTAAAGAGGTTTCATTAAAGACACTATAGAAAATGTTTCTAGAGAATGGATACGTTCTTCCTTGTAATATTAAATTATACTGGTCTGCTTTAATGGTACTGACATTACGAGGACCTGCACTCAGAGTTTCCTGCAAAAGACTGTGTTAACAGCATGTTTACAGTTTGAATAATTAAGTAATTTTCTTGCCTATTTGAGTGAAAAATCCAATATGTTTCACCTATGGTGTCTTCCATAATCACATTCTGATTTGTTGTTCTGATGTCTCAGTCTGTGCAATTGCTTATAATTTCTTTGTATCTTGATATTACATTTTTAATATATGCCTGTGAAACAGTTAATGTGTTGACCATCTTAAAAAAAATCTGTACTTGCAGCTTTGGAATTGTTTATAGCAGGCTACAGTTTCCTAATATAAAAAACTATCATACTTGGAACTAACATATAGTGATTAAGATTTTGGTAAATGTGGAACTTCCTCTACACTGCATGCAGAAATGGATGTGATCTCAATGTACATACACCAAATTATACCCAAAGTTCCTATTTTGTTGATTGCTAAGCAAGTAATACTTGTTAATAAACTGCTTTACCCAAGGATGAAATGCAAATGATAAGCTGATGACAATTTGCAAATGTGACAGGTGTGAGTTTAATATGCCAGACCTTGGTTATAGTTTTAAACATACCTGAATAAAGTATAAAAATATTAGAAACATATCTGAACCTGCAAATGGAACATGGGATAGTATTTAAAATTTTTCACTGATTATATAATGAGAGAGTATCTTTCTGCCATTTCCTGCTGGTTCTGTTGGTGTTAAAGACTGGCATAGAACCCAAAAGTAAACACACTTCTATAGTGTTTCATGTGTGCAGTCTGCATGCCAGACATTGACAGGTAGTGATCTTATGGCAATTCATCAGAGTTTATCTCATGGACTTTCCTAAAGTACCTTGCCAGTAAATGCATTGGGAAAATATTTTGGTATTTTTTCACCTTTCCTATCTGTACCTGTTTCCTTTTTAATTTCCACGTTTAGCTGATTTCTTATACTAAGGATTTAATTGTTTTTCATTTGTGCTGGCAAATACAGTGCAATGTTATTATTTTATTTAATTTGGAAGAGAATGAGGGAAGTAAAAAACTTTACTAAGCTTAAAGCCTATATAATCCTAATGCAAATCTGTATTCAGAGTACTTGAATACCACCTCTTTCTAGTTCTGCTTCTATAATACAAATTGGGAAAGCAAATCTTGTATCTCTGCAGAATCTTTTAGGGTTTCAAGAATAGCAATATGCATGCAAGTGGTGGTCTGATTAAAAAACAAATTTTGTGATTCAGTAGCAATACATTTCTCCCTCACAGGTGAATGAATTACAGCATCAACAACAAATGCATTTCCAAAAGGCAAGGCAGAGTGGCATGGGTTGCTGCTGTTATAGTTTAGGGAATGTTTAAATGTCTGTTAGATAACACACTTCCTTGGGGAAAATGACCTATTAATACTCACAGAAAGAAAGCTCAAACAGTCTCAAGTGACAACAGCTTTATTGCAGCAGCTGTTTCTGGTTTTACCTAAAGGATGGAGGCATCTTTTTTTCCAGCTCTCTGAGTTACTAGTAACATTTTCTGATGTGATATTTTTAAAAGAAATACTTTTCATTTTATTTTTAAATATTTAAAACCTATAAAATGGGAAACATTGCTGGAAAAGTCTGATTTTTGTTTTCTGACAACTGATTGCTCCAAACATGCACATTAATTACATCTTTATTCATAACTGCTTAGAGGGTAAAATTGCCATTGGGGATTATACAGAAGTTAGAAGTCTTCTGAAGTGCTTCTTTTTTTCCCTTTTTTTTTTTTTTTTTTCCATTTCCATGGTATTATAAACACTTGGGGAAATAGTTGTCATATTGGCTTAGATGTTATTCACTTGCTGAAATTGCTTAGAATTTTTTAAGTTTTGGATGCACTTCAACTTTTGTTTACTTTTATAATGCTCACTGGGAATTAAACTCTTCCTCCCTGAAGTAATACAGGATAAACAGTGTTTTTGCTCAGAAACAGAAATTCACAACTACCCTTTTGGCCCCCTTACTAATCATGTTTACTTAACTCTCAACACAGTCTAAAATGGACTTTAGTGATATTTCCAGACTTTGTTATCCAGTAACTTCTTATCTAACTGAAGCTTCCAAGTCAGCCCCCGAAGGTAGAGCTGTGTGCCTTTGGCTTCCATTAAAGCACATAAACATGATGCTGGTTATCAGCAAACACCATGGAAATGTGCAAAAATGCTCAATATATGTGAGCCTCCTTTCAGCATCCATAGCCATTGGAATCATGTAATAAAGCCTCCTCCTTGCTTTATTGAAGTCACAGAAGAATTTGACGATGTGCCACAACAGCAGTTCTGTATACAGAACATACAGGTGTTCTACATACAGAACACCTTATAAATGTGCAGAATTACAAATGTCCAGCCTGAGTGTTGCAGTAATATAGGCAAATATTAATTATTTTTTTTTCCTTCCATGTGCTTTTGTACATGAGAGAGTAAGAATTGCTAAATTAATTAATTAGACATCAAGGAACAGATATGTAAGTCACTGAGATAGGACTCTGGAGTTCTGATGCTGTTGTGTGTACTTCTTGCTCTTTCCAGTTTACTTTTCCTGTGTGAATTCTTGTCCATTAAAGTAGAAAGACAAGAGACACGAGAATTTTTTTCTCTCACTAATTCACTGGACTTCATAGTGTAGTTGCACTAATGTGTTTTTTATTGAAGAAAGCTACAGATATGACTTTTTGAATTTTATGTTCTCCAAGTGTACTTTATAATTTCATTACATCATATAGTGCTAAATAGTATTCTCACAATATTCCCAGAGTGAGGAAAATCAGAGAGAAAATACCCTCCACTCTTGGTAAGTGCTGAAACAAAAAAGAGCTGATGAGAGATGCTACTGAATTATCATCAGCTTATTAAGTTATTCCACATTGTTTTCATGGCTAACATAAATATTTAAATCCTTATGATTCTGTGTTTCATTAAGGAAAACTGTAAAACAATGAATAGTCCAGATTTTACTTCCATTCAGAATATCGCATGTCTATCTCCCATGGCTTTTAGAGACAATCATTTTTCTTGTTCAAATTTCTGTGTTGTTTACTATCACAGTTGTAGGCAGGGGATTTCATTTTTTGTCAGAGTCCTCTTACAATGGGACATTAACCCTCATTTAAGACTCTCTGATGTAAGGTGTAGAGAGAAGACACTTGTGAAGACCATTGTTGTGTGGGACCATTTTAGGGCAGTCATTCTCAATACACTCTGATTTCTAACAATTTATCAGTATAAAAATGGCAGGATGATTTCAGGAGAAAAAATTGATCTGTGACTTTCAGAAAAACATTTCAGTTTAACCTGAGTCAGGGATAGAAGTTACCCAATACATAGTAATACTCTGTACTGATGGGTAAAGAGGTACTTTAAATTTACCAACCAATTCTGTTAGTATTAAAAAGAAAAGATTGAAAGAGTCTCTAAAGAGCCTTGTTGTGTGTTCTAGTGCCAGAATGGAAAGTGAGTTAATAATAGCAAATCATTGACACAAAACTGAAAGACAGAATTCAGTCATCTCTGTTTAAGGTATCTAGCTACTTTCCATAAATTTGTCAAACTGAAACTCAGGATGTTTGAAATTTTGGATTTAAGACATGCTTTTGAATATGAGCATGGAAACCTAAAGAAAATACAGACATATAGGTGTTTTGCTTGGTAACTGACTGTGCAATCTGCAAGAAATGCTTTGGGATGTGTAGTTCATCAAAAGTAGCCAAAGGACAAAGAAAAGGGTTTTGTTTTGGTTTTAAAGTGAGCTAAATGTACAAATGGATGAGCTGCTCAGGCTTTGATGTAGCTGGCTTTTTGTATGAGGTTTGTTCTGCCAGTTCTGAGAGGGACAGAGCAGGCATGTCAAATCCTTTTCTAAATAAGCTGCTCTGATTTTTTCCAGAGAGCCAGCCTTACTAAAGCAAGGCAAGGTTAACCCTTATTTAAGAAAAATACAATGTTATGTGACTTCAGAGAAAGAGAGAAAGAGATTCTAGTTCGCTGGAATGATGCTTCTAACAACAGATATGGATTTAGGCCATTAAATAAAGCAATTGTTTCCAAACTGAGATAAGAAGAATTCAGAACAAACTAACAAGCTTTCGAGTCACTTGAACAAAGGGCAATTTTGAAAAATGTCCTTTTGCTTTTCTGAATAAATGTTGAAAATAATCATTCAGCAATTCATGAAATTTTATAGCTGAAGAAAAACCAAATTTACTGGTAAAATTTGAGGTAGATAAATGTGTTTCTTTATATTCTTTTACTGCAACCATACAATTAATATGATATCCGTAATGTTCTAAAAATAAGAAGTAGAAATTATTTACCTCTTTGTAATAAATGCTGTTCTTTATATCCTTTATGATAAACAAAAACTGGGACAAAATAACAGCTTTGAAAGATAAAATCTAATTCTTCTAAAGAGGCATGCACATGGTAAGAACCCCCACTGAAGTCACATCTAAATCCCATTTTATATCCAAACAAAGACAGAGCAAGGTCTGGATTGCCAAGCCTGATCAGGCAATATTTGAACTGAAATATTTAGAATCAGTGCTATGGATAATGATATTCTGTAAAACTTTCAGCTAGAGGTTAATACCTAATAACAAATGAGTACTAATACAACTCTAGTGTCTTGTGAAATCAGTGACTGGGGATTTGGACAACATAAATGTAACTTATTAAAGGAAATATTAAGCATAGGAAATAGCTGTTTATACTCAAATTGTTGCATACCACTTGTATATTTTATGTTTACTCACCCATGAAATGTTTTGGAAAAAAAACATTGTGAAACTATATTGACTCTTTGCCAACAGAAAATGCAGTACAGTGTTATTTAAGGACAGAATAACATTTTTAAGAGTCTGGATTTCAGAGAGTAACTTTATCAGCTTTGGATGTTGATTGGTTGTTGTTGACCTGCTTGAAAATACAACTCATGCAAATTCTGTGAGTTGTCCATACCCATTTGTTCTTATTTGTATAGGAATCCATATACATTCAAACATTTTAACCAGTTCTAGCTACTGATTTTTATACCATCTAGTATCCTCCATAAATTAGAACCTGTTTCTAGATAGGGTCAAAAGACTACTCATAAGCTATCGGAAAGTAGTTGGTTTTTCAGCCCAAGTATTTTATGGCTTTAATTTGTGGAGAGAAGGAAAATTATTCACTTAAACCTCAGAAAAAGTGAATGAGAGAGAAATAGTCTTTCTAAAATGAGAATGAAGTAATATAAAATATTGGGGATTCTACCTCTGATATAAATGCCAAAACAATTCTGAGTAGACAAAGGTATTTTTGTAGTTTATTTTAGTAATCAGTGTCAAACTTTACAAGTGTAAAACCCATAAACTTTGAGACCCTCTTTTCATTTGCAATGACCTGACTCTGATTTTCTTCGACTTTACTGGAATATCTACTTAATACCTTATGTGTAGATTCTTGGAAACAGATTTTAAAACTCAGTAATAGTGTAGCTTATTTTAGCCAGAAATTCAAATGGATTTTATTCTTGTTTGGTACCATTAAATAATTTTCTTTATTTTCCTTTTCTTTTTTTCTTGTTAGAAAGGGATAGACTTTTGTAATACCTATTGAAATTAGTGGTGTTAAGATGAAAGAAAGAAGAAGGGATTTTTCAGATACTAATAATTTCAACTCTTCTTAATGTTTGCATATCTATCTGTAAGTTCTCAGAAGATACTTTAGTCTTGTATGGTTGGAGTAAGATCCAGTTATACTCCTTAGCAGTCATCAGAGCAACAATACTATACATTTCTTGTTTAATGTTGAAATAATAGGGTTATCAGATCCTTTCTTTATGAACACAAATTATCTAAAATGTAATTTGATTAGGTCTATGGTTATAATAAACAAAAATGGGTAGGATAGCATGTGGGTAGGACTATATGTGTATGCGTATTTGGATTCCTATGATAATCCTTTTTAAAGATTCCTTTACTTAAAAATATTTTGCAGTACTCCAGAAGAAATCTCAGTCTTTCCTATTTAGAAACTGTGTCCGATAGTCATTTCACTAAGTATAAGATATGCTAAATGTGAGTTCACTTTTGATTTTGTGGTATTTACCTGGAAAATACTTTTGCTGTCATTTTGGTTTTTTAAGTGTTTTCTGGCTGTTGCTCCATTTTTTTCCTTATTTGACAGTTGGTGCTGAATATGCATCCCTCAAGTTGGTGCCATGTTAATTGATGGAATAAATATAGCATATTGCTACTTCAAGGGTATTAGGATGTTGTGTGCTTCTAACTCTTCACAGATTCAAACTTACTAACACATGACCTTTCTCTCTTGGCTTTGAGTGCCAAGAACTGTGTCTACAACTACTTTCTCAACATCATAGTCTTTGAGGAGCGAATCTGAAGAACTCTCCACTGGAGTAGACACAGTGTCAATTTGTCTATATAGTTGATGGATCAAGAGACCTATCAAGCTAAGGCCCAGCCATCCTTGTTCCATTGAACTATCAAAAATAGCTATATTTTTGCTATATTTTGTCTCCTTGCTTCAGTACAGGAAAAACACTGGTTCCAGATTGAGAGACTGTCAGATTCTAGATTAACTGTATGGATTAGTTTCATCCTGTATGAAGGAAGAAACTTGAGCATCACTCAGAAGCCTGAGACTTCTTTTGACGTTTTGCATGAGGTTTTCACAGCTCACTTCTCTTGATCAATCAAGCCTTGTCATTTGTTTATCTTCAGTGCGCCGTGAGTGTGAGTCTCGCTGGTGAAGCTGATTTCATGTGGTCATTTAGAGGTCAGTCTTCACACAGTTCATACAGTCTGTTAGAAGTCAGGTTTTAAACCTCTGATCTAAGCTTGCTAGAACAAATGTCAACTTTGTGTGTGTGTATATATATAAATATAAATTATTTATGACAAAATAAGGCTGCCAAAGCAGCATTGAAAATGTAAAAACTGTGACAGTGCATTTGCAATTTCTGCAGTGAACTGACATTAAGTTGAATTTCTTGGCAGTGCATTGTTGCAAGGTCATGTTTATACGTGACTATTCTTAAACAAAACAAAAAATCTATAGCTCTAAATGCAAACTACATTTGATACAACCATGTTTTACCAATCTTCCTGAAGATGTTTCAAGCAGAGTAAGGATGACTCTTTTAAACTGGTTTGTTTAGCTCAGTCAGAGACAGCCTGCCAAAGCAAGGCAGGTTACTCCAAATCACTGTAAACATGCTCTGGGAAGGAGGAAAGACAGTAGTTGTTTCTTGACCAATTAATTATACACTTTCAGTTACTATTTTTAGTGGGTGGTTTTAATAACCCAATGACCCACAAATACCCCATGGAAACCTTAGAAAAGTATTCTATTTGAAGACTGTTTTTACTGTACACTGTACAGCTTTGTTCTTTCATAGGAATTTTAATGCTAAAAATCATTTCAGAGCAAGTGGAGGAGGTGCTTTTAAACTAGCTGTAGCAAATCTGCTTTTCTTAGATGGATGGGAGTCTGAAATATTTCCAGCCTTCTGTAGCTTATCTTGCTTTATTTCATAGGGGTTTTTTACAGTTTCTCAGTAATAGATAATATTAGCGATATGTGCTCCAGGAGGCCTCTTCTGCTTTGGCCTCCTTTCAACATGCTAGTACTGAAAGACGTGAAGATTAGTGTAGGCTTTAGGCTCATGTATGCACTTTCAACAAGCATAAGCCAAAGCTGCCATGACCCTGTTGTGGCTTCCCCTCAGCCAGGCTGGCTCCATGGAGCTTCTTCCTTGGAGCTGACAAAGAATCTGCCCGGGATGCCATCCCAGCGGAAAAGCAGTAAATGCAGCAGATGCCTGAATAAATGCTTGTGCTAGGACTGGAGTGGGGGCAGAGAGTGAGTTCTGAATGGCAATAATGACAGCTTTAAACATCTGTGTGAAGCTGTGGCTTCAAAATTTCTGCTATTCCAGTAATGATGATCTCCTGCTCAACAATTCTACTGGAAGAAATGTTTTTTATGCTCTTGGGTTTTTCTGTTTTGTTATTTTTAATTTTTGTTTCATGACAGTGCTGTATAAATGAGTTTTAATTTAATAGTAAGGAGTTTTGGCCCAGGATCTTTATTTGTGAGTTCATTTGCTCCTTATGTTCCTGGGTTTTATTTCTTATTGTGGATTTACAGTCCCTTGAGGTTTAATAACTGAAGAGACAAAGCTGCTGTAAGGAGTATCCTAGCAAATCAGACGCCAAAGAAACACCTGCAATTGATTTATACTCTATTAGTGAGTTTCACCCCAGGCTTCAGGAGAGTATGGGGGAATGCTTGCTCATTTGGAAAGATGGAGAGTTGTAGAAACTTCCAGAAGGATGGAGTAGTGTAATAGCACTGTTCCTTTCCACTTATTTTTTTTTCCTGTGTTCCTTTTCCCACCTATCCCTTGTCCTGTCCCACTCCCCTCAATTCTTGTCTCTTCAAACATAATAACCTCTCCCCAAATCCCTTCCATTTTTCCACTGTTTTCTCAAAGGCAGACAAGGACCCTAACTAGGAAAATCAGCAAATGCAGGTCCTTTTCATGGTGAGCTTACCTTTCCATCTGCTGTGACAGTGCTACTGAGAATCTTGCATCATGAGCTTCTACTACCAGTTATTGATTTCAAAATTTCTGTAGTGCAACTGCAAACTTTGTTTGAATTTTTGACTGATCTAGGAGAGGAGAATAAAAATAAATTTTGTGTGTCTGAGGTGACAGAAATAAATCATTATCATTTAATAGAAATATTAATCATGTTACATGGCAATCAAATTGCACAAACAATTGTATTAGCAGAGAGGCAGGAAACTGTAACAATGATGCCTAGAGGGACAACGAAGTGACTGAATAAGAGGAGAAAACTCAAAATTCTTCAAATTACTGATGGAAAAATGTTGCTCTTCCACTTAAAGTTACCATTCTTTGTTCCCAGCCACATGTTTGCCTCCATGAGGTTGTGCCAAGACCAACTGTGTGTGTGAGACACAGAAACCTCTTTACAATGTAATGAAAACATTATCTTCTATGAACATCATAATAATTCATATAGAATTATGATGATTTTGGAGCCATAGAGGTATTTCACAAAATTATATAAGGCATCAGACTGCAAGGGAAAAAATACATCTAACAGTACAAACTGAGGTCAAATAGTTGAAGTAGTCAGTCAAAAAGTATGGCAAATATTACTTTCCCCACAAGCTGATAATTTGTATTTTGTATTTATAATTTACTCCTGATGATACAATTCTTTTTCTACAACTTATATTAGCAGTAGAGTTTTTTTGGGCAGAATTAGAGAATAGTAAATTAGGACACAGACATTCTACCTCTTATCTAAAGCCTGGTACATGTGTAAAAATGTTTGGATCTTTTTTTGTTAGCTGTCAGATTTCTATCACCAAGTGATTTTTTTAGTTTTAATGTCAGCCACCAGTATGCAATATTCTGAGCTTTTGAGGCCAGTGTTGCCAATGGGTCTGTATCTGTTTTTCTGACCATAGCTCTGTTTTTGAAAATGAAGTACCAAATTTAAAAAAAAAAAATGCACAGTTATTAACACTTAGTCTAAATATCCATAAAAATGGTTGAAAGGTGGTATCTATGTTTAGATATTTATAGGTGGCTGCAGTATGGACCCATGTGCACTGATGCAAACTGTAAAGTGCAGCTGGTTTTTATCCTCTTAAAGATATGACTCTAAAACTATTTGTTTACACAAAGCAAAAAAAAAGTAAAACTCTAAATATGCTTCTGTAATGGCTTTCTTTTGCTGAAGTGGCAATGTGAGAATGGATTTTCCCGGGCAGATTAAAAATACTGGGAGCTCCAGACAGAACAATCAAGCATTTCAGAATGAATTATATTAACTTGCTGAACCAGACTCTTCCCCCTGTGGGCATGTATTTGTTTGCATGTATTTATCAGTATGCTTGGAAATAGAATGAGAAACAATCAGGCATTGCCTTTTAGAGAAGAATCTGAATGAAACCTTTTTAATTGTATTAAGAAAAAAAAGGATCCTAGGGA
Organism: Poliocrania exsul; assembly: GCA_035041345.1. Taxonomy (NCBI): domain Eukaryota; kingdom Metazoa; phylum Chordata; class Aves; order Passeriformes; family Thamnophilidae; genus Poliocrania; species Poliocrania exsul. The sequence goes on from JAWWLZ010000139.1 coordinate 34,698,525, forward strand.
AGATGGTAGACTAGAAAGAGTCTCTGAAGGTGCTTCTTCCCACTGATTTTCACACAGTTTGAGTTGTTAGTTTGTCTTTCCTTTAGATAATTCTAAGCCCTTGTTTAACAGTGGAGCATACTGTAATTTCCTGTCTCCTAATTTAAGATACCTAAGGGAGGTAATTGAGGCAGCCCATACTTGTTTGTAGTTTCTTGACTATCAGGCTATTTTACTTCTTTACTTTTACTGGTGACCACCCCTGAAGCACTTTACACTTAAGCTAATTGCTAGGACTTTAGCAACAAGTTCAAATGCTCCCAGAATTAAAAGTTCTCAAAATAATGGGTCACTTACTACATTTCATATTTAGTAGCCAATTTCTCATGAAAGAACTTACCGGTTTGTCAAAGTTATGACCTCATGACCTCAAAATCAGGTTAGGTCTGATATTAGCTGTGGTACTTCACAGAGTACAGGTCTAGCTACCAAGCACACAGAGCAATTACAGCTATTGAAAGACTACTGGAAATCTTTCCTTATGTAACAAGCCCTTTGTCCAGCAAAAACTGTTCCAGCATTTGACGTAAAGCAAATGCTTGCTAGTCACTGAGTAAGATGTTGCTTGTGAAGAAGAATGAGTAGTTCACACTGCTCAGAGCACACAAAGAAAGCTATACTGAAAGTCGGGTCACACATCATCTCCTATGTGGTTAGTAAGGGGGGAAGGTCTCACAGCATTGTTTCAGATTATTGGTCTGCAGAGCTAGGGGCACTTCAGTGTCCAGGTGCCCCATCAAACCATACTATGATTTCATCTCAGTAAAAGACTCAGGGTGCACCATTCCACCTACTCAGATTTTAGTTCCACTTCAAAGAATATTGATTTTCTTGGTTTTCTTTTTTTATTGTTGCAAATCAAAGCTATTGGTCATTTGTTTATTTCTAGGTTAGGTTCCATGTTGCTCCCACTATTAGAACTCTGAATTGAAAACCAAAATATCAATATAGATAACTTTAGCACAGCTTATACATCTCCTTTATGCCAAAAGCCAAAATGATTGCTGAAAATAATTAATATGTTACTCATATTTTCCATAATGAGGACAATGTCATGCTGTATGGTCTTTCAAGACTATATACAGGATTTAGGAGTATATCCTCTTCATTTAAAGCTCTTTTTCTGTTATGTGAAAAATGTGTTATGCAACTAGAATGACAGTTCCACTGTTTTTGCTTATTTATTCTTACTTTCTAGTTAATCTGACATAATTTACAGATTTTTAGTCAAACTGATGCCTATCTTGCTTTATTGTGTTTGGTTATATCTTCACGACATAAAGATTTAAAGCAAGGCTGTTTGCTTTCTATGGCTATCCAAATATGTTGTCAGGAGTTTGAAAGTCTTGGGGAGAATCTGACCAATCCCTTTCCAGTGAAAGCAGTAATACAATCACCCAATTTGACCCACTATCTAGTAGATTGTAAAACCTGGTAGAAGTTTTTAATAAGGAACAATGCCGAACTACTGGTTGGTGAAACTGGGTAAATAGGGAACTAGGGAATGACACAATTTTTAATGGCATCCACATTGTGATTTATTAACATTTTAAGAACTAATCTGCAAATTCACATTACACAGAACCTGTAGATTTTTATTAAAAATGGCAGTTGTAACCATAACATGCCATGATGATTTCCCACTCTGTGCTTTGGCTGTTGGTTTTTGGGGCCACAGCAGTCTCACTAACATAACCTGTGTAACATTTGATTTGTTTTCATGTACTTTGTTTTTACTTTTTTCTCAAACTTGTTCTCTATCCTAGCAATCAAGAAATGGTTCAGGCTGAAAATACTAATCCAGGCCCATTTTCAGCCATATATCATAATTACTAAATCTCCTTCAGTTTTTTTTCTCATTGGTTAAAAAATAAAAACCAACAAACATTTTGGAAAGATGTACCTCGACCACAAGGTGGGAGGAGAGGAGAGCTTCAGCTTACATCAAACAGACAAATGAAAGTTAGGGCTGAAGCTCCCAAAGGAAGGCTAAAAAAGACAAGTGTTTGACAGTGTCCTGCACAATATCAAGACCAACATCACATCAATCTGTGTTTTGGACCAAGTATGAAGCAATATCCCTGAAATTTATTTGTGGTCAGAGTTGCTCTCATGAACTGGCTCAGCATCTTAGTTTAGTCTTAGTATATCCTGAAGGGTTTGTTGCCAAGTAGTTGGAAAGGCTTAGGGAAGTTCTTGAAAGCCTTTCACGACAGCTTCCCTTCCCCCATTCCCTGCAGTGAGACATAACCTGTCTCACGGAAATTTAGCCAGGCAGACTGCCTCACATATCTCTTGGTCCAGTGACTTCAAGCTGAGGTATCTGTGGTTTAGATTTAAGGCAAATGCACATAAATGAGTTTAGTTACATGACTGAGTAATATTTTTTTGAGTTGAGATGAACACTTTCAAACACAACTGCATGCTTTAATTTATTAGTGTATTTAGTAAAGATGAATTAAAGACACCAGATGCTTGATAGTGACTCTTTCTAGATAGAACCTGCTGTTGCCTCGTGCAGCTGACATTGCCCGACCTTTTGACAAGATTGCAAAAGGACAGAGCTGGTGATGCCTGGTGGGTAGAATGGTAAGCAGGTATGTTGGGAAGTTTACCCTCTGACAGTATAGTCAGCAGTGCACTCCCAAGGCGATGTCATTGTCAGCGAGGAAAGTTTGCACGGGTGGGGTGGTATCTGTCTCCCTAGTGTTACATGAGTGCTGTTGTAATCTTGATGTGCTCCATTGCTTCCACAAGTTCTTCTGAATTCTCACCAACATCAATATTCATATTAGCATCCAAAAAAGACTATCTCTCTCTCCGGTTTTGATTTTTGAATTCAGTGTATGATCAGTAACCCCTAGTGTTCACTAAGTAAACCATTCTACGCAACATTAGCTGGGACTGCAAGATCTAATGGAGCTTGTGTGCCATTGCTGCCAGCTTGCAGTGTAGGATCAGAAGGAATTTGTATCAATACAAAGGAAAAAAGGGTAATAAAAGCATACTCTTATTCAGAAATGAACTGGTGTTCTCAATAAGTGGAGTTTCTCTCAGTAAAATACCTCTAACCTGCTACTGAGTCAGCTTGCTATCCTTTGAGTTTCATAGTTTTTTCTAAAAAGTACATCTTATATTCCATTACGCATTGTTTGTGCATTTTTTAAGCATGAAGGTTTATAGGGTTTTTTTATTCTCTTCATCTGCTGCATCAGATATCACACATGTCTTAAGGAGATACATGGCAGAATTCAGGCTCTTCCTGTTGTTTTCAGTGTGTAGTTTGTTGTCTGGCTTATGCTGCACCAAGGGCCATACTTTACCACAAAAAAACCCTTAACATTTTAGAAAATGGGTTGTTGAAATATAAACCTGTACAAGATACAACTGACTGACCTGTGCAGTGGTACATACAGAAACTTCCTTGAAGAATGGCTCACTAGAAATACTTCATGGTAACCTTTATCATGTTGATTCTGACATGACTTCCTGCAGAATAAAAATCTTGACACTGATGACTGTCTTGAACATTTTCCAGGAATTCTTTAAAACTGTACAATACCTGAAAATTTAACGAGAATATCAATTAGAAGAAAAATAAGGGGGAAAGAAACAACTTAGAATATCCCATTTTATTTTGTGCAGATTTTTTCTGTCCAATTCTTGGGTTTTGTCATGCAAATGTTACATTATCCTGTGATTTATTGATCTTCATTAGCAAGTCTGTTTGGACTGATTTGAAAGTTAACATTATTAAAGTGATCAGAAATATGCCAGATTTTCAGAGCAGAACAGTCTGTTTTCTGTAGTATGACTATATCTAATACCACTTCTTAAAGTTGTTTGTTTTGTAAAGCACTTTCATACTCAGAGAATATTTTTCAAAGTTACACCATCAGTATAGATCCACAGAATTCTTTCTTTGCATTTCCAGCTGCTCTGTAATAAATTCCATCTGTGTTTTAGCTATATTTGTATTGATTTTTCAACTATGCTAGCTTATATTTGTCCTCTGCCTTACTGACCCCAAAGTCAACCAAAGTGGTGGGCGTACAGCCAATTTCAGATGGCATTTGGTTAGTTTACTCCCTTTTAAAGTAGTTTAGGAAATATAGCTCAAATGTTTCTCTTATTTGACAAGCCTGTTTAACTTTCACAGTTTCACCCCCTTTACTCTGAATTTCCTCCTCGTCAACGTTTTCCACTTCTAGAGAAAAGGATTAGAAATGTACCTCACCTTTAGCTATTTTTCTTGTAGTTTTCTTTCTAAATTTCTAGGGGTTTTGTCTAGCGATGTATGTTTATGCATAATTTTGCTTTGTACTATTTTGCATTTGTCTTTTAAGACGTGGTTATATAATCCCAGCACATAGCCTAAAGTTACAACTTCAAAGGGAATTAGGGTGTGCAAGGAATGCAAGATCAGGCATTTGGAAAATGGTCTGGAAGAATTTTTTTTTCCCCTTTGTACGAGTATTTGTCTTAAACAACTTCCATGACTCTTGGAAATTTATTTTTCGCTTCTTCTCTGATAATATATCTTCCATTAGCATTTTGGTCTGAAGCCAATTGATTCCCATAGGCTTTGTTGAAGTGAGGGTTGCTTTTTTTCCTTCTGTTTGGGTTTGGTTTTTGGTTTTCTTTTTTTAACTTTTTCTCTTAAATGATTCATCTTGTGTTTAGTGGCTATTGTGATGTTGGGTTTTGGTGGCTTTTATTTTCCTAGACCAGTGACTAAAATTTCAGCTCCTTATTTCAAAAGCCTAGACCTTTACTTATATATTGTTTCATTAGAGAATGTATGGGATGCTGCCCAGGCAATATCTGATTAAGTATGAAAGGAGGTATACTTATTGATCAAACTTATCAGACTTATTTCATTTTTTGAGAATCACATCCCAGACCATGTATCAAACCACACTATTGATAATATCATTCTGCTGGCAATATTATTTAGGGCATTTTTTTTCTCATAGCTTATTGGGAAATTAAACAAAAGAGAAAAAATTACTGTATTCCCTTTTACATACATGAGGGACTGTTTCCTCACTTCACTGTGTCTTGTATTCTTTGGAATGTGTACTTAAGTAAAGGAAGCTATACAGTGTTTCTTAGAAGAACAAGCCAGGAAATAGTGATGCAAATAAATCAGTCAAACAGGCACAGCTTTTGAAGGTCCTAATAAACCATGAGCTAGTGTATATACCTAGCTGGCTGTATCCAAAAAAAAGAATTGCATGTTCTTGTAGGGTGGGCTGACAGGAAACAAAAGATCCTGAAAGCGTGAAACAGAAGATTCAAAGAAGAGAAAGTAATTTATGATATTAATGAGTTTCTTACTTCCTTGTGTACCCGTGGAAAAGGCCTGTCAGCAATAAGGGGCAGTTGTGAGCAGCAAATACTTCAGAGGCCCATAACCATGCTCAGCTTTCCTCCTTTAGTCATTGCAAAGACAAGGCTGATTTTGGTGTGGTTTCTGTCTCTGGAGTTGTTTAAACATGTTTTTGTTGTTGTTGTTGCTTTCAAGTACCATAGTCTTTAAGTACTGTGACTTAAATCGCACTTGATTTTGAAGAAACAAATGTATATTGCGACAAAGTTCTGAATTAGTCACAGACAACGCCTATTATAATCTGAGTAGCAGAATGAGAATAATCAAACTGGGGAATTTCCCCCTCCAATTCTACAAGCTCTCTAAGATCTAAAGGCCTTAGGAGTTCCTCCCTTTGGAATACGCCTTATGGGATCCTGAGAAAAGGTAGTACAGTTAGTCAAGTGGCCATGATTGGGAAGTTTGCTCATATTTATCCATGGCTTGTCCTAAATTGATTCCAATTGTCCCACTTATAGTTGTGTTACATCTGGACTGCTGCTCAGTTACTTTACAGCAACACTCCCTGCTATTTCCCCACAAATAAAGATTACGTATACCCAGTGAAGATCTAAAATATGCTTCTTGACTTAGAATAAAATGCAAAAAAAAACCCCCCAAACTTATCACGTCATTTTTTATACCATAGTTTAATCCTACAACATTATTCCAATCAGAATGAATTTGCTACACAGTTTGCATGATTGATACCATTTTTATTTTCAGTACTTTCTTAGGTAACCTTTCCCTTCTGATTTGGTATATGCAGTCACCTTCTCCTCACGCATAGATAAGGTTCATAATTGGGTGCTGTTGCTGCATGAAACCTTGAAGCCTCTTGAGGCAAACCTGAATACTGAGTCTTTCTCGCTAGAGTGTCTTGTGAAATTCCTGGGATTGAAACACGAACTTTTTCCTATTTTTCTTCACAGCAGCAGTTCATGTGGTTCCTTACTAGGCAAGGACTGCTGAAGTAAAACTTGCTGTCACCATAAGTTTTCTTTTGAATCTTCTGACATGGTCATCTATTTTATGGTATAAGAAAGGCATAGCAACCACACCTCAGCTGGGAGTTCTTCCCTTGTGAGGCTAGAAGAGTGCTGGGAGCCTGTCACAAAGAGATAAAGATGTTCTTCAAAGTATTTGCTCAGCTACCTATAAATTAATATGTCTAAGCCTTTTTCCATGATCGCTTTCTTGCCCTGTCCCTCTCTCCCCCTCGCAGTGTGACTTATGTGTGAATTCTGCACAGTGTGGCTATTTCACAGCCACTGCATGATTGAACAAGGGATTTTGCTTATTTTGTCAAAATACAAAATATTTGAAAAATATTTTTAAAATAAAAAATAAGATTTATATTTATTATTGTTTATAGGAATTGTAGTAAGTCTAATGAGTCTCATTACAGCTATAGACAATTGTTAGTTGGAATGCCTTTTATAAGTCTATAAAATATTCAGTGAAAGATACTGATAGTTAAGCCTGTTACTTTGAAGGGAGTTTAGTTTAGAAACTTCTGTACAAGAAAAATTGATCCAGTTTAGAGACAGTGGTGTTTTCCTTGACCCAGATAGTCTGATAGTGGTCTTTACAGTATAACAATCTTGTTAGAAAGTATATTCTGTAAATGCTGATTTCAGTATTTAAGACAACTTATTTTTCCAAAGTCTTCTAGCATAAACATCCTAGAATTTTAAATACTGAACAGTTTCGACTAACACAGTGAAATACCTTGGAGATAGTTAGATACCCCCTCTTTTTCTCCTAAAAATGTGAAGATGGGATCGGCTTTACAGAATGGTTGAGTGTAAAGTTGTAAAAGGAACTCAGTAGTTCTTTCAGAACAGTCACTTCATAAACTGAACAGACCTGAGTGTTCCATTATACAGGATACCTATCAGAATTTCTCAATGTGCCAGACCCAGAAACAGATTTACTTTGGATAAGGCAAAGAAACAATCCAAGAATATGTTTGGCAATGAGTATGCTGGGGAACTGCCTCATTTTCCCCCACTCTACCAGTCATTGGATCCTAGTGTTTGGGTGGTTTTTTGGGAGTTCCTCCCCTACCCTGCCTCCCTCCCCACCTCCCCCCCCCCCAAAAAAAAAAAAGAACCTGCTTGTTCTACAAGTTCAAGATTAAATGCTGTAAGCCAGCATATGTTAGTGTAGTGTATATTAATCATAAGGCTGTGTTTTAATAGGTGGTGTTATATATCTCCAAATATGAACTGTGCATGTTATATAGTATTATAACAAAAGACTTGCTCCAAATATATTATGGTTTTAGTTTAATCAAAATAATTTTGGGGGAAAATATACAATTGTCAGTCACTGTCTATTGGCACCTACCCATTGCTGGGGAGAAAGGAAGCCAAACTTGCCCTTAAAAGTCTAGTTTTGGTCAGTGAGTAACTATCAGTTTATTGATAGAAACTGTCTGCAATGTAGAATATACAGGTTTTGTGATATAGAAAAAAAATAATTTTTATGGGTTTGGGGGCTATTTTTTGTTTGTTTGGTGGTGGTTTGTGTTTTGGAGGGGTTTTTTATATTTTGATAATGCTGTATGTAATAAACAACATTGGACTACTTTTAAAATAAATCCTCGGGATAAGTGCAGTTGCTGAACTAGAAAATAAATTTCCTTTGAGAAATTTAAAAGATTCTCCAGTTGTCCTTGCTAGTCAGATGACTTCCATAGTGTTTATATCAGTAGAATGTGAATATGTAAATGATTAATCACCAGCACAGCTGTGATACCGTGAATTTAATTTCCTGCCCAAGAACAACTTTACTGCTGTTGCACTTGCTCTCACAATGGGTACTTGTAGAAGTCCATGGAACTTGTGGCATCCCTAGACTCTGGCCTGCAGTTCTGCTCCCTGGACATATCTTCTCAAAGGAACATTTACCTTTAGAAGTTTTGGTTGAGGTACAGAAATCCTGACCATGAAGCACTCCTCAATCAAAGTGCACATCCCAATCTTTGTCATGCTTCTGAAATACAGCTTTGTGTGTTGTTTAGCTTTGTCTAAGGCCTTTCTCATGGTCTAAATAAAATGGTAAAAAGGAAAATATCAAAGGTTGTTACCACTTACACATCACCACTTAACAGATGATATCTATCTACTCCATCCACATTATTTTAGTCTGCTGTAACTTTAAAGCCTAGTTACAAATTCAAGTAGGAACTTAAAAACTAATAAAGCCATGTGAAAGTAAAATGCCATTCAAAGAACTTACATAAGACCAAAAAAACCCCACCAAGATTGTGATTTGACAGACAATGGTCTTTTCAAACCTTGGGAGCTGCATACTGTTTGTACCTAATGAAACCCCATACAGTTAAATAGAATTTCAATGCTTTTAAGTCTATACATCTACTTCTTTATTGACTTTTCAGAATATTTGATCACAGGCCATCCCATATTACCTGTCCAGTTTTGTTTTTAAAGATACTTCCAGTTTGTTTTTTATTTAATTTTCACACCTAACAATCAAAATACTCTTTTAGAGAAGAAAAATATAGAAAACTTCAGAATCTTCTGGATAACTGCAGATCAATATTTCCATCAGAAGAGTGGACATGTTATTGCATGTTTTAACTGAGTTGAAAGTGAAGACCACTTTTTTAAAAATAGAATTGCACAGGGAGAGAGGAGTAAAGTTCTAATCAAAATTCAAGATGAAACAGCAGAAATCTTCTTTAAATGTATGGCAGAGCCCTTTTACCAGTTCTGGTTGTGGTATGAAAAAAAATAATAAAATATTGCCCAGCATTCAGTGGAAATTAAATAGCAAAAAAGTAGTGGTAACTGTAAAGTAATTTAGAGTAAGAAGTCATATACATCAGAGGGAGGCATCAAAACCTACAGGCTTATATCATACTTCACAAGTATTACAAAACTGTTCCAATTATCATGACTTTAACAGGTTTAATTTCTCTGCTTGCCATATAGAGAAAAATCATTGATGCAAGAATTTAATATTTAGGCTTACTGCAATATAAACAAATTTGTCTTAACCATACTTTCTTTCTCTGAATGAAGTTTTATGGTACCACATCACTTTGCACTTTGCTTTCATCTCAGCTGAATAGCTGATGTATGCAAAACTTGATGCTTCCCAAAAACACTGGTAATAAGCCCAGAAGCAGATGTGTGCTGCAAATGCTCTCAAAAGACTTCAGTGTAATTTGAGCATATAAGACTGGGACAAAACCAAAGTTAAAATTAATTTAGACAAGTTTATCCATTTCTACCCATACATATCTCAAAATTTGCATGAAAATGAGTTTATAGTCAGGTACAAAAAGTTGCTTTTATAGTCTCCTATGATTTCTTCTAATCTCTGCTCTCTCACTGTACAGAATGTCATCAGGTTGCCCTATCATCACCTTGAAGAAATGTTGGGAATGAAGGCAAGATAAACTCCTTGCTTTCAGTTCTCATGCCGTGTATCTGTGATTCAGAACAGGATTTCTAGAAAAGTCCTGCTAAGCCAGTAACAGTCCAGAGATTTAGCACAGACCATTCTACGTGTATGATCCATGGATTTCTGACACACTGGGAAAAAACTCTGGCTGAAATTATGATGTCATACTGAGCATGAGCAAAGTTGAAGTTTTGGTAGGAAGGGGTTTTGCTTGTTTATTTTTAAATAAAAAAACCATGATCTAGCCAAATATAGGCATAGTTTAGTGTAGAGAAAAAGTCTTTTTTCTGGCACTAGTAAGATCATCTGCCAAACAAATTAATTCCCTACAGAAGTGCTCTCATGCTAAAATGTCCTTAAGATGTAATAAGCACATTGCCCTTTGATTAGTTTCAACTTCTATACTTTAATTTCAAAGGCACCTGATTCCCACAAAAGGAAATTTTTCAAATTGATGAGAAGCTGATTGCAGGTTCTTCTTGCAATGTACTAGGCACAATTTTCATAAAAGATGATGCTCTGCTTTGAAGAACATATTGCTGCCTACCAACATCTGAATGTTTTCTCCATGGAAACCGTGGAAAATGCCCTAGTGGGTTTCAGACCAACATATTTGGCATAGCTGAGGGTTGTGCTAGTTTCGTGTCTCTGGTTGCTATACAAAGAATGATCACTGATGCAAGAAGCTTTGGTCTGTAAATAACTGCATTTGATGCAGTTTACAGTGTTGGGAGTAGTTCATGATCCACTAAGTAAGGAGAAACACTGGTCAACAGAGTTCCTGTGTATTTTAGAACAATTGCATTCCTTTTTCTAAGCCAAAACATAGCCATCACCGTTATATAATGTAAATCTTTCTTGAGAAGTCTGGTTCTCTTCTTTCATTTCCTGTAGCATGTTAGCTGCAGCTTATTTCAGACTGTTTTCTCTTAAGGTCCCAGAAAATGTAAACACAGCATAAAATCTTGTCCACAAATCTTCACACAAAGTCATTCTGACTCCCACTAGGAGTACATTACCCATAAAAGCAGTTATTGTCTTTTTTCTTTTTTTAATAATATGTTTTACTGTCTAGGCAAAAGAACCTGGTTTTTAAGGGATGAAATTAAGTCTTTAACATGTGCTTTGACAATCCCAGTCTTCATAATGCATGTCTTTTTCCTATACATGATAGTGGATTTTGGTTGCTCAAAAGTTCGGTTCAGCTCCTGAGCATCCAAAAAACATGAATCTACAGATGAAAATGATCTCACTGGTACAGTGCGCCAAGAGAGCTAATATAAAAATTATTTTACAATGCTGAGTTAATTTTGTTGCGGTGCTGCTTTATTCTCTCTTTAGGACTGTCTGATCTGTGGATCTTCTGTTTTGCCCAGCAGACTGAGATGAATCAAACTATGGAATAATACTGTGAAGTTTTCTGCCTATAGTCAGCTTCAATTTGTCATTTCTTAGTTTCATTCTGCCACTCCTCACAGCAGTCTGTGCTTATTTATTTTTTACCACTTGCAGGTACCACTAGTTATCATTTAACAAAGTCATGAAACATGTATTTCTCTCTAAAACCTAGAAAATGATCATCTACTTACAGTTGATGGTGATTTCTGGTGTCCTTCTCTGTATTTCCTGCATTTTGATAATATGTTGGCAAATATTTTCCAGATCCAAGTGCAATGTGGCATGCCAGCTATACATTGGGAGAACAGTGCTTCCTATTCCCATCAATTTGTGCCCAGCTCTCTCAGATATGTGGACCGTCCTTGACTGTTGCTGTAAATATAAGTCAATGAATGACTTCTTACCAATCATAACTGCATTATATTTCAGGTTAGCTTTCATCCAGGTTTCTCTCAGAATAACTTTCAGTTACTTCTGCACTGAAAGTTCTGGCAATACTATTTTAATATTAATGCATATGGGTTTCATTTATATAGATATGTAATTCAAACAATAAATTTATGTGTGGTTATTAATTATTAATACTAATTAACTATAGAGCAGAGTCTTGATAGTAAGCAAACTGGGTTTGCTTCAGTAAAAGATGGCATTTCTTTCAGACCCCTATGTTTATTTAGTTGAAAAATCTCTGGTACTTGAAAAAAATATCTTTTTAGCTATCGTAGTTACAGCATCATCCAAAGCTTATCTATTTCTGTTTAAATGTTAAATGCTATACTGCAAGTTTAGGTATGTAGCCTACAATGCAATTCTTTTTCATATCAGCTGTCTTTTTTATTATCCTGATGAAAATGCCAATATAGAAATTTTTCATCTCTATCTTTCCTATGATTGGATTTCAGTAAAGCTTTTAAGACTATCTTTCACATGATCCTTCTGGACAAAATGTCCAGCACACAGCTGGATAAACACATCATGTGGTGGGTGATCATAGAAGATAATAATGAATGGGGTAACATCAGACTGGTGACCTGTCACTACTGGGGTTCCACAGGGCTCCATCTCGGGCCCTGTACTCTTCAGCATCTTCATAAATTACTTGGATATAGGACTGGAAGGGATACTAAGCAAGTTTTCCAATAATACTGAGTTTGAAGAAGCTGTTGACTCCCTGGAAGGCAGGGAGGCCCTGCAGAGAGACCTTGACAACTTAAGAGGGATGGGCAATCACCAACCATATGAAGTTGAACAAGGCAAAGTGTCAGATTCTGCACCTGCATTGGGGCAACCCTGGAAGTACGTACAGACTGGGGAATGAGATCTGGAAAGCAGTGCCATGGAAAGGAACCTGGGAGTCCTGGTCGATGGCAAGTTGAATCTGAGTCAGCAATGCCCTGGCAGCCAGGAGGGCTAACCATGTCCTGGGGGGCATCAGGCACAGCATCACCAGCCAGTCAAGGGAGGGGATTGTCCTGCTCTGCTCTGCACTGGGGCAGCCTCATCTGGAATACTGTGTGCACTTTTGGCCACTGCAATATAAGAAGGATATCAAGCTATTAGAGAGCATCCAAAGAGGGCAATGAAGATGGTGAAGGGCCTTGGGGGGAAGCTGTATGAGGAGTGGCTGAGGGCACTTGGTCTTTTCAGCCTGGAGACAAGGAGGCTGAGGGGAGACCTCATTGCAGTTACAACTTCCTTGTGAGGGGAAGAGGAGGTGTAGGCACTGGTCTCTTCTCTGTGGTGCCCCATGGCAGGGCCTGAGGGAATGGCCTGAAGTTGTGTCAGGGAAGTTTAGATTGGATATTAGGAAATGGTTCGTCACCCAGAGGGTGGTTGGGCACTGGAACAGGCTCCCTAAGGAAGTGGTCAAAGCACCAAACCTGACGGAGTTCAAGAAGCATTTGGATGATACTCTCAGCACATGGTAAGTCTCTTGGGGATGGTCCTGTGCAGGCCAAAGAGTTGGACTCAGTGATCCTTGTGGGTCCCTTCCAGTTCAGCATATTCTGTGATTCTGTGAAATATATTTTAATGGCCAGCTTAACCGCTTAGACTAATTTTAACCTGGAAAACAACATTCTTTGCCTGTGTCTGCATCTCTGCCTGGGGATACCTATACATTTGGATGTGTACATTCCATACATTCCCAAGAAAATTCTGGGAGAAATTTGCAGCAAGCAGTACTGTCTTGGTTTCAATATGGATGTGTTTCTTTCAAGAGTTTCCCTGCCCATGTCAGAATGTTTGGAACTATATGATCTTTAAGATCGCTTCCAACCCAAAGTATTCTGACTCTATGACTTTATGATTATATATTGGCCAAATTAATTTGTCAGGATACTGTGAAATAGTATGTTTAGCTAATAAACTGAAGGCAGCAAACACAGCACTTCTTAGTTTTCAGAGAGTTTCAGGGGACATTTGACTAGTGAGTCCAGTATCTGAAAAATTAGTAGATAATATAGAAATAATCTAGATTGATTATTTCTATGATCTAGAATAAAGAAATTAGATTGTTAAATAATAAACATAAATATGACAATTTGGGTGCCAAAATGTAAAGGAAAGCACCTCACAAATTTACTCAAACTATTAAAAGGAATTGACAAGAACCATGTGGATGAATGAAATCTAGCTGATACAGTCCAATGGATTTCCAAATGTTAGCAACATTTTGAAAGGATTCTGAAGAAATTAAGTAATCAATGGTCAAACACTGGAAAAATATGTCCTCTTGCCCAAATAAAAGTAAGTGCTTAAAAGAAAGTAACAAAAAATAGAAAAAATTTGTCAGTTCTCAAAAAAACAGGAGATAACCAGTTGAATTCCACACAGAACTGTGCTGAGTCTGGCACTGCTCATCTTACATGCCTCTAGTTCCCAATCACTTATGTGTTAAAACCCAAACCAAACCAAATACCCCTTCCTCCAAACAAGGGTGGGGGGAGGGGAAAGACATTCAGGTTTTGGGTCTTTACGTACAACAGCTTTGTTTTATCAGTTAAGTCAATGCATATTCCAATACTTTGGCAGGAGATTTTTTAAAGATCTGTATTAAAACATATTATTATCAGCATGTGTATCTATATATCTATATGTTCAGAATGTGTTAAGAAGTTTAGTTAAGAAATATAATTATATGTTATTGAATACACTTTGCAATATCACTAAATGTTTTAATGCTCATGTTACAATGCCAGTAATTTTTATTACAAGGCTGAACACTAGTACAGGAAATCAAATTTATCTTACTGATAAAATGCTGAGGGTTTTTTCAATGTTTTCACAACTTTTATTTTAATAATAATAAAGGATTTTCTAATTTATGGATTTGGTGTATCCCAGCAGCAGGTTGAAACACTTGTTGCCAGTACTCTTACCTTGATACGTGGTTGAGCACTGGTACCTAATACTTTCATATTCAGATGATAAAACTACTCAGGCCCATTGGGTTAATGGTGTGATCTGTCCCAGCACACTTGCGTTCCACTGCTTCTACAGAGTGTTCTTTTTTTTTTTTTTTACTACATTACATTGCTATAACATTGATGTGGGGACAGCATGAGTACACTCTGGCAGAAGTGAAGGAGAGACAGCATATGGTGTGGTTCTCCAAGGGCAGTGCTTCAAGCCTGTGAGAAAGAGGCTGCCATGGCTCAATCTAGTTACAGGTGTCAATTTACTGTGTGCAGTGGAAAAGTTGGAATGAGTGGGTTCACTGGAGGAGGTGAAGGAAGCATAAATTGGCAGGTACTGAAATGAGATGGTGGCATGGGGAACACATATGCTCTGCTTGCTGAAACCTTGCCACTGGGGTCAATGGCAACAATTTTGCTATCTGGAGTATTTAGAGACAGAAAACCTGTACTTTGAAACCTGTTTGACCAGGCAGGGAGGACTGGAACTGTCATTGAAAGTCAGTGGAGTAGTAACTTCCAGACCTCTGGGAGATGACCCATTCTGCAGGGGTAGAAACCTAAACTTCTGTGTGCATTTATCCAAGTTTTTAGATGTCTTTCTTGAGAGCATTGCCAGTTCCTTATGCAGCAGAAGGGCAATATGGCACAGCATCAGAAAAGCAAATGTAGAACAGCACCTCAAAGTTCAAAGGATATGTGCTCCTACCCTTAACATACCTCCTGTGGTGTCATTTGTTCCATTCAGATGAACTGATGTCAGGTGACAGGGCCTGGACAGTAAATGGCTGGCAGATTCAGCAGTGAGTTATTTGTCAGTAACCTGAACGCCTGCTGGAGATGATGGAGTAGGTCTGAAATAAACCAATACTGCTGCAGCCTTTAGCAGTAGAGAGGATGAGCTCCGTAAGATATCACATTTTGTTTGAAATTGTGATGTGACAATCATGTGTCCTTGTGACCTGTGTTTATTTTATTCTCTAAGTATTTCTGTACTTTTTTATTTTAATTTTAGTATTTATCAATTGTGATTACATTAATCTTGAAAAAGATAAATCAAAACCAGTGGATCTTTCTAGACATAAATTCCACTACATTGTTCTTACATGCATCTTATTTTGCTTAAGTTGTTTGGTTGATTTGGTTTTTTCTGAGGTAAATTTTAGCATGCTGGTTTATATATGTGTAATGTAAATATGATATGATCAATGTATTTATTATTCTGCTATTTTATTAAGCTGTTTCTTTAAGTTTTTCTAGCTTGACAGTTTCTCAAGAGTAAACAAACTTGTTCAGGCCTCTGTTCAGGGCAAGAATGTAATATAAGAATACCAGAATCAGTTTTCTATTGAGCTGAAACTACAACTGGCTTGGGTGCAGCTGAAGGAGTCTTATAGGAAGGTGGTTATAAATGCACCTTTGTACTCTCCCTAATTAATTTTTTTCAAGCACTTAGGCCCAGGAGCAGCCACTATTGCCCTGTACATCAGTGCCTATTAAATAAATTCAATTTAAAAAGACTAAATCTATAAGATGTGAACAAAGAAAATACAGTGATCAGCAGGGCTGGTTTGGCTTGTTTTTATTTATGTATTTATTTGTTTTTCCTTGCTTGCTGTGATTCTTACATATACATATACATTTACAGGTAAACTGTAGATATACAGTTACAGGGTAAATTCCTTCTCTTTAAGTCCCTAATGTGCTACTGAAACTAAGTATCAATCAACAGTATTAACAGTAGCAATTTCACTGACTTTCTGCAGATAAACTGCTCTTTGAAAATGCTACTTTAAAACGTTTCAGGATATTTTGAGGGTAAAACTTGCTTTCATCAGGTACCATAATAGAACAGTCACTTTTTAAAAAGTAGGTAGCACTGTTGGGGGGATTCCTTTTTCTCTGCAGAAAGCACCAGTGAAATCCCCAAAGGACACGCTGTAACCTGTACTAAAGAAAAATGGAAAATATGACAGGAATCTGTGAGGTTTTGCACTGGAACTTTACAGCTTCGTTTTCCCTGCTTGCCCTGTTGCCCGTGTTTTGCCCAGGCAGCTGTGGCCGCCGGCGAGGCGGTGCGGGCGGAGGGCGCGGGGCGGCAGCGGCAGCGGCAGCGGCAGCAGCATCGCGGTGCCGGCCGGGCCCCGCACGCAGCGCGGCTGCCCGAGGGCGGAGGGCCCTACCCGGCCCCGCCCGGCCCGGCAGAGCCCGGGGAAGCTGCTCCTTACATGGGCATGGCCGCGGCTCGCCCGGGGCCCGGGCGGGGTGGCCGCTGGAGCCGGGCCGGGCCAGGCCGGGGGTGGCGCGGCCCGGGGGGCTCAGGCAGACAAAGAACAGTCCCGGCAACCAAATAAGGAAATTGGAGCTGGAGGATTTCAGAATAGGAGCAGGGGGAGATGCCGGGGAGCAGCCTGAGTGCCGGGAGCCGCTCTCTGTTCTACCAGCGGAGTGGCGAGCGCAGCGCAGAGAGGCTCACGGAGTTCTCTATATCCCTCTGTGATCTTCTGCCAGCAAAGCTGAAGAACTCAAGCTGTGTTTGTCATATTTTCTCATGTTTCTGAAAGCACTCTATAGATTTTTGTTTATAAAGGAGGGGTCTTTGGCAGGCCCGTTGGTTAGCAGACTGAAAATAAATGAGTCATCCGCTGCCAGGGGGAAAGAATCCCATTGCAGATAATTTCAGGCATTACAAAAAGGCATTATGAGTTTTTGTCTACTGTAGTGTTTTGATGAAAACTTAGACATTCCTCTAGAAAGGGTACACATGCACCCCAAGAGACAGAGGTGTCTGTGCAGTTGAGAGCAGTAGTAAGAGAAAGAAAAGAAAGAAAAATGAGTACTAAAATAACCCCCAAACTGTCCTGAGAATTCAGACAGAAAAGCATTTCATAACAATATGAAATATGAAAAATTATCATGGGCTGTCAGAAATTTAAGTAAGGTACTGTTTTAAACATAGGTTTATAGTTCATACCCTGTGATCCTAATCCACAGTGTCTTGGGACATTGTTTTTTCTAATTATATGGTCTGATGCTGAAAGGTCTTATTCCTGGTGGGAAAAGACAGGGAACACCATTCACTTTTTCACTCCAGACCCACTCGGAACAGGAAGAATCAACACAACAGAAGCATTCAGGAGATAAAGGAGCAGCTATGATCTCTGCTGACTGTGTGAAAGCTAGAATAGAGAAAACTAAATAGCTGTGGGCACAAATTTCAGCAGTAAGGTTTAACATACTGGCCTGGTTTGCTCTGGTTTAAAAACATTAGCAACAGAATGTCTGCTAAATTCACAGGCTTTATAGCAAACAATTACATGCACTATGAGCTTGACATCCTGATGAAAGGAAGGAAGTTATGCCTTGATCTTGAAATCATGACAAGATCAGTTCATAAACAGCTACTGAAAAACATTTAAAATATCGTAGGGAAGCCTGACTCAGAAGAAACAGCTTCTTTATCTTTCCTGACAGGCCTCACAATTACAGCAGCTGTAAGTTACTGAAGTGTAGCTAATTGAAAGATACAACACACTCACTATTACCATATCAGGAGTATTAAAGAAGAGAATGCAGTGTTGAGATTTGAGTTCAGACCTGGGAAGTACTTACAGGTGGCATCAAATTGCTGTAACCATCTATGACTTTATATAAGCCTTCTAACAATTTTAGTATATGAAATTGTAGGTACATCTGTGATAAATCCATGGTAATGCTTGTAAATACGATTTTCAGTATCACAGCTGAAGAGTGTTATGTCAGTTTTACTATGAAGTAAAGTCTGAGGAGTGAATCATTTTCCAGGTTATATTTTGTTATATTTAATTTCCAGAGCTCTTACACATTGCTATACCAGTAGTTGTGCAAGCCAAGAAATCTCATGGATTACTCATGGTCAGAACAGACCAAGCAGTTGGGTACTGAATATCTGAGTACTTGTAGGAGGTCATTGGGATTCTTGACTTCTCTATATGGTTGTTCAACAGTCACTGTTCCAGTTCCTTGTGAGAAAGTGCCTACATTGTAGACCCATGGTTTTTCTCCATGCTGTCATAGGAGCTACCCAGTACATCTAATCAATATCATTTAAACAATTTTTTTAACCCTGTGAAGACCTTTACTATTTTAGTCCAAAAGGTGAAATAGTGGTATAACAAAGAAGACTTAAGAATGAGTCAAATCATCACCATGTGTATATACACACAGGTACACACACACATGTATTACCATTAAAATGGTAATTGCTGTCATGAAAATTGTTTCAGTAATAGAAACTTCTAATTTTTACTTTCCTCTAGGTATTATTAGAAGTTTGGGAAAGATCCTTTGTTGTTGTTGAATCCCATTTTCATAGATCAGAGACTTTGCAGTATGATTTGCTATGAAGTGTTAGCTCTAGCTGCGTTTTCCTTTCTGTAAAACACATAACTTTAATGATGTTTATTGGCAGAATGGAAAGTGATGGGAAATGTTTGCTTAAGTGATCTTTCTTGCAACAAACATGTGATGCTTTGTTTTCCAGAAGTGCTAAGAAAAACAAAAGCCACAAACAGCTTGGTACTTCTAGTTCAGACATTGTGAATTTCACCAACAGGAAATAATACCAAACAAAGCATATTACAGTTACAACCTCAGTGTCTGCCAGCACCAGCCAAGTTAGGTAGAACAGGATACTTGTAATACCAGATTCAAGAGACTTTTAAAATGCTTTGGACTGGTACATGTTTGGCAATTGCCATTTCAGAGGTACAGAGGTACTTTTGCTTTTAGGAAATCCTAACTTTGCATGCTGGCCTTCTAAAGAAATCTCAAACTCTCATGCATTCCAAGAAAATCAGTGTCCTAATCCTGGTTTAGTAATCCCTATACGAAGTGTTAAATGTTGTCAAGTACGGTATGGGAGGGGATGTAATTTTATGGAGGTACTTTTTTGATTTTAAATAAAAGTTCAAAAATCCACAGTGGTTGGCATGTCAAAGCTTGTTTTGCACAGCTAGTGTAAATGAGATGCATTTCCCTTATGTAAGAAAAACAGGGAGATTGTTGAATAGGTCTCCCTAGATCATTGAATTCAGTCAGCTGCATATGAATCAATTTAGAAGGTTGTAAGCTCTTTCCATTCCCTCTTCTAATCAGTCCTTCAGGGTCTGTGTTACTGACATTTCCATCGGAACTTAATGATTTTTTAACTGTAATACGATGCAACGCTCCTTTGTGGCTAGCTGAATACTATTTGGGTTGATTTACAGGCATGCCTACATCCTTGAATTATTTTCCAGTTTTTAAGACCAAAAGAATCTCATGTCAAGTGTCTCCCCCATGTAGAGAACACCATTTGAATGTAAATCACAACTTCTTTCTAGACCTCAGAATTTTTTAGATTTGGTTTGTTGTTGTAGTTTTTTTCTTTTTAAAAACATCCTGGTTTGATTTTAAAAAATTTGAAAGACCTGGTCTGAACTAGTTTGATCAGAATTGCACACTCCAGTGTAGCTTTAAATGTCTTCGTTAAGGCACCAGCAAGGATGATAAAATTTTGCATATCATAATGAAGAAAAAATGAGGCCAATAGAAGAAAGGAAATAGAAGCGTGTAGTTATTTGTACTATAGTAGCACCCAGAAAACAGTAGTTGTCAATGACAATATATGTATACACTATTAAAAGACACTTTCTTCACTGAAGATACAATGCAGGCAAAAAAGTTGCATTTAAATGATACAAATTATTTTGTAGTAGTTCTAAAAACTGGACAGGCTCTCTCATGAAGTCCATTGAGTTGTTTTATCTTCATTTGTTCTCACTCAGATTGCTGAGGATGTATTTACTTTGTGTAAGGTTTTCTCTCTGCATTTTCAGCTTTTCTTTCCTGAAGTCATCCTTTTTAGTCTTTGTACTTTAAACAATACTAATTTCATTTTATTTACAGGGTGGTATGAAAAGTGAATCTTAATTTTGTGAAGATTCTCAAGAAATGAATGCTAGTGAAAAACTTCTGGCAGTTTGTTGGTTGTTGGCTTTACTGGCCTCTACCATTACCTCCATTAGTTCACAGAAATTAATTTTTGTGGTCTTTTACTGCATTTTTCTCAAAGCTGTTTGTCATATTTATAATTACATTTAACATATTTAATTTAAATATTAGGACTTAATTGGAGTTGTATGCACTTGTCTTTTTGTGTCAATTAGTTCTCTCATTTCAGTTTGCCAGTCATACTGTATGTGTAGTTGGAAACTCTTTAAACTAGAAACAAATGTTCCTGGGGCTGGAATGATAAGCAAAGTTGTTTACAAGAAAGAATCACAGATCATATTAAGTTTTAAGTTAAACATATGGTTTTGTTTCTTTTCTCTTTGGATCTTTATCTCACATTGTGTCTCATGTTTAGTTCCCAGTAAGCTGTGCTTTATTTTCCCTTTCCATGCCCAGTTATGCTTGTGCAGTCACAGGGAAGCAAGTGTCTTGAACTAAGCTGATGAGCACAAGCCGTCTGTGCTTTCATCTTCCGTCCCCATGAAGTGAACATGCATGCATAGACGTAAAATGCTTATGTGCAAAATGTGTAAAAGCTGTAACAAGAAAATGTGAGAGAACAATGCATGTCTTTAATGTAGTATTATGTCAGGCTGGTATAATCAAATACAAAGGAGAAGGTGCAGCTAAGAGATGTAAGGTATTGTTTTTCTATCATTGACTTTTCCTACTGTACACAAGTCTGTGCTTTGTTGTGTGTGCTACCTTATCTGCTACTACTACTGGCTGAACTGTATTCTGCTTGTTAGATAAAATACTATTCTTGACAAGCATACCTACCCAAAATCACAGAGACCTGATCAGCCAGAAACGACACTCTTTATCCTTGTACTATCTTAATACTGTGTCTATGAGCTACCATGCTTTTTCCCCATAGTCATGCACTAGAATTGGAAATAGAGTGCTAGTGTAGTGCCAGTCTTCTTGGTGCCAGGATCTGGCATGTCACTCTCTGTTCTAGCAGTGAGGAGATGCTTCATTTTCCCCTCCCTTTTTCCTATTTGGCAGCATTCCTCTGTTCTACCTGTTACATTCTGAAGTCATCCAGAGCTGAACTATAAAACACACTGGTTGAACACTGGAGGTCAAAGAAGGAAGAATAGCACCCTCGCTTTTGGCTGCCCTAAAATCTTTCAGTCATTGTCTAGGATGCTGGACAGTGAGATAAAAGGCAGTATGTTTGTACACTTATTTGCTGATCATGAGGTAGAAAATGCGAGTGATACCATTGATCACTTCTGTGGGCTAAGCATGGAATTGTCAATAGATTTTTTTATACACGTGTCTTTTGTGATTATTCATCTTGTTTTAAGCAGATGTTTAAGTAGTTGTTACTAGTGATCAGTTGTGTTCTATGGTTACTTATAAAACTGATGTTGGTATGTAATCTGTAAGAAAGCACTGAATCCAGACCAAGTGGGTAATAGTAAGAAGGGTATGAGCCAGCAACAGAAATCGAGACTCTTTATCTCCTTGTGGGAAATGAATAATTATAAAGAAATAAATAAATTTTAAAAAGGAAAAAAATATAAGAAGGGAAAAAATTAGCTACCTTCAAATGATGCCCTTAATATGAGGTAGTAATTAATCTATTGAGAGTAAGTGTTTGACACCCTGGAAGGTTTTGCATAATTAGACCACAAAACAGCAGGATTTTTATATAATACAGTAAATGTTTTCTGATCTCTGATGCTATTCTTTGGCAGGTGAAGATGATGCAGGAGACTATTTGTAAAACAGATGACTACAGTGCAATAGCACAATATGTTTTTTTTCCCAGAAGAGTTTTAAATTCAGTTTAACCTGACAATCTGGGGACTTGATAGTGATCAGTTGTGGCATAAGTGCTATTGAAAAAAACCTAAAAAGCATTTAAAGGTTTAGAAGAATAACTTGAGAATTGCTTCTGGAGTTCTACGTTAAACATGTAGCAATCCCACCCACTCTGTCATGCAGACAAAAGATGATGTGGAAATCATAAAAAAATTTCCTACGTAGAAATGGTGATGTAAATTCTTGTGGCAACACTTTTGTGCAGCTGTATGGCAATATGGAAGAGCCCAGGATGTTTCCCCTTCTCTCTAGGCAGCTGCAGCAGCTGCTTCTCTAGTAAAAATTTCTGAAGCTTTTCTGCGGGCTATCGATGCCGGGTTCCTGGAGGAAAAAAGTGAACTTCCAGCCTGCTACCCGAGCCTTTTTTGGCAAAAAGTTTATCACAAAGTCCCAACTCTTGCTGCTCCGAGGGGAGAGAAAGTAAGTCTTAGGCTGCGGCAACGGGGAGAAAAGATCCCGAAGGCGAATGGCTTCGGGGAACACGCGTCTCGCTGCCGTTCCCGGCATCCTGGTAACGCCTCCCGTACGCATCGGGAGCCCGGGGCGGCAGCGGGACTCTTAACGTGAAGCTGCCGGAGTGGGCCGCGCCGGCGGCGGCTCTCGGTGAGTCACGGCGCGGTGGCCGCGCCGCCGGGGCCGCCCTATATAGCGCGGGTACCTGCGGGCTCCGCTCCGCCCCGCTCCGCCGCCCGCGCCCGGGAACCGCGCTCGGGTATGTGAGAACTGCCCGCTCAGTCTTTGCGAGGTAAGATGGCAGGAAACTTTCATGAGTTCCTACGTGACGTGTCTCCTTCAAATGAAGTGAACGCAGGGCTGAAGCGGTGATGGGAGGGGAGAGGTCAGGGCAAATGAAATCATGCTGTAATCGGACCGGGCAGACCACCTTTCTTTCGAATACTTTTTGTTTTGCACGACTCTTGTCCTTTTAGTTTGCCACATCGTGTGTAGTTGCATTCGAGTCTGGCTGATGCACTTTATTTGCCGACTCTGGCCGTTCCCTCGGTGTTTCCAAATGCAGAAAGGATGCTGTGGCGGCAGCTGCTCTGTGCATCTCTGTAGCTCAGGACCTGGTAAATCGGTCCTTAGTAGATACGATAGAGCAGTAAAACATGAGTGCTTTCGCAGCCTTCTTTGCGGGAGACTTCTGTAGGAACCCGGTGATAGTCCTGGATTAAGAGAGTTGGTATTGGGCAGGAGACTTGATATTTTAGAAAACTTGCTAAGGCTTCTTAGCAAAATTAAACCAAAATCAAGCAAAATGGTTTGTTTCTGTCTTTGAGGGGTTTGAGGGGCTTTATTGTGGTTTTGCTGTTGGGGGGGGGGGGGAAGGTGTGTGTGTGTTTAGTTGTTTTGGGGTTTTTTTGGTTTTGTTTTTTGTTCTGTATGTCTATCAGGAAGACGTATTTGGTAATCTAGCACTGATGTACTCTTGTAGACACATTTTTTTGTCTCATGTTTATCACTGAGTGTTGAGAGGAATTTGGTGTTACTTAGTAACTTTGTAACTTATAACAGTACCAGTTTGGGAGATTCTTTTTTCTTTTCCAAGTCTTCAGCCATTCGTTTAAACTTTAGTACTGAAGAAAAAAAAAGTTTCCTGGCACCAGGCACATAATTAGAAAGAAGGCTGGGAAAAGTAAGACTGGCCTTCCTTATAATGATGTGTTTACAGAAACTTGGAAGGCAAAGATATGCATTGGCTATCAGAGAGAAACCAACGTCTGCTGTTGGAACATTTGGGTCAGCTTTATATTAAGGAATATGGCACTGCAGAGCATACATCTAAAAATAGGAGTGGACACAGTCAATGTTTCATTAGGCTTTGAGGTCAAGAAACTGTTTTTCCACAGTATTCTGTGGCTGTATTCAACTGAAACCATGATTCCTGGGAACTAACTTTATATTTGTGAAATTAACTTAATAAGATGTATTACATATTGTGCAGAAAGTTTTATGTTCACTCATAATTCTACATGCACAGAAATCCACCAGAGTTCTGGGGTAGGAAAAGTTATGATGATGTTCTTTAAGAAAGTCCAACAGTTTCCAGACATCCAGAGCTAGTCTGTGTTTCACAACGCATACCAGACATAGAAGGATTAAGATATAGAATCGATGACAAGAGGATGGGGTGGGGTGGGGAACCCAACCAAACAAATAAACAGCAGAAAAAGTTAAATGGCTCTCAACGTGTCTGTTGATTGTACCTAAAACACTTAACCATGAAAAAGGGGGCAAATACTTCTGAGAACAGGAGTCTGAGAGAGACTGTGTTGCATCTTGCTTTTGCTTGGAGAACAAAACCTAAAAGAACTATCTGTTAAACAGTGTTCTGGTACTAATTTTCCTGGCCAGGAGGAGAAACCCTGGGGGAAAAGGTGGGGGAAAAGAGATAATGGTGTGAATAAAAGAAACTAGAAAAATGGAGTAGGAGGTATACAGATATTCTTGCAACTTTTGAAGCACTTAGGAATATGCAGATAGGATTTTGTTGGAATTAGGAGTGTCTCCTTTGGATAAACACATTTCTCTCATCTTTGAGATAGTAGAAATCTGATAATCACAGAATCAGAATATATCAAGTTATCATACACTGCAATCTGACATAGAAGTTTTTCTAAAATTGGAATGGTGGATATGTGGTAAAGGTTTGATAGCAGCTGGCAGATCTATGGCACATAACTTTTCTTGTAGCTTTATGAGAGTCAAGAACTTTTCAGTGAAAAACTTCTGAGAATTTGAAGTGCATTTAACAATTAAAGACCACTGATGTAAAATACATGTTCTTATGTTCTGTTATTTAATGAAATCCTAGAATATTCTCTCTTATCTTTGAAGTGTTCTTAAATTTATCTCTTTTTTTTTTTTTTTTTTTTTTTTTTTAAGGGCAGAACAGTCCTGGCCAAGCTCCTCTTTCTGGACACTCATGTGTCTATTATTGGGGGCCTATTATTTTTGCCTGGCCTGAGCCTACTGTTTCGTCTTTGCAGAGACTGTGTAATGATTGTAACATACAAAACTTTGCAAAGTATTATTCTAAAGTAATTACTTACTTGTGCAACTACAATTATTGTAAAGTAGCTATTGAGAGCTATGGTTCCAGGCAACAGAAAGCAACTCACTATTCTCTAGTTTGCACCGAAGCTTTTTTGGAGCTTATATGATGGTGTGGAGGGCACGATAGTCTCGCTCTCCACTAACAGGAGCATGATGGCAGTTTTGTCATCCACTTTGTGGTCTGTGTGACTGCAGCAGCCATTTCTAATAGCTATGTTAGAACAGCACGCCTGCCTTTTTTGTAAGGACACAGTGGTAAATCTGATGAGTAATGTTCAGCTGTTGGGCTTTAGGCATTGTCAGACCAAGGGAGCGGTCTGGATGGAATAGATCTGTGGGAATGTCAGCCCACTGGCATGGAGAATTTCTTCTTTCTCTGCTCTGCAGGATTTCTTTCTGTTACTCTGTTTCAGAATGATCTGTGAGAGACTTAACTTATTGAGTTTGCCTAGTTCTCAACTGGGCAGAGTAAACTGATCTTACTTGTAAAATCATGTATTTGATGGGTAATTATTGTAGTTCTCAAACAGCAACTTAATGTCTCATCCAGTTCTGTTTAAATTAGCTACTTTGCAATTTTACTCATGGCAACATTAATGTGGATCCTGGGAGCAAAGTAGGCTGTCAGTGCAATGTCATGTATGCAGGTTTCCTCTGTGTGTATTGCATCGTTTCCTGTAGATTATGAATATATGTAGGCACTAAACCTGAGAGACATGAAGATGGTGACTTTTGGGTTTAAAAAGCTGAGTTTCTAGTGTGAAAATGTATAGCTAAGGGAAGTGCATAAGGGTGCAGTGTGAAGAAACTGTCCAAAAGAAGAAAATAAGCCTATGCGCCATTGAGTTGCGTAATTTCCATATGAAATGTGTTCAATTATTGTCATGTGTCTTTTCATTTGCTGCTTACTCTCTAGGAAAGGAGCATTCAAGTATTTGGTGGCATATTAGACCTTTACTGACCTGTGAAGAGTTGGTGGTCCTTAGATTTTGTTTTCACAATAAAATTTTCTGGGTTACATAGAACATACTAATTGATTATAGTCCCTTGTATCCTTGAGAACATAATAATTGGCTGGAAATATTTCGTTCTGGGAATATTATTTAATCAAAATATGACTATGGAATTTTTTATTCATGAATCACCTTCCATCTTGGAAATATTTGAGCTTTTTTAATAGATAGCATTTCGGTGCTAGATTAAGTAATAAAGCTCCCTTTGGAGTAAGGCTCCCACTCAGTAATAGCAATACTGAGCAATGATTTCATTTGGAAGATTTCAGAAGAATACGTACAGAGCTATTACTAACAGAGTTATAGTATGCCCAGAAGACTCATTTTAACCTCTTACTCTGCAGAAAGTGGAGAGTCTTGTGATCACTGGTATCAGAACTTCCTGAAGCATTACAGATCATTTTGGCATATATGTAATTAAAAATATAATTACTACAGAAAGAGAATCAATAATTAAGGTAGTTCTTTTTACATGTGAAGTGTCCTTTCTGGATTAGCACACAAATAGAAAATTAAAGAAATATTTTTCCTCCACACTGCTGTCTAGACACTTAATGTGATCCTTTTCCCACCTGCTTGAGACATTCTGGCCTTTGCCAAGGCAGGAAGTTTATATTTCCTTTATTGAAGCAGAAAGTGATTGTAATTAGTGTATTGTGTATGACACTCCCCAGTGCTTCCCCTTCCACAAAGGAAAGGAGTTTAAGATAAACAGATTTTATTTTTATATAAATAAAGAAATACATTGCACTCAGTTTCTTGATGGGCTTTTTCTGATTTATGCACCTGTGTGAGGTGAGCCAAGAAACAACTAAAGTTTCTTTCTTTAATTTTCTTAGTGTGCATGTCACTCCAGTTATAATTTGAGTATGAAATCTTTGATTACCTTAGATTATCTTAAACCATCATTTAGTAACCATTATTCCTTAGTAACCAGAATTCCTTACAGTCCTTTCCAGGACATTCTTCTGAGGCTGGGAAATTGTGTTAATTCACATGACCAGTATATGTTCCTCTTGAAATTCCTTCTTGAGATGCCCTCAGGATTTTCTTTGTTACCAGTTTCAGAAGTTGGTGTACATTATAAGTGCCAGTAGGATTAAAAAACCCCAATTCTTCTTATCAGTTTCTTTGAGAAACAAATCTTATATCAAAGTTTACTATAGTATATTTCAAACAGAAAGTGGCAATGTGGGATTGAGTTCATACCTTGGCCTTAAAAATATGGAAGAATTATTTAGTTGAAGAGTAGAATTTGTGCATCAGGAGCTGCAATGCTGCGTTGCCAAAGTATACAAGTTTTGGTAAATGTATGTAAGATGGCTTGTCTTATTTGTCATTTTGGTATTGCTAAAGTGAAGGCTTTTTAGAAAAAGACTATTATTTACAGACATCATGTGTCAGTCAGCAGAAATGTACAGGAAAAGATTTTTTTGGTTTTCATTGGCAGTATGGTTACATTTTTTTTTCCAGGCTAAAATGTAAAAATAGATTAACACACCAAAAAAACCTGTTTTAGTCATGTTAACTTTTATACCAACCAAAAATTCCCATCAGATTCACAGTAAAGACTAATACTAATCTTTTGTGCTACTGTATCCATTAAAACCATACAGTACCTGAGTTGCATGTGTAAATAATGGGGAAACAGAGGACATTATGTTTACAACATTAGTATATAACTCTTTGCTTTTATGATCTCAAGTGGCTTTGTTTCAACCTTTTCATTTAGAAGAAAATGACCAAACTTTGTTCTAAAACATGTGGCCAAGAAGGCCAATGACATCATGACGTGTATCAAGAATGGTGTAGCCGGCAGGACCAGGGAAGTGATTGTCCCCCTCTCCTTGGCACTGGTGAGGCTGCACCTTGGAGTTCTGCATTCAGTTGTGGGCCACTCACTTTAAAGAGGACGTTGAGGCCCTGGAGCGTGTGCAGCAAAGGGCAGTGAGGCTCATGAAAAGACTAGAGAACATGTCTTAGGAGGAACGACCGAGGGAGCTGGAGTTGTTTAGTCTCAAGAACAGGAGGCTCTGGGAGATCTTGTCGCTCTGTACAACTACCTGAAAGGGGGTTGTGGGGAAGCAGGAACTGGTCTCTTCTACTGACCTGCACTAAGAGGACAAGAGGAAATGGTCTTAAGCTGGGGCAGGAGAGATTCAGATTAGATATTAGAAAAAAATTGTCACCATTAGGGTGGTCAGGCATTGGAACTGTTTGCCCAGGGAGGTGATGCAGTCACCATCCCTGGAGGGGTCTGAATCTGGCTCGGGGGAATATGGTTTAGGCTTTAGGCTTTACAATGGTAGTGCTGGGATGGTGGTTGACTTGATGTTTTTATAGGTCTCTTCCATCTGTGATAATTCTGTCATTCTGTAAAAACACTGATTTTAGATGAAGATTCAGTCAGCTGGATTTAATTTTCAAATTGCAGCTCAAAATTAATTCCTCTCCTATGACAAATGCATTTCAGAGAGCAAGAAATACATACATGCAGTATCTGCTAGGCTGGAGGAAACTTCATTAGGAGGTCCTGCCTGGGTTCTAGTGAATAGAAGAGTATGGAATATTTATACTTTTTGTACTTCTTCTGCTACAGATTAATTTAAAAAGTATGACCCCAGTTCTCCAGCCACAGAGTACAGAAATCTGGTTTAAATCAAGACTCACATGTGTTATGGCAGCTTTTCTCAGGAGAGCCAACCTGTTGGTTTTAGGCCAACCTTTGAGCTGGACTTGCTCCTACTACCCATTTTTGCACCTTACTCACAACTTGGAAGGCTTCTGCTTAAAAAAGCATCATTATATTCTTTCTGTAGTTGGATTTTGACGTACTTTTAATTTTTTAAACCCTATGGCTGAATTAATTCTTTTGAGTAGGCTGAATTATAGTATAAAAGTACTCACTAGGAACATAATTGTTTCTTTAAGTTTTGTTTCAAGCACCATGTGCGTGTGTACATGCAGATGTGTGTAAAATGTTTCTAACTTCAAAGAACAGATTATGCAGAATTTTTTTATTAGAGGAGATAATGCAAGTCTGTTTCTGTGTGCATATGAATCTGATGGTGTGTGAACATACATATGTGTGTGTATGTCCTTACACAGCATAAAGTAAAAATCTGTATCTGACGCTTGAGGTTCATTTGTTTAAAGCAGCTATTAGAGTGCAAAACACTTTTAGTAGCCAGCTTTGGCTAGCAAGGGGATTCACCAAGGCAACACAGAAAGTTTTGCACAATTGAGAGGTTCCTTGCACAGAAACCCAATGATGCTGTAATTCTTCCAGCCCAACTTACTGTACTTATTTTGGCTCTGAAATATAATGCCTTTCTTTTTAGTGTTTGAAGGCTTCAGGAGGGCAACTTGATTTATGGTTGTATTTTGGTTTGACCAAAGATCTAGTGAAATTTTTAGTACAAGTGGGGAATTTGAAAATCCCAGAGGTGGTCATAATATTTTGTGGATGGGGTACTTTCATGTAGTCTGTGATTGTGTGTGATCTGTGTTTCCTGTCAAAAGTTTTCAGATTTAAATGAAGGCATGAATTACTTGGGATTGGATTACTGATGGTGAGTCTGTTGCAAGATGATGCCATTTATTTCTGTGCAAATCTGAGGTGTCTAAAACCAGAATTACATAAAGAATATTTAAAGGGATTATTAATATCCACATCTACAGAGATGTTGGTGCATATCAACAAATGTCTTTCAGATATTTTCATTAAAAGACCGTATGGGCTTCAGAAGTGTTCATCAGTATTGCTCAGATGACAAGCCACCAGACTGCGTTTTTTCTCTATTAACTGTAGATTATTTTCAGTGAACAGAGACTTCTCCACAGTAGACATTTCCTTGTCTGACATGGCCAAATTCTGTTCTTTTTCTGTTTCTAAAGCTACCTCATGATTTTCATATATCCATGATAATTCTCACATGCATAGGTTCAACGTCCTTGCTGAATCACATTTATTCTTTCACACATAACATTTGTAGGCTATTTTCAGGCAGTAAATAGATTGCCATACTGTTTGGCTTTGCTTTAGGAGAAAGTCTTGGTTTCCTATAACTCTTCATAGTATTCCTATCTGTATAAAAATCTAGAGATCTGTATGTAACTAAAAAAGAGACACCTCTTCTATCAGTTTCTGCAAGCATATGAAATCCAATTTATAAGATGAGACTACAGAAGTCAAACTGTATTGAAAGAATATTATGTTGTCTTATGAGCCTCTAGGATGCTGCATGTGGTTTCCATCCTTTTATCTTTAGTGACTTTTGGAGTTTCTGCTAGAGATTTTACAGTTATTAACTGTTTAACATTTTCTTAACTGGCTCACCAGGAATTTCTGGAAAATGATTGCTTCAATTTTATGCTTTGCATTAGAATATCTAAACCTTTTGGGTTGGTTGGTTTTGAGGTTTGTTTGTTCGTTTTAAAATAAAAAAATACTATCAGTTGTATATCAGGAACATTTGTGCTCATAGAACACAGAACTTTCAGAGGGGGGAAAAAAGCTAAGGTTAGAGGCTGCTTTTGTATATATGCAACTGAATTAGATGAGTGTTGCATGCACATTTGTCTACATAGATGGAGAAAAAAAAGAGTGTCTAATTAAGATAAAATGATACGTCAATATTTTCTCAAACAAAGAATGAACTTTCACCTGTTGACTCTGAGGTTACATCTATGATTGTCTCTGGCCCATAAACCGCAGCAACTTTAAGTGTTTCTGAGATTTTAGAAATAAAAATTATACACTGATTCTAAAAACTCCTTGTTCCCATGTCCCCCATCCTTTCAAAATTTAGTGGTCTTGTTGATGGTTAGGTATAAAGAGACAATGAATATAAACAATGGCATTCATCTGAATCACATTAAATACCCAGAAAAAGGAGCAGAAGGCTCAGAAATCAGGATCTCTGCAATGTTTCTCTTGCTCTCTGCAACCCTACCTGGAACATCGCACCCATCTAGTCTTGATGTCAAGATGTGTCGTGTGGTGGGACCAGTGCATGGTGGAACCTTTCCAGGCTGGGGAAGCTCAGCACTGACCACATGCAGCACTGTTAGCCCAAGATCAAGGACTTGGTTTCATCTCTGAGGAATCTTGTAAGGAAGGAAGCAGTGCTTTCTAGAACACAAGCTGACATTTAAAAGGAGCAGGTGTTTCGTGTCTGCAAGAAGTATTGAGGAATTTAGAAACACACTTAGAAGTTGTGGGTGTTCTGTTCACTACAGACTGCAGTAATAGGTCGGAGTATTAACCTGTGAGCACAAATGTTAAAAATTAGTTTCAAGTTCTTTTGCCATGTGAGTCTTGAGATTAAGTAAGCAATTCCTACGCTTCTTACAAGCATCTGATTATAATCTCTGGCCATGACTCTGTGTGTGGTGAAATGTTTGGTTCAGAAAAAGTATTGATATCTTTAATGCTAGATTTAGCATGTTGTTTTACTAAAAGGCAATAAAAGACTTCTGGTTTCATCCCCTTCTGGCTGAAGTTTGTTCCTCCTTCAAGCTGCCAGACAAGCCTATTGCATCCTCACTTTGAACACTCTTTGAAACTGTTTTGTAATCTTGTAAAATTAACATTCCTGTTGGGTACAAACTTTGGACTTTTTTGTGGTACACTGTAACTAGAAAAGAGTGACTTAGGGACAGACAATTATAATGAATTACAAAAGAAGTCTGCGGACCATTGAGGCTAATTGTGGGTTTGCAGCTAAAATACAGCACTCCCATTATGTCCTTTTTTGGATTAAGAACATAGATGTTAGTGCTTTAAGCATTACTCTCCACAAATGCAAGAGACAGGCCCTGTTTACCGAGTGAATTCTTGTAAGAGTACTGAATTAGAGGAACTGTTTGCAATGCTAATATTTGGAGGAACATGCTCATTGATAAAGAGCAGAACAGAATAGAATTGGAATGCTTTTAAGCAGGAAGTTGATCTGCAGTAGATGAAAGCTGGGGGAGGTGAATGAATTTTGTATGAATATATACAGAGCTCTGAAATGCCCAATATTTTTACTAAGTAACTTCTCTATCTTCCCAAAAGGTTTATTATGTCTGCCAGAATTTCCAGTACTGGCAGAGCAAAGTTGGTTTGGGGATGTTTGGGAGAGATTTTTAAATCATGTGAATAGTACCTTTTTAAAAATCTTCACAAATTCATAATTAAATAATACTTAATGTGCTTCTGGGTTAGGGAAATTCTTTCTGTCTTCATTACTGGCTCTTTGTGATAGAGGAAGAAACACGGAAATTTGCTGTCAAGCTTCCTGAGTTACTGATGGTAATCTTGGTGGTTGGTTGTTGAGATTATTCTCGAATGCTTCCTCTACTTAATTACCTCAGATTCCTCAAAAGTTTTGTTACAGGTTGTTCACCAGAATTGAAAATGTCTTTGTCAAGAGTCACTTAAAAAGAAGGAAGCTACTAATACGATTTGTTTCTCAATTAATTACCTTTCATTTTGGAAATTTTAGGGTTTGCTAAAATCACTGACCACTGGTGAAGTTCGTAGAATAATTTAAGTAATGGCAACATGCTGCATTAGGGACAGAAAAGAGATGGTGATACAGATTTTTAGGAGATGGGAGACATGAAAAATGTATTTCCCTAATTGAGAAGCAATTTAGTGTTTCCTTGGATATTCTGATGTGTATCCATTCAGGTCTAAATTAATTGTTTGTCCTGTGAATTACTGACTGCCTGATATTCTTGTGCTCTGTTATCTGGTCTGTCCTATGAATAGAGCTCATTGAAGTGCAGATTGGCATGTTGTGTGATCAATGACATGATAGTTTAAACTATCATAGGTTTGGCTTAATGGAACCATTTCAATGCCTTTATTTTCAGAAAATATTAATAGTTTTGCTATTGTAATAGTAGATTTTGTCCAGTACTTTTGAGTAATTGTCTTTATAACCAAA
The DNA here is from genome assembly GCA_035041345.1 of Poliocrania exsul. Classification (NCBI taxonomy): domain Eukaryota; kingdom Metazoa; phylum Chordata; class Aves; order Passeriformes; family Thamnophilidae; genus Poliocrania; species Poliocrania exsul. Next base: position 34,732,060 of record JAWWLZ010000139.1, read on the forward strand.
TTCTATTGAGGTGCTAATTCTTGAGATTTATCTGTGGCATGTTTGGATTTCTTGTTGCCCAGTAAAATCAGGACGACCTTTACTGCTGTCAATGAATTTACACACTGGCCTAAAAACTGAAGGATATGTAAGCAATCAGAAGTAATAGTGTTGTACATCATATTAAGGCTATGTCCAGTCAGGCTATGGCTGGGAATAACACAAAATTATAAAACCCTTTAGGAAGTGTCAAGTTTAATTTGTTGTACTTCATTAAACTTT
>JAWWLZ010000139.1:34732420-34791735 GCA_035041345.1 Poliocrania exsul
GTTGTACTTCATTAAACTTTTCTGTTCCATAATAAGTATGTACACCTAAGTAATTTGGAGTACCTGTTGTGGTAGAAGTATCTTTTCTGGTACAATTCCACCTCTATAATTCGACCAGCCCTACTCTTCCTTTAGCTCTAGTTTCAGTTTGCTAGCCCAAAACAAAGGGAAAAGCAACACTTCTAAACTGTAGGTTAAACGTACTGCAGAAAAGTAGTACAAGTGGTTGTTAAGTTGAAGTTAACTGAGTGAATACTTAACTGGTATTGAAGGAGATGCCTTCTGGTTTCTGTAATTCTAGATACTTTAAAATGTTACTCAGCTGATGATGGTATGGTTTCTTCTGAGACTTCATTGTGTGAGTTTTCTCAAGATTTCATAGAATCACAGAATCATTCTCGTTAGAAAATGCATTTAAGATCATTGAGTCCAACCCACTAATGCAGCATCACCACCACGGTCACCATCAAACCATGTACCGGAGTGCCATATCCACACACGTTTCTTGAACACTTCCAGTGACTTCACCACTTCCTGGGCAGCATCTTCCAATGCTTTACCACTTGTTAAAGTTACATATTCTTGCCTTTACCATGGTCATTCAGCAGAAAAAGTTCTTTTGAGCTTCTGAGAAATTCTGCCATACTGCTTAACAGGAAGGGTTTTCTATTCCAATTTTTGAAGCAGATGATCTCATTCATCACTGTTAGTTGAATTACTTGGATTTGTATGCCATGATAAGCCTTCCCTGTGATCTGAGTATTTAATTCAAACATGCAAAAGACTCCAGTGGGACACCAGGGACATGGAGTTAATATCCCCCCAAAATTCTCATACTCCTTTATATATAGGGTCATCTTCCAGACACAAAAGAAAGATTTCTGCATTTTCACTGCTTAAATCTGCTAATAAAGGTTGACATGAAAGGTAGTATACTCAGACTTTGTAACAAGATTTCTGGGAAGAGCATGGAGATTGACTCATTTTAATCACACTTCCAAATGCTTTCCATCTCTGTTGCTGCTGATTGGGTTTAACATAGGACCTAGGTATGAAACCTTTGCATCTCCAGGTACTTCTGTGCCATTTAAGTGACAAATCACTGAGATACTTAATTCACCTTAAAAAAAAATTACTCGTAAGGCACAAATGAATAAGTTTTAAACATAGTATTTCAATACCTGAATGGATTTTAAAATAAAAATTTTCAAATTTTTTGAATGAAGTTAAATTCATATGAAAGTTGCCTGATACTCAGAGCTGCTAGTTGCTGTTGCTCTTACTGGTTTTAATGGTATGTCTGTGTGCCTGAGCACACAGGCTGTGGTTTGATTCCTGAATTCTTTTACACAAGTTTGGAAAGCTGTTGCTTGTTGTGTCATCAAAACTGGATGTGAAAGAACAGGGTAAGGCACACAGAAGTATTTGGGGATGTCTAAGTGAGTAAGGGGGACAGACAAACCATGGTATCATAAGACCACATGGTTCCTAAATAAGAACATTCACAGTGATATTCAGTGTACTCTAGATTACGTTTATTTTCTGCATACCTTTACTTGATTGGTATTTTCTTTTCTGAGAGTCACTGATGTAAACATGGCAACATTTACTGTAGATTTTTAAAGATTGTATGCTGCACAGCTGCAACTAAAAGCAGTAGGAGCCGCTCAGTGAACTTGTCTCAAACTTTTTTGGAAAAAGAAGAGGACAAAATGACCTACCCTGACTTTTTGTACTGTGGTAAATGCATTTTTGTGTTTGTGTGTGTCTGTGTGACAGTGCCTAAATAAATTATGTTCTCTATAAAATTCCATGCCAGCAAATACGGCATGTAGACTTGAAGCAGGAATTGGATTATTGTTTAGCAATTGCACATTAGAAATACAATAACTAGAATTTATGTTTATATTAATTACAGCATGAACATAAATTTCTCTGGGCTCTTTTATTCTTCATGTACTATGTGATTGCTTTTCGTCTCAGTAATAGATGTGAAAAAATGAGTGCAAGGACTGTCTTTTTCTCACAGGAACCTTACAGTCCACTGGGTTTTGCTGCACATATAATTTCTTGTTACTGTGCACAGTCAAGGAGTCCTATTGTCTTTGGTGAAGAGCTCAACTTGTATGGGTAGCAACATGCCTTTTACTAAATGAATATAATATATAATAGTGAATATAATAATATATTACAATAATTGCAATAATTAATTTCTTCAAAATAATGTCACACTAAAAATAAGGGACCATAATGATGGTACTAGAAAATAGAGGATTTGGGGGTTTTTTTAGGAACAAAGAGTAAGCAGTAAATGAAACTCTGGTAGATGCTTGTGTCTCTGTCCTGGTGGATTAGACCTCTCCTTTTAATTTGTTGCTTTCTAGGGTTTCTACAGAACTCCTGAGTCTATAGAAGTAACATCATAGCCTTTTCCTTTTTCCTGGAATCATATATATTTTACATGTATCTTTTCTAAGAGATTATGCAACTTCCTTGTTCTGTAGCTGGTGATGTTTTAAAGGTGGTTTTTGCTAGAGGTTCTCTTTTGCATGTTGTACTGGGAGATCTGTTCTCTGTTCTAGCCCTTTGCAGCTAACTGCTAGCCTTATATGATGATCCTCACTGAAGACTTTGTGGACACTTCTGAGTGTTTAAAGCAAGATGTTAAGTTGCAGAGAGGTTTCCTATTAAGGAAAAGTGATGTAATGTCAGTGGAACACGGCCAACTTCTCTCTGCTCATTTTATTTATATTAGCTACATACCACAGAAAATGCCCCATAAAACACGAGTGCTCCTTGCTATATTTAGAGAAGTTAATTTACTAATACCAGGAGATTATGTTTATATGCAATGGAAATAATTGTAAAAAGATTTAGGAGCATCTTATTGAAATAAAACAGGTTGAACTGGGGAAAAGTAAATATAGGTTTGCTCCTGTTGCATAGAAAGGCTCTAGGGTATCTTTTAACATTTATACTTGCAAGATATGTATTTCTGTGCTGAAAAGAATTGTTTAACATTTTAAATGAACTATTTTACTGATTGTGTAAGGAACATAAAGTACAATTATGTTAATTATGTTAATCTGACTTAATCTTCACATTAACCCATGTGACTAAAGCTGCTCTTGCCATACTCTGATCTGAGCTTTTGGTCTGAAATATTTACATTCATCTTCGTACAGAGTACAGTGGGATACTGTGGGTTTTTTTGGTAATGTTTAAAATCACTTTGTCATATCTTTTGTTGATTACTTTCTCTGAATTTCTTTAGGACTACTTTTTAAATGAGTAAATGAGTCCCCTTTTCAATGAGTAAATTTCTTTTGCCTGGCTTATGTTCAGCTCTTTGTTTTACAGCTGATGGTGTTGATAAATAATCACAAGATTTCTTCCTGACTATAACAATGTTACTTCATAATGCTGTTAAACAATTTGACCTTTTCTATTAATTCTACTCCTACATGGTGACACTAGCTGGGTGTGGTAGTGTTGGAACTATGGATCCTCCCTGATACTACTTCCACCTAAAAGAATATTCCCCATCAAGAGTAGCTGAGTACATTTGTTAACTGCTGATAAATAAGAGCTGACATATTAGCTAACTGCATAATGCATATAAGAAAAAAATTGGTATTTTAAAACTAATAAATTAAATGCTAAGTCTAGGGTGACTGTGAAACCATGTGATGTATTTTGAGTTCTTCAGTTGTCTCATGAGCTACCAGGCTGTGGGCGGGGGAAAGAATTCTGGGTAGTGTTATTTTTATCTGCATTACTGAGGATGTTTTGAAAATTTTATATATTTTCTGCTGAAGTCTGAGTCGCCTGCCTTCATTTTGAAGCCTGTGGTTTATTTGGATGACTTCTAAAGACACTTCTTTAACAGACTCTTCATACTTTCTGACATTTAGCATCTAATTTACACACTCTGAACTGCACTCTGGAGGTTTCGCTGACTCCCTAGGGGGCTGTACTGCTAGTCATGTGAGTGAGATGCCAAAGAGGAGATGATGAGAATATTTCCCTATGCATCTCCTTTTGACTAGAAGAATTAGAGCGACATAACATCAAACTAAAGTGCTGTAGGCCAGAAGAAAAAGGCAAATGATCTTTTAGTCCTATCACAAATCAAGTATTACTGTTTTAGACATCTGGATCTTGTTTTGGAAATAAAAAGCTATGTAATATATAGATGATTTCAAAATGATTGCAAGATTCTGTTGCTATTTCCAAGTATGCAGATCTTTTCTCATTCATTCTGAGTGATTCATTGGGGAAGTAGATCATGCTGAGAAAAATCATGAGAAAAAGTTTTGAGTCAACTAAGGGTCGAAAAACATTTCCTGCAATTATGAAGTATGTGAAGCTGGGCCTTTTGCCTTACAGATTCCTTTTAATTTCAAATATCAGATTTTAAACATTAGGCAAATTTAAACAAAACAAAAAATCTTGGATCATGAGATGCCATTCTAGTATTAGGCTCTTGAGGGCAAATGTTCTCCCTAGTGTAGAAGGTCAGACATAACTAATCTGTGAAGTATTGCCTGGACACTCTACAGCAAGAATTATGTGCTATCAATTCTTGCTCAGCAAAGTTTGTTTCCCCATTTTTGAAACTAGGGCCTGGTGGATTAGTGATTATTTAAATAACTTTAATATTGAAGTCCTGAAATTCATTTGGAAAACTGCAGTCTCTGAAGGTTTATTAAATGACAAAAAAATGGGCAGCTTCTGACAACACTGCCTTTAGGGCCTGAGAGTGGAATTAATTGGTAAGTCTAAGTGCATGGGCTCTTTAGAGTCTTGGCATGAGAAAGAGGATGACTGTAGGGGAATGAATTTATTTTCCTCCAAACAAAAATGCTAAGCAACAAAGTCTTTTTGCAAATCTGGGTGCTCACTTTCCCTAATATATGGCACAACTAGTTGGAGAACTTAAATATCTCTGCTTTATTTTATACCTTTATGACAAAAAATTTTGAATGCTCTTTGGTGTCTCTAGCTTTTTTACTTTCATGTAATTACTCATTTTTCTGCAGTAAATTATTATCATATATGGTATGAATTGTCTAATCAATTAGCTGACCTCAAATCATCCACATGTTTTTGTTTTTATGTACACTTTTGCTCAGTGCTGTGTTTGAGGTTTCTTCCTAAAACAGAGTAGGAGGATCTTTCAAATGAGAAACAGGATCAATATACTGTGTAAATTTTATTTGTGACTATAAAGTAGTTTAAGGAAACTGGCCCAGAGACATAACGGTCATGCAAGTTCTGAGACCTAGAATGACTATCCTTGTGTTCACTGTAGAAAACTGCGGTAGAGGAGGGTGTTTTAGGCAAGTGAATTTGAGTATCCATACACCCTAGGCAGGTCTTGTGAAGCTCACAAGGGATGGTGAAGAGGTGGTGATAGCCTAGCCAAGAGACAGATGAGGAGAAAGCAGTTAGAGAGAGGGAGCTCAGTGAGAAGAAAAATTGAGGACACACTAATATTGCACCATGATCTGAGTATTACTGAGAGGAAGAGAGGATCATGTGGGAATTCATGGTTCCTACAGGAAGAACTGTGTTATCTCCACTGATGCTCTCTCTAGTGCTACCAGTTTGGGTATTGTCAGTATCCCTCAGTTTTTTAAGTAACCCCCAAGTCCAAAATTCCATTTTTGATACGGAACTGTTGGTTGTTTATTAAAGCACAGCCTGATTTTCTTTTTTCTATCTCAGCTGTTTGTGAGGTAAAGGATAGCTTGGAGTCCAAGCTGTTGTGATACTTGAAGAGGTTTTATACACAGTGTTGATTTCAGTGTGAAAGATGTGTATTGTTACTTTTACATCTTATTAGCAGTTCCAGTAATGGAAACAAAGCATGGATTATTTTTTTAAGTTCAGTTTACTAACAGGAATTTACCAGTAGTTTCCAAAGGTAATCTAAGTACTTAAGAAAACAATTTGTATATAGAATCATACAACAATTTGGGTTGGAGGGGCCCTTGAGAACATCTAATTCCAGCCACCCTGCCATGGGCAGGAATAAGGTGCACACTACTAACAATTTAATGTAAAAACCTCTTCCAATGGGAACAATAAAAACAAGCAAACAGCTGTCGGTCAAGATAAACTAAATTGACTTTACTGTAAGAATAGGTAAACCAGTATTCTTGCCATCCATTCTAGAATGTTCATTTTAACATAAATCTAATCTTAATAAATATGGGAATATATAACTTGGGACCCTTAAATCAGAGGAAGTGCTGTTTCTAATATTCTTTCTCCAAGAGTGTTCAGGTCTGGGCTAAGAAGGTGCTTCAATCACCAAAATGAGTCCTTAAAGAGAGAATCTTCCTTCATAATTGTCCTGAGAAAAAGACTTTTCTTTTTAACTAGCTTTTTATAAACTACCCTGTGATCAAACTGAAGGTAAGAAAGACACGTTTGTTTTGTCTAGGAGGCTTTTACTGCAGGGCAGATGGAAGGAGTGGAATTAACTTACTTCTGGTGGCCAGCTGCAAGCAGTCAAGTAGTAAAACGTGTAATACAACATAAAAATAGTAAAACTGCTGACTAGGATGGGTCAATACATTGTCTCTTAATATGTAAATGTCAAATAATATGCAACATACTCCATTTTTAATATATATTACACATCAGTACATTGTACTTTGAAAGTCTGAAGAAATCTATAAAGAAAATCCTATAAATCAAATAAACTAATTTTCAGCATAATTGTTTAGAAAGACATGTGTTTGACTTCCAGAAATTGACACACATAATATAAAGCCAGAACCCTCTGTGGGCATACATACTTATCTTTAAAAGCCACCTGGATTGGATGGTTCAGCTAGCACCTCATGGTTGTTTATACATCTACTCTGTGTGTATCACCTACATTAGCAAAGAGTACACAGAAACAAGGGTGGCTCTGTAGGGCGTAAAACATGCTGAGGGTGTGATATGTACACTATACATTTCAGGGTCACTGACTCTGGGGTTTTGTTTTTTCACTTTGGGCTAGCTCTAGTCTGTTACCATGGGCTGAAGCTCATTAGTGGCTCAAGTTTGTTAATTCATTTCCCTTGATGGTTCATGTTCTTGAGAGGTTTCTCTTGGATGCAAACTGAAGAACAAACAGGTGGGAAATGGTTGGAAATTTGCTTCAAAATTACCTGTCTGGTCCAAGCTAAATCCCAAATGCAGATGTGTCCTTACTGTCCTCTTAGCAAAAGTGCTAGTCTATGATGTTCCTTTGTTTTTAGCCAGTCACAATGTCGGGCACTATTTCATTTGAGAAAAATGAAACATGGTGCTTCCTCTTGTTTTCTCTGGGTAATCATGTTACTGCTTCCACTGAGAGCTAAGCAAGATTCCAAACAGTTCTAGAGACGGGGCAAGCTGTTCAGATACACTGGGACATCATTTGTCCATGGCGAGTGTTTATCATTACACGGTTACCTGTATGACTCCTTTTTTATGTGATTATGTATCACTTAAGGTTCAGCTTATTTCAGGAAAGAAGTCCTTGCTATATAAGTCTTCCATACTCAAGGTTGCTTGATACAGTAATAACAAATAGCACTTGAAGTGAATCATGTTTATGGAATGTATTTTCACTCAAAAGTACAAAAGAAATTATTTGCACTGCCATTTATACATAAGGTATTACATTTAAGCTTTTCAGAACAATGTACTGTACATTTAGCTAACAATCTTCCTGTTAAAACACTACACTATTTACCAAGGAAATTCTATTTAAAATTTTATGTTGCCATCACAAGGAGCTAATTCAGGTTGTATGTCTTTGTCCAAACTTGTGTAATTTCAGTATACGGTGTTTCTCTTTGTGATGATAGGGACTGTCATTTGTTCCGGTCAGGTCTGTTCAATCTATTCAGGAGCACAATATATTCTGGCTATTTAAAAGGCTGTTTTGACTGAAATGACATTGTGTAGTGTAGATAGATTTTGCCTTTAGTTAGTAATTCTGCTGATAGGTTTTAATTTGTTTGTTTGTTTGTTTTAACCCTGCAATGGGGAAATTACAATGCAGTGTAGAATACAGTCATGTATTCAGGAGTAAGACTGCAGGTCTCCTTTGTCCTTTGCTTAAGTCATCTTCACTATAATTGTTTATCATGCCCTTGTAATAAGCAGTAGGTGTTCATATCTGAGAGTGCTTTAGCAACATTTTCAGTACCATTTTGAGTAACAGCATTTTTCTTATCTCTTATACTTTGGGGAAGATGCCTTTTGAAAACAAACAAACAAACACCTCACACTTCTGTAGTACTTCTGGGTAGATAAACAGTGGCAGTGCCCTATAAACTATTATATTTTCAAAATCTGTCTAGCAAGATGAATGGAGATCTCCATCTTAAGAGATTGCTCTTGATGAAAATTAGGTTACAAAAGTATTCATTAGGCAGCTATCACTGAAATTGATGTCAGTTGCTGATAAGAAAAAAAAATACAATTAAAAAAAGAGGTTATCAGTCTACACGCACAGGTAAAGTTATGTCTCCTGTTATAGCCAAGTCTATAAAGAGTTCTTTTAAGTCTTACATAAGGTATACATGCCACACTGTCATATGTTTTCATTTTACTAAAACATTCTGTGCAGCTGTTTTGCTGGTGCATGTTGGAGTTTTCATTCTGCTCCGTGAGGAGTGTGGTACACAGTCTGCTGGGCATGAACAGAATGAGCATTTGCCAGCTCTGCAAAAATATTTATGTGCCATGCTGCAGCACATGCAAACACTGAGGGCACTTCAGTTCTTTTTTTATATTCAGTTTGTTGGCAACAAAATTAGTATTTCACTTAACCAGAGCTTTTTCTATCAGATAACCTGTTTGGAGAGGAAAGTTGAAGTGGTTTGTCCATACCTGAGGAAACCCAACTGCAGCTGGAGCCAAGCAGCTGTGTTATATGGAGGGCTAATTATTTTTTTACTGTTTCAGGTGCCAGAGAACAAAAGCAGGGCAACAGTGAAAGGCTGTTGTTTCTGCAATTAATGCATGAGATGGGCCTCACCAGTGCTTTTTTAAACAGCTATGAAGGCATCTGGGAGGAAAAATTCAGATCTGCAAATGTCTCTGGATGATACCAATCCCTGGTATGGCAGTAACTTCACATACACATAAAAGTTTGCAGCGTGCAAAGTGGCTTCACAATTACTTGTCCTTTTAAGCATTTTTCTTTTCACTGCCATAACTTTCATTATGATTACCAGCCTGAATTACATGGCAGGGATATAGTGTCCTGCGCTGGATCAAGCCAAAGATATTTGTATTAGGATTAAATTGGTTGAATAAATGTCACAAAAGTAGTGAGCAGTGCTGTAATGTTATTTTCAGTTTCCAATGCTCCTGAGAACCAGGCTGAAAGATTATTACTATCTTGAGCAGTTGCTCTTACCTCCTGATTTTCCTCCTTCGTAAAAGGCAGTGTATATTGTTGAGGGGGCTTATTTTTGTGTATACAGAAAGCCTTCAGCAAGAATAGTATAGCACTAAACCTTTATGGCATTCATATGGGGCTGACACCATCATATTGTTGGTGTGGGAAATCTCAGAAGTATATAATTGTTTCCTTTAAATACCTGTTCTTATGTATTTATTTATTTTCTGTGGTTCCTTCTCATTTGGTAGTTTAAGAATAGAATACCTCCAGTGAGTTTCAGTAACACAGACTATCAGCTGGTAATATCCCAGATCTACATGGGGCAGCAACCTGCTCAAATATTAGAAGTGTTTGGGAATACAGAGCAGCTGGTAAAAGTGCCTAGAATTTCATCTCTAAATGTACCTTAATGTCTTGGAATATTTTTAAAACATGGTAAAAAATTTGATTTTTCTAAAAACACATTGAGAGCAACTATGTGCTCCATTTAATTTCAGGGCATCCAATTGCTGCTCTATTTTTGTTTTTAGTATGATGTCCATTCTTCCTCACAAAAGTAGCTATTTCAATAGTACAAAGCAGTCATCTTTATGTGTAACCTGAAGAACAGACACTTGACAGATACTGGAATGTAAATATTGAAGGCACAAAGGTCCAACTTTAAGCTCACTGTAACAAATGGTGAGTAGGCGTAAAAAGAAGCAAATCCCCAAACTTTGGTGGTTAGTGGTAGATGAAATGTGAAGATTTATAGACCATATTATTAATAAAATTTATTAAGTTTAAAATAAAGATGTAAATATATTTAATTTTTATTAATAAACTGTACCTATGTTGTTCCAGTGGCAGCACTGAGAAAATGTATTGTACTACATCTTTTTCTTCTGTTCACTTTTTGGATTTAGGCTAGTATAGTTTTTCATACTTTGATTTTTTTTTTCTTCCCATATTTTCTTTGAATATATACCAATCAGCACAAAGCATAACCTTCCATGTGGTATGATATAATCAGAGGCAGAAGACCTGTTTTTCTGCTTGCAGGCCAGTTCATTCCTGCTTTCCAAGTAATGATTTCCTACACTTTGGGCCATTTCAGCTGTAAATTGGATCCTGTGTTGTTATTAATGCCTTATTACAATTTACCTCTTAATAACATAAAATTTTTTGCTTCCTATATCAGTAAAACTTGTGTAATTTTTTAACTGTTCTATCCATCACTGAATTGCCTGTGCACTCATTATGCAACACTATTGAATTACCAACCCAGACAGATTTTTGACTACCAGACTAATTCTTATTATCTAACCCTACCAGAGATATGAAGTTCAGCCTTTTTGCTAAAGCTGTGTTGTATCTTTATGACTTTTGGGAACAATGAATGAGCACAAGAGCACGATTTCCTCTCTTTCTGTACCCAAGCTAAATGTGTTATCTCACTGGTGCATGTTTTGGAAAATGTCCCTGCAGTGGTATTGAGGGGTGAAAAATGGTTCCTGTCTCTAAAAGAACTGCTTGTGTTTGCTGAATACTGGCACTATCTCTACTGTTGGTTTCCTTAGTGCAGAAATTACCTTGATGCCTTTGACAGATAATCAAACCATAGTGGAAAATGGGCACAGGTACAATGTCACTTTTTAGGATGGATGGAAAGGTTTTTAACAGCCAAATTACAGCAGGACTTCCTTACAAGAGGGTTCACGAACAATGCAGATGGTTTCACATGCAGTGTGTATGAAGTTTCTCAGATGAAAAGTTAAGTTTAGTTTCCTAGTGCACTCATAATACAGTCCTTGTCTTAGCTCTTGCACCATATTGCTTTTCCCGAGAGTATGTTAGGTGACAGCAAAACTAATAATAAATGCTCCTGTATATTAACCTGAAATATGGGAAATGTTATTTGTTGTGAATCTGCATTTTGAAATTGTTCAGCTTCGAGGGGAGAGTAATAAAAACTTTAGAAAGTTACAACTGGTGGGGATTGTTACTGGTTACACTTCTCCAGTTATTCAGCATGAGGTTTAAATTGTAGTGACAATGTGCATCCTCCCTGTAATCTGTTACTATAGAAAAAATATACATCTGTATATTTTTGGAGTAGAACCCAAACTGATACTGGTTTTGTGCATTGCTGTCATTCCCCCATCCTGTCCCCTCCATATCTCCCTTCCCTGCCATTTTTATTTTAACTGGTAATTCCAGTCTTAGGTAAATGTGAACCCTTGCATCATTTAAAACAGCCCACATTTTTTTCTTCACAACACAAAGTATTATTCAGCATCAGGAAACCTATTGCTTAAGTGAATGTGTTTGTATTGATACAGGCTGAAGGCTGTCTATGTGTTGAATACATTGCAGTATTGCAATGTATTCATTCTGTTCTCCCTTTACTTCACCTTCTTACCTTGACATACCTGTATATTTTTAACATTTCTAAAAATGAGTAAGTGTTCCTTCACTGGACAGTTTAGTTGGAATTACTTTTGGATTCTGAGTTTTTATTTTCTGTATAGCTGTTAATTAATTCACTGTTAGATTCAGTTAGGGTTGGGTTTGTTTTGGTTTTTGTTTTTTATTTTAACAACTCTCAATCATTGATAAATCTGGTGGAAAATGTTAAATTATAGTAGGAATTTTGGAGTAGAATTCCAGATATTGGCGATTACTGTCAGATTTTGGATAAGCTGGTATGTTCATTTTAGTTTCTTAAATAGTAACTCTCAGAAGTAGTTTAGAAAATTACTAAATTTTAACAGTGCCATTTATGTCAGTGAAATACAAATGTTGTGGTTGTAGAAAGCAAATTAAATAGTGTCTTTAAGAGGTACCTTAACAGCTACCTGGCAAGTCTGCCCTGCCAGCTGCCTGGGACCCATAGATGCACAAGCACTGGGAGTCTTCTAGTGATGGAAGTTCAGCAGCATCAAAGCTCCCACTGCTTCCAGTTCTCCATTGCTGCTCTGCCTACCAGCTATCCAGTTGGGCTGCCAAGGAGCTAGAGAGATGTATGTGATACATTTTATTTTTAATAAATTAATAGATTTTGAAAAAAAATCATCCTGGATTTTATTGTATGAATACCTAAGTATAGATATATCTAAATGTAATATATAAAAAATGTATCTCTACGCAGAGACGTGGTGACGTGGAAGCCAGTGAGAACTCTTGCCTTTTAACACAACAGGTGACCACTTCCCTTTTGATAGAGCTCTGACATGATTCTGAAGCAATAGCATTGAGTTAGAAGCTAATCTTCATTGGAAGGCAGATTTTGTGGAGGCGAGTAGTTGTTACCCCAAAATAAAAATACAGAGATTTTCTGGCATTGGTTTTGAATCTCCATTTGGAAAACTAGCTCAAGCTTTTAAAGTTGTGCTTAATTCTGATTATTTTTTTTAATTTAGAATATTGCTGTACTTTCATTTCAGATTTATATTTTGTATATTGCTCTAAAAGTGCAGAAGAGGGCAGGTTGCTAGTAGGATTGTGATATGGGGCTGGTCTGCTTTTGCTCAGGAATTACTTGAGAAAGAACGGAGATTATTTTTCCATACCTGACATACAAAAATTGCTTTTCTTTGTCTGCTTTCCATTTGCTCCTTTTCTTTTTTTAAGATCAGGAGGGATGATATCAGGAATTTCAAAAAGTTGTAACATAATAAAACCCACTTAGTCTTGGTTCTTCACCAACCCAGAGATGTAAGATAGAGGTGGTACATATCCTAATATTGGGAACATGTCAATGAGCTTAGCGGAGAACTGAAGTATGAAGGATTTATTGCATCCCTGAAAATGCCACCTGCTGTACTGCCCTCTCCAATCCAGTAGCCATTTCCTAGTGAGACTTTGAGAGAGGTACAACCATCTATCTGTGTGCCCTCCTCAGTTTCACTGTGTCCGGGACTTGGAGTTACAGTTCTTGATGGTGGTTGTTACCAGTTTAATGCTCAAAGTCATGGACTATTCTGTCAATTTCTGAAACAATGTGATGCAAAGAACGTATCAGGAAAAAAAAAAAAGCATTAGGAAAATGGGATAAAAAGATAAGACAGCCTGTTATATTTTAAACCAAGTGCATACCATATGAATTCTTGAGTAACTATTAAACTATGCTGTATGTATTGGCACCCATAGTTGCCCACTAAGAAACATAATGCCTCGTGTCTCTAGTCTTCCCTTTGAACATTTGTTTCCAAATGTTTCTAGCTATTGTTTAGCTCTGAAAGTCGTCACCTTACTGAGCAAGTTCAGAACTGAACCTGTGCCTGAAGCTGTTCTTACAAGCGATGTGTGCCAGAAACCTCCCCTCTGTCGTAACTAATGTCTGCTTTCGTTAAAATATTGTTGCTCTACTGTTTGCATTTTTTAACTGTTTTAGCATACCCGTTAGGACATCCAATGATGTTTATAAAAATCTTAGTTAAAAATACCTGGTATTGGAAAAAAATCAAATACTGAGGCAGACCTTTTGAAAATATTTATGTACTACTAGACCTGTTTTTTCCTCGAGTTGCTGAAATTTCTCAATATTTACTTTACACTAGTTACAATTTTTTAAAATTACTTACTTTCACCATTTGCTGATTAAATTTTCTTAAAAATATTTTTAAATGTTCATTCATATATTGTTATAATTAATTATTTGGCAAAACCAAAAACTCCACATAAGAAAACATGTTTATTCTCTGTTGTTTAAACAAGCTTGATGTGTTCCCTGAAAGCTTTTGTGCCCTTTAAAATACTGGGATTACAAAACATATTTCAGCTAATTGGAAAGAGGATGCAATTACAATCAAATTAGTTTTTCTTGTAAACTCATCCAAAAAACTGAGCTCTAATTCCCTTATTTGTTTCCCTGCTGATGAGGGCAACAGAGTGGGCTGATTCCCTTGCCTCATGTTGACTGCTGGGCTCTCAATATCTTTGTCACAGCAGTGCTCTCTTTCAGGGACCTACCTACCTCTGTAGAGCTTCCACTGCTGTCATTGCCATTCCAAAGAACGTTTGTGATTTGATACACTTTTCTGGTCTTTTCTTCTTCATAATGACACATCAGTAGGATACACCTGCTCAAGAAAAGTAATAACTATAGGGGAGTGTCTGATATTAGAAGAAGAGCTCTGAGATGGAGAATATTCCCTTGCAGATGAGGATTGTGCATTATTACAACTAGCATGAAAATTTGCTCTAAGACGGTCTTTGTGGCTTTTGCCACATGGATTGATGTGATAATTGTTGTGCTTGGGTGTTATTTTTCAAGAAGACATGCACTTGCTTTGTCTAGACTCTAAGCTGATTGAAAGCTTTTCAACTGGAATTAGTATTGTACTGGGCTGTTATACAGACATTTATGTTCCCATGGTCTCAGGTCAAGCTTAGTGTGAGAGCAGAGCAGCCTTACTTTTGCCTGCCAACCTTTTGTAGCCATAGGCACACCCTGACTGGTCTCCGCTTCTGCCTGGCTGGATGCAGCAGCAGAGCAGCGGCAGGGCTGTAGTGGTACCTTTGACAGGGCCATAGATGGGCATTTGTGTTATGCTGTTGGCTGGGCGCAGCTCCATGTGATTTGGCACATGAAAATAAAAAGGTCTCAAGACATGACACTGTGACTTGCTTTCAGCACATATTGGATAAACAGAGGAGTATTGGAGACAGCTAAGTTTCTTTTATATTCAACACACCATTTTCAATGCTAAATTTCCCCCTTTTTCTTTTTTTTCCCCTTAGTCTCTCTGTAATAAAAAAGAAAAAGATGGTGATTATGATGGAAAATAAAATAAGTATTATTTGTAAATAATTTTAGAAATACTGGACAGTAGGTCTGCAGATATTCAGACTAAAGATACAGACTAAGCCGAAAGTAGTAATCTTACAGGACTTCTTCTGTCCAGTCAGAGGTGACCTGAAGTGTTTCTGTCCTCAACAAAAAAAAGTTGAATGATGATGGGGACTAAAATTTTGTTGTTTTAACCTATTTAGAGAAAGGAAACCTCTGTCTAATTTAGCTAAAGCAGAAGAATAAGTTTCAGCCTGTGTCCTGTAGAGTGAAAAGTTGAACCGATAAGGATTTAGAGTTTCTATTGTCAACATTAAAAAATTAATTATAAAATCTACAAGTGAACCACAACATTTAGATGATGATGTTCCTGATCTAATTAAAAAGAAAAATGTCATCTCCTTTTAAGTGCTGAAATATATATTGTTGGTGAGACATTGCTAGAACTGAACCGTCTTTACAACAGCAACAAAAAGGCAACTGTGAAATGTAAATAACTGATTTTTCAGTTTTGTGTGCTAAACAAGCTTTCTCCCCTTCTTCTTATCTAAGCAATAACACTTGGCATGAGACCATAAGCAGAATTATTGTCAGTAAACATTTTCTGGGAAATGTAGGTGGTTGGAATATCAAAATTAATCTTCAAGTGGAAAATATGAGGTTATTACCATTTCTAATTTTGTTGCTACCAACAGAAGTATATTGTTGTGCAAGAGTCACACATTCATATGCCATGCATTAAGCAAACTGCTTCTAAAATTTCTGCTTAAGTGACCTAAATTATATATAAACAATGACACACTTGTATATAATAAAGTATTTATATATAAAATATACAGAAAAGGTATATGCGCATTTGTTGAAACTTTGTGGACATGGGAAGTATTCAGATAAAGTTATGATTTCCAGCTGGAAATGACAATTTTTAAGCAAGTCAGTCTGATGTATTTTCAGATGATAGACCACACAGTTAATTTTGAGCTTAATGTCATTCAAACAGCTGGACGGGGGGAAAAAAAAAAAAAAGAAAAAAGAACAAACAGTGCATGATCTATTTTGCTTCACTGCTGAACATTTTGCTTTTTTTCTGTTTCTTTTTTATTTTTACTTAATTAACAGTTTTGAGTGCTCCTGCATAGTAACTTTTTTAGTCTCTATTTTTCTTCTTGTGAATATCTGCATTTTTAAATGAGATTCTTATTTCCATTTGAGTTGACAGTACTGCAATTAGCAATTCTGCAGAACTGTATTGAGCATCTACTAAGATGTGTCTCAAGATGTACAATTGAAAATAAAGCCTGGGAAAAAAGTGGGACTAAAGACGTGGAGACACTCAGTTCACCACTTCCTTAGGTTACAGATGTTTTCTCAGAAGTTTTTGCTCATCTGCAAACACATGGATGGTGTGTCTCCAAGCACCTCATTAAAAGTATGGCTGTAATTAGGCCTGTCTGATTGGCCCACAGAGGCTACAGCAGAAATCACAGCTGAAGTTGTCACTGGGTAAATATTTCTGCCTCATTATTGAAACAGGACCGTTGAATGAAACACTCAAGAAACAAAAAGAAACCTTGTTCAGAATTTCAGTATTTTTACCTTTAATTCTATTATCTGAATTGGTCCTATAAGTCTGAGTTGATCCTGCCTTTTGATTTTCCTGGACCACAGATCAGCAGAACTTCTTTCCCAACCAGTACTGCATGTCTGATGATCTTTTTGTCTATTTTTCCTACCCACAGGGGCCCCCAAAAAATACAGCAGCTGCAGAACCAAATTCGTCTGGAGCAAGAAAGTGGCCAGTGGTATCGTCACCAACAGCAACCTGATCATCATCAGCACCGTCCCTCTTCTCCTGCCTTTCCTCCTCCCCCCTCCTTCCAGGAGCTTGAGTCCAGCCAGTCTGTCACCTCTCCTGTGCCAATGAGTATTCTTAACTCTCATACTTCCCCAACCATGCAGTCCTCTGGCTCCTTCAACTATGCTCGGCCTAAGCAGTTCATTGCTGCTCAGAACATCAGCCCTGCTTCAGGTTATGTGACTCCATCTTCAGGATCATCTACATCCAGTCTTCCTTCCCCTTTGTCTCCAACCGCCTCTCAGAAACAGTTTGGCAGGATGCCCGTTGCTCCCTTCTCCCAGCAGTTTGCTCCAGAAGGGGAGTATGCCTGGTCTCCTTCTTCTCCATCCCCTCCGCCCCCGCCTCCACCTGTGTTTAGTCCAACCGCAACATATCCGGTGTGTGATTCCTTTCCACTTCCACCTCCTCCACCCCCTCCTCTTCCTTCACTTTCTTCGCCTTCCCACAGCCTGTCTCCAACTCCTAGATTTCCTAATTCCAGCCAGTCTCCAGCAGCTTTTCTCAGCTCCATGCTGCCATCCCAGCCGCCACCCATTTCTGTCAACGCGTTAGGCCTCCCAAAAGGAGTGACGCCTCCGTAAGTATCAGCTGATGAGCTCCGTGACTGTACTGGAGATTGTAGGGAAGATTATTGCACTTGCTTCATTTCTGTTTTGTGGGGTCCTTTGCTGCTGGCTGCTATGCGAGAAGGAGAGATGTGGGAATAAGTTGCAAACGCCTCTGTGCTAGAGATGTGGCATAGTTTTTTAACCCTTGCAGACGCGGGATTCTGAAAGAGCCCTACAGTAGAAACACAAAAGATGAGAGGCTGAAGCTTTTAAATTGGATTGAAGAAGATACGAAAGCAACAGCAAAAGGCTCTGCATGCTCAGGGCGGTAGAAGGAGATCCTAGAAAACCCTTCTCTTAGCCCAGTTCTTCACATATTCCATGATATTTGCAGTTTATGTTCCTATTGCATGTGCAGGTAGAGAAATACCAAGTAAAGAGATTATCTTTCAGAAGTCGCTATAGCTTTGCAATACTGAGTGTATAAGGTATTAAAGTATACATCTGATAACAAAGTGGTCATAACTTTGTTTAGCTTTTGGCCAGGGATTTGGTTCTGAGGAAGTTTGGGAAAATGTTTAGGAGGGGATTTAGAAAAGCAGTGCATAAAAACAAACAGAATCTCTTCCCCTAACAACTCTGCATACTTATTTTCCCCTTTTGTCTTCTCTAAAGGCCAAAATAGTATTTTGGAGCATGTCAGCTCCCATCATAGATCAGTTTGTCTTTCCACTGGCACTAGACTCTCATTCCATTCTTAGAGAACAAAGACACATGCTGAAGAACAAAAATGAGGATAGCTGTATCCAAGGCTTATTTATAACTTTGTCTAGAAGTTTGTCCAAACATATCTACGGTATCTAGGTGACTTGCTCAGCTACAAACTGTTGCAGTGGGAACTTCTGTTATTTGAGCCCAAGATACGAAAAGGAAGAGAAAGAAAAAGCGGATAGATATCAAATTAATAAATCATGTATATGCTTTAAAAAGCATTTCTTTATCTTCATTTCTGTCATACAGCTCATTATGGAGTCTGGCCATAAAACAGATTTAAGAGAAAAATTAATAAATAGTATAGTTTGCCCTTGCACTCATGATAGTTGTGATTTTCTGTCTTACTGTGTCCTTTTCACTGGCTGAGTTTCTCTATTGATGCTGACCGCTAAAAGTTGTATGATTAATTTACTGGCAGCTTGACTGGTAAGCATATCCCACAAAAGCCTGCCATTACCCCAGATTTTCCAGGAAGGGCTCTAGTCCAGCTATACAGTTCTGACAAGAGCCGAATTCTCTTTGAGTTCCCTTCTGTGTGCTGTGAGGTTGACAGCAGCAGATTGAGTCTCTTGTGTGTCTGTCTTTCCCTGTTATGCTGCACTTACGCATCCATGTTCTCACATGAAACAATAGCTGTGTTTTTCCCCATTCCCTTCAATCTTTGGGCAGAGAAACAACTCTGTGAGGGTGTTTCCCCCCTTCACTATGCCCCTCACTTCCACAAGCACAGCAGCCAGTCTGGGTGTGCACATGATGGTCTGTCTATCCACATCATCCCCTCCCCCACTCTGACAAGGCAGCAGCTTCAGGGGCTGAGCTGAGGATGAGGTACTTGGCTGTTTGGTCTGCATTCCCTCAGGAAATAGAGTCCAGATGGGAGCTGGATCGTGTTAACTATACTGAATGTATGGGAGTACAATTCATGGATATGTATATATACACATGTGTGAGTGTGTGTATATATATATACACACACAGTGAACATTTTTCATCTGAATTATAACATTAAAACTGGGTAAAAGATGTACTGTGTGATGTGAAAGAAGCCATAATCTCCTGTTATGTATCTTTGATGCCAATTGTTCCCTGGCTTCTGCTTTTTCATGTTACTGCGTAGGTTAGTAATGTCTGGTGTGTCTTGCTGAGTAAACCATTCTGTTTCCCTATAATTCTCATTCCACTTCTGAGAAATTCTTCCCCTGGCCTCCATTCCCCCCACAGCTTTAGGGCTCTTCTGCTTTGTGCTATAGTGTCAGGGGTTTTTTTGGCCACTGTCACTTTTTGTTTCTTTTCCTTTGTCTTTTGCTTCATCTTCACAAATCCTCTTTATCAACATAGTTTCTGAGCCTCTCACAGTATTCTATAACCTTAGCCTGTAGTCTCACCACATGTACCATGATCTCCAAGATCTATTGGTTGAAAATGATGATATTGTTTCCTGACAGTGTGTGGTACAGACAGGGTGCAAAGAATAAATCGGAGCATTCAGTTTTTCTCAGCATCTGAAATCCTAGTAAAGCCATTTATCTTCAATGGTTTCTTCATTACTAAGTCTTGGTATAACTACAGATCTGCTCCTCAGAATCAGTACTTGGTAGGCATCAATCTTAATGGGT
This sequence comes from Poliocrania exsul, assembly GCA_035041345.1. NCBI lineage: Eukaryota > Metazoa > Chordata > Aves > Passeriformes > Thamnophilidae > Poliocrania > Poliocrania exsul. The sequence goes on from JAWWLZ010000139.1 coordinate 34,752,390, forward strand.
CTGTTCCAACTCAGAATATTCTGTGAGCCTATGAAAACATTTCCAACTCTTTCTTCAATCCCTGTACTCTGTCTGTGAGCCCATGAACAGCAAACACCAAACACCATGCTAATGTTTCAGCTGAGCATTCACATTTTCCCTGGGTTTGGACCCTGAAAGTGGTAGCAAGTGACAGCATTAGGTAAACCAATTTGACCCAATGAATAAATATTCTTTCCAATTAGATTTGGATGGATTTGAAAACATTGCACTGGGGGTTATTTATTTGTTTGGGATGGGAGTTTTAAGGGTTTTTTAACAGCATGTGGTCTTACAGCCTTGCTTGTATTATCAGAATACCTACTTGTGAATTTTTAGATTTTACTGGACATCTAAACCAATGGAAAGCAGTTTTGTGTTGTTAGTACCTACTAATTCACCTTTAAATATTTTAAACATTTATTTGTAACAATTGTATAGTGATTGTTTCCATTGAATAAATTATATTTCAATTTTCCAGTAAGCTCTAGATACTTTGTAGTAACCAGCATTTTCAAACTTTTACTGTGGTGGTCTTAGCTGAACAAGCTTGTTTTGGAAATAACCTTTTTTTGTTAATGGGTAGGGTTTGTGTCTAGTGAGAGCACAGTATTATTAAACCAAAGTGCTGGTGTAACTGCAGAACTAATTAAGTAGTTAAGGGACTTATGAGCACTTGTCAGTTATTTCTGAGGTAAAACTTGGCTGGAGTAAGTTTGTTGGACACTATTCTTCAAAATCTCAGTTCTTTCCTTCTTTAACTAAAGAAAACTAGGGTGGATGGATGTGTTGAACTCAGGTTAGTTTTTGGTTACAAAAATCTTCAGGGAGCAGAGTTAATGTGACAGAAACATAGGACTGAGGGGGTTTCATTCACAGTTAAGTCTGTAGAAACTAGATTCTGGCCTTTACTGATCATAGAAAAAAACCCACAAAAAATTACATGTGAAAGAACAGAAATAAGTATATTTAAAAACTCTAGGTAAGCACATACACTGTATGTTTGCATGAGCATTTGTGAGAGCAAAAATAATCCCATGAGAAGGAATTGATGACTGTTTAGTGAATATTTAATTAACAAAAGTATAAAACCTGCTACAAAAAGGTGTGGAATTATCCAACCTGGAGAAATGGAATCTCTTTCTGAGCTTAAAAAACATGTATTGTCAGCTATACATACAGCCCTTTGACAGCAACTTTAAAAATTAAGGACTTTCCTTAAAGTAGACACTTTTCCTTAAAGGAGACCTTTTCTTAGAGTTCTTCAGTAATATGGCCTTAGTTACAAACAGGAAAAAATCTGACTGTACAGAATTGGTGAAAGAACATGAGTATAGATTTACTACTTTCTGCAAAAGGAATGGAAAATGGTAAAGAAAACATTGTTTGAACAGATTTCTAAAGTATCTTGTAAAATGTGGTCAAATAAGCTGCTTTTATCATTCTACACAATAAATTTAACTGCTGTCTCAATGACCTTGAGAACCCTAAATCCAAATCTTAAAGGAGATTCTGTGGGAATCAGAAGAGCAACATCAGAAAGAGACCTGCACTTTTTTGCCCTTTGAATCAGAGCTTCTGCTCTGTTCTTGCAGCTGTGTACTGACTTGTCCATTGCATTCTGTCTTAAATGGAATTGAGAAAATACCAGTAACCATCATGTTCCTTTGGTCAACTGGCAATGATGGTGACCACTCTGAGGAAAAAACAGGCTACTCCATCTTTTTATCTTATAGCGTTCCACATTCTTCCAACACCAAGTGCCAGCTTTCATTTTAGAGTAAACTGTCTCTCTGTCCTATGTGGACTGGACTTTTCCAGTCTCTCCAAGTTATGCCTGTCACAACTGTAAAAAATGGAGGTTATCTACGGTATGATTGATGTGAAAATAGTGTTACGTAGGAGGAAGTACGTTGATTAAGAATTCCAACATCCAACTGAGTTGAAAGGTCATGGTGTTTCTTTGCTTCTGAGGAGCTCACTTCATGCTCCTTTGTTACCTATTCAGTTATATCTGGATTTATTCCTGAATCTCAGGACAACATATCTGAAGACAAGTATTGCTGTAACTGGAAAAATTCCAAAGAATATTAGTTTCCATTTATTCTTAACTCCCAGCTTTCTTAAGCTATTGTTCCTGTCTATTAAAGAATTTTTGTTTAAGCTTTATTTTTCCCTGGCTTAGGTACTACTTGTGGCTGTTACACCAACCTGATGGGTTAGTCTGTAATATTAGACCAATTCTTGTTGATTGTGCTAAGAAACAGCTCTTACTGGGGGCTTCTTTTGTTCGTTTTTGCACAGCATAACATCTTTTAATTAGGTACATGCACGTGATTATCATAAAATACATATCTGTATCGGCTTTTCTTAAATATGATAAATGCATGTTTGTTCCACTTGAACTTTGAAATCCATGTTGTGCCCCAGATCTAATCAATTAAAGCTGTGCAAAAGCAGAGATCAAGGATATAACATGGAGACACACAGATATTAGCCCAAATAACAGTATCCTGACAGCCATTGCATCTGGAAGTCTTAATTTTCAAGATGTTTTTATCCCGTTCTTTTTCTAAAAATGGTATTTGCAGATACATAAGAATATTGTAAGATGGCAGTGAACTTAACTAAAAGAATTAGTGCACATACTCGTCTGTTGAAAAGAGAGGATATTCACAGCATTGTTTTGCTGCTTTTTTGGGTTTGCAGATTTTTCTTTTCAGAGGACTTAATTTTATGACTTCTTTATTTTAAACAGATCTGAATGCCACAATAACATCTGTGAATGTAAAAACTAGATACAGTTCTTGCTAGTTGTGAAGACCTTAACCAGTAGCATTACATCAACTGGAGAAAAGGTCAATACTTTGGATATAATACCTTTTCTCAGTCCAGTGTACCTTTTTCTTCACATACTTCTTGTTCTTCTCTAGATTTCAGGACTGTGAGGACTGTGCCAGCTTTTTCTACATTCAGGAGCAGTCACTGCTTTAGTAATTTCTTCTTACCATCAGTTCTAGCATACTGCTGGTAACAACCAGAAATTCAGATAAGATTATGGGTTACTAAATAAGTTGGGTTTTTTTAATTTGATATCAAAATATATATCAAAATATATGTACATCTTTTGAAAAGAAAATGGTGCTTTTGTATCTATGGTAATCAGTGCAGTGTGAGGCAGAGGGATAACTTGCTCAGGATGGGAAGAAACTGAATAGGAGAATGAAAAGGTAATAATTCTTCCTTGAATGAGTAAAAATGCATTTTTAAACATAAGCTTTAGAGGACAAAAAGACCCATAGTAGTCATGCAGTTTGTGGGCAAGTTGTACTCTTTGTTATCTAATCATTAAGAGGGATCAAACTTGTTCAGAAATATATGTATTACTCATGTCGGTTTTGACCTTATCCAATGCTGAGGCATGATGATTTTTTTCCAACTACAGTTTCAGAACCTTGAGCGGTAGAAATAATTGAACTTTTGTTACATCTGTTCCATTTACTTCAAGTCGTCCTTAGCCAGGTCTGTTCCTCAGGCATTCCCTTAGTTCAGATACATGTGATGGCACTTCACTGCACAGAGCTGAAGCTCCTGCTCTCCACACCATGTATGACAAGATCAGACTTAAGCTGATTTTACTGTGCAGCTGCAGCTTCAAAGTTTGTGACCTGTTACAGTGCTTGTAGTAATTTTGCTCTTACAGTAAGTAAAAAAATGTGTGAAGTGGATAGGAATTAGCTGTATTTTTGGAAGACTTTAGTTTTAAAGGAAAAATCAAGTTACTGTTCATTACCTCAGCACTAGAGAATTGATTTGGATTTCTGTGAAACTGAGCCATATTGGCTGCAAACAGGAATTTGTTCTTGGAAGGATAACAACAGCCAGCCTGTTGCCCTTGTTTACACTGTAAAAGGTACATAGGAAAAGAGGGAAAAGCATCCAGCATGCTCACTGTATAATTAAAACATGAAAAGTACTGCTGGTTTGGCCTTCCTTCTAAACAAATGTCAGGGCAAATATTCAAAACTAAGGAGAGCCAAGCCGAGGTTGCAAAAAAACTTGCTGTCAAAAATCTCTGTGTGAATTAAGATGACAGTTTTGGCAATTTCCTTGCACTCTTTCTGACCCAAAGAATTCAGACATTTGTGCTTGTATTCAGGCCCCCTCACTGACTTAAATGATGCATATTTTAGAGGTGCTTAAAATCTGTGTGAATTGCAGCCTGATTCTCAAGGCTGTTAGTTTCTCTGCACATTTGTGTGCTTGAGACCAATGCTGTTGATAGCCTGAAATATGCCTTCTCTAGCTGTCTTCTGCTGGCCTAATACTCACAGTATATCTGAAAACTGCATGGTACAAAGAGTGAACATACAGATACATAAATCAACTGGCAGATTTTTTTTGTTTGATATTATCCCTGGGAGAAGACTGAAAGAAAACTTATCCGTCACTGAGGACAGAAATTGTAGGAGATAAATGCATCCAGATAAGGGCGTGTAAGGATGGTGAAAAATATGTGCAAAAACAGCTGAAGGAAGTTTGCTGCCAGGTTGTCTTGACATGGGAACCCTCTCTCAGGATGAAAGGATCTGTGCTTTGGAGGATAGACTTACTAAAGTCCTACTATTCGTTGCCATTGCCTTGTATTCATTTTGAAATTCAGCCCAAGAATATATGTCTTAAGAGCTAACTTGCTGTGTGGCTATGTATGTATATGTATACATTTATTTATGTACAGTTTTAAAAATGTATATATTTAGAGAAAGAAACTCTGAAATGGGGGTGGCAATAGAGAATCTGAAGGAAAAGTGACATTTTCTTTGCACTTTTTTTTTTTTGTTCCAATTTAAAATAGTCTCAAAAGAGAAGCTTTCTAAAGGCATTTGAAGAAATTTTGACTGATGCTCATTTTTATAGTTAATTTTTAAACCAGCTACTTCTTTGCTAAAATAGTTATTTGTAAATGTAAATAAAGAGAAGATCATCTGTTTCGTAGGCAAGTTGCTCTGGTCTTGGATGACTCTTCCATGCTGACTCTGCAAAGCTCAGGATGATCTGACATTTAACCAGAGACTTGGAAAGTTGTTAGGGAGTCTGCCTCTCCTGTTAAAAGTCACTAGGGATCTCCAGGCCATTGCTAACATAGTTGCATACCTAGTTCTTAAACAAAATTCCATAGCTTCCCTACCTGACTTATTCCAGGGTTTGACTATTGCTGTTGTAGGGTAGAAAAAGGAGAGTTCTACATTGTTTGTGTCTAAGCTTGTTCTTCAGGTGATTGTCACTTATCATCCTCAATGGACATAGAGAATCTTTAAAAACCTGCTATTTTCTGATGTCAGTTCTTACCTGATTTCTGATGTTCTGTGTTTGATTTGCCCATCTTCATTCTCCTAATTTTCCGACTAAACAAACAAGAATGTTTGTGTGTGTGTGTGACATAACTTGTCACAAAAGCTATTTTTAAAAGCATATGAGAGTTTTCTTGTTCTAAAGCTTTCCAGTTTGCTATATTTTTCTTGAAGGGCAGTGGTAAAACTGGATTCAGTGTCTAACAACAAGGTATAAAGGAAAACAGCTAAGTTTCATATCTTTTACTGACATCTCCCAGAATTATATTTCTTTCTCTTTTGAAATAATAGTGTTATTTTCCAAGTTTTAATCTCATAGATTCTCAAGAGATGCTTAATAATTTAGTACTAATTTTCCATTTGCTTTGCTATCATGCTTTGAACATTTTCCTGAGTTTCATCATTAGGCCACCTTTAGACAAATTATGAAGATTATTGTAGATGACAGTTTTTACCTACAAATAAATTGCAACCTCTGCAAGTTCAGAGTCATCAGTCAATTTAAGGAACAAGCTTTTCTATTTCACTTTTCCAGTGTTAAGGTTGAAATCCTAAGTAATGAACTTAGTATACAGAGACCATTGAAAGACCTCATTGGACTATATTCTTCCAATTTGATAGAGAAAGAAATCACTGGTCACTCTGAATAGCTTTTTCAGACTGTTATGCAGCCATTTAACAGCAACTTCCGTGGGACTTTGTTTCCCTGATTTACCAGGGAACTTGCTGCAGCTCCTGAAGGCTGACTCAGAAGCCATAAACTGAAGCGTATCAAAGCTACTTCTTGTTGATTATCTGCATGTCCTTCAGCCTGAGAGAGATAAACATGATGTTTGATATGATTAAATTTTCATTTCCTTATTATCTTACATTGTTTAGAAATGGACTGTAATATTGTTTTCTTGCATTTAGTATGGACACTGAACTTCTTAACCTGTAATTCTCTTGGTACTCCTTCCCTTTATAAAATGTGTGTTTGTTTAGGGGGTTTTGTTTTCATAAATAAACAATATGTTTCAGAAACTGCTTTCACTTGTTACTTGAAATCCATTCCAGAGCACTAAGCTTATCCCTCTTTTCATACACTGGTGTGACTTATTTGGGTAAACTCTACATTTCACCTTTACAGCCTACTGAGTCCCAAGCATAAGCAGACCTTTTTCTGCTAAAACTGTTTTTACCATTCAAGTATCAAACTTGTACTAATGTGAAATGAAAGCTATTTCTTAATGTATCTCTTGGAGTTTTCAGGGAAGGATGCATATCTCCATTAAAAGCTGGTGCAGGGTAAAGCCAAAGGTTAAGCCACATTCGAGATTTGCTGCCCTGAAGTTGGTTGAACCCCCCTGGCTGTGCCTTATCTAAAAAGTGACAAAATTAGGTTCTGTGGCAGTGCTGGCTAGGTGAGTTAAGGGCTGGAAGGTGAAGGGAAATACTGTAAGGGGAGAAACAAGTGCCACCTCTCCACTAGCCTTCCAGCAGATGGTCCAGCCTTCCTGAGGGGTATTGCCTTCTGATCCTCTCTTCCCACATTCTGTCCACTTTCCTTCCTTATATTCTTCTACATTTACTGTCCCAAATTTCTTGAGTTGTTGAAGCATCTCTTTCTTGCAGAGACTTTATCCCTTTCCTCTTAGCATTCTCTTGTGTCCCTGTAGATGGGATAGTTTTTCTGATCCCTTCCCCAAAACAGAGTGGAGGAGACTTTATTTTTGATTTGTGACTGAGATCCCCAGCCAAAAGCTGAGTGAATTTTTCTGCTTGGTGATCTCCAGCTAGCAGATCAATATTTCTAGGCTGAGGGACGTTGTTCTCTGTCTCTTTGTGACATTAGGCAAATGTCTGCTCTTCTGCTGTCATTTTATGTGAAAATGCAGATCTTTTTACAAGAACTTGACCATTTTCAAATTTTACTCATAGTAACAGAATATGAAATGTTTAGGAATTTAGACAGAAACGTTTCTGATTATTGTCTTCTCCATCCATGCACTTAATTTCTTTTTGGCTTTTGACTGCCTATGTGTATTGTTTCATTTTTGCTAATGATAAAACTTACCATTGAAAGCACTTGGTGAAAACTGAAGTTTCTGTAACCATGTTATAGAAACATAGTATTGAACAATATCCAAGAAAATTTGTTATCTGCATATGATTCTCTAATATTTTGGTACTGGTAAATAAATTATTAAGTTGTATACTAGAAATAAATTTACCAGTTACATGGTAGTCTGATTTTTTTCAATCTCTGTTGTCTATGAATTTGTCAATTTATTTAACTCAATTTCATATTTTACATAAGTCATTCCCACATAGTAGGCTGAGCCCTATTTATTCAATGAAGGTGGAAAAAACCCATAAACCAATATTGAACAATTGAACAATCAGTATTTTAAACAATAATGTGTGACTTCACTGGAGCAATGGGGTGTGCTACAAGTTTCAAATATGATATTTCTTAACAACTGTGGTAAGAACAACTGATATCTGGTAGAAATCACCCTTGTTGGGCATTTCCAGCAATAAAGCCGTTATAGCATTACCAAGAAGTGTTAAATATTATGCAGCCTGGAAAAGTAAAATTTCCTGTACTGTTTCAGAAAATGGGAGTAAGAGTTCCTGAAAGTGCAATCATAACTTTTAGGCTGGTAAGAGGGGTAGCTTAACTCTGTGAATTCAAAGTGCTAAATGGTTGCTATTCCACTGGGAAACCTTGCTGCTGCAAACTGCTTTACAGGGGTGATTTTTCTTTTTGCCAGTGTAATCTAGACTCTGGGAAAGGCTCTTCTTTCAGAAACATTTGGTGTTGCCTTACGGGTTTGTGTTCTCAGAGATATGAAGAAGAAACATGAAATTATGCACTGTGTGTTGCAAAGTTGCAACAAGGAATTAGTTGCTAAATAATGTAAGAAATTAATAATTAGCTGCCTTGCCTAACATCTTTCTGATCTTTATTCATCTGGTACTTCATAGGAACCTAGTTTGTCTTCCATCCCCACTTACCTAGTCATGCTTTCTCTTCTGTGCATCCTCTCCCTTTGCCTTATTGCCACCCCTCTTCAGTTTCATGTCTGTGTGTATGGTGTTTGCAGTCACAGCCAAGCCCGAGCCCTATTTTAACTAAGGCACAAATAAAGCGTAGTTTTATCTTTGTCCTTAAACTAACCATTTAATCAGTGATGTGAATTAGTAGGGACAGCATAGTAAGAAGGATGTCAGGCCTTTAATTTCAAAGACAGAATGTTGTTTCTTCACTAATCGCTGTGATTCCAGATAAATTCCTAAATACAAATGATTTCAGCAAAGCTCATGAATTTTTTTTTTGTACTGTTTTGCAGGGGATTTCCCAAGAAAACAGGCAGAACTGCTAGGATAGCATCAGATGAAGAGATTCAAGGGTCAAAAGATGCCGTTATTCAGGATCTGGAAAGAAAACTTCGCTTCAAGGAAGACCTTTTGAACAATGGACAACCGGTACAAAAACAAAAAATACCCTGGGGAATGGCACTGGGCATCCTGAGTAGTTTCTCAGATATGCTGCATATAAAATACTAGCTATAGATTGATTTTTATGTGTTTATTATTTTTAATTGAATTTCCAAAACTGCATTTCTGTCCATTTTGGTCTATCATTCCTTCAACTGTTTGACAACTTTACTTGGACTTGACAAAGCAATGGAAATCTCCCAAATGGTGAATTTGCATAAGAAGCTCTCACAGTCTGTACCTCAAGGGCTTTTTGAGCCTCAAAGACCAGTTGCTTCTGACTGTTTATCACTGAGTGGATGAACATGCATAGTTCTTGTTCAGTCCAGGCTCATTATACCTTATGCCCAGGCACTAGACAAGGAGTGGAAGGCAGAGGTAGTAACTGGACATCAGAGGAGGACAAGGCACTTCATCATGAGAAACAACCGAGTAGGAATCAGGCATCATTAGATTCTGCAGTTGCAGGGCTTCTTCTGACCAATAGAATAAGAAATAGCCTATAGTACTAACTTACAGACTTTATTAAGAGTTAATGACCTGCTTAATGAGTCAAGAAATGAAGTAAAATGAGCATAACAAACATTGGAAATGTACAGATATAAAGATCTCTGTTCATTTTTGCGCACTTTAAGTTACACATAAAAGATAAAATACCAAATTCTTCCTGCTCAGAATTTATGAGAAGCAACTTTCCTAGGAATTTTTTACAATTATTAAGACATTGTGTTTGAAACAGGAGTTTCTTTCAGGAGGAAAGTAATTTTAAAAATATAGACTGCCACCCCTCTTTTTTGTCAATGGAATGTTTTCAAAAGCACCTGAATGCCTTGGGACACCTTTGCACAACTGAAAGGAAGTGTGTGTGCTTTGGGTTTCTCAGGACCATGCTCAGAAGTTTGCTAAGTTTGCTACCAGGTCTGAGATGTGAACTATGGTGGTAAAGTTCAGCACAGCCTATTGAGTCAGACTATCTAGTCAACAATCGCCGGATTACAGTTCTTAATAAGGTCAATGGAGTGAAGTAGGGAGAATATTCAGAGTTGATTGGTGCTTCTGTACTTAACCTCTCTCCATTGACTGCATAGGCTTTGGCAGTTTTCTGTAGCAGTTAAGCAGAATCACTGTCAGAGTATCAGTTCCTGTTTTCTCAAAGGAGGTGGGCTGAGAATGACTGTCAGTGCCTGTTTTGGAAAGTGAGAGAGATGTTTGGGCCTGGGCAAATGAATGGAATGTCCTGAGAATGCCCACATGGCCCAAGGTAAAAAAAAAAATAGACCAACTGTGATCAGATGATCTTGAACTAAGTAAACTCTGGTTTTGTGCTTGCCTTGAGGCTTTTGTCTTGGGGGAATTCTCTATGTGTAATCATGGCTGTGGGCACTTGGAGTCATTGCAGAAGAGATTTAAGTGAAGAAAAGTTCATTATTTTCTTAGACACTTGTAACCAAGGCAAATTGTTACATAGTTTTCATGAGTTTCAGCCTGCTGTTTTAGCTACAATATGACAGACTAAAAAAATTGAGATTTTTTTAAAAATGCAAGAATTAACTAGATGTAATATTTTACGATTTCAATTCTTCATTCAATTTTCTCTTTAAATGAGGTGTTTCACCATGAAAGGAGTTTGTCTTTCATAAACAGGCATTTTTTGCAATGTTGATTTGTAAGAAAGTGTCTAAGCATCTGAAATGAGGCATGGAATGTAGAAAGAAAACAAATAATGAAATAATTAAATTAGGCATTAAGGTTTACTTTTAATTCACTTTACCTTCTTAATGTAAATTGTATTTTATAAGCTGTCTCCTTAATTTCCAAAAGAATCAGAAGCAATAGAAATGAAAAAGTCTTAAAGAAAGTGTTTTTCTGCAAAGCCTTAAAGAACGTATTTTTCTGAATATTTTTGACAAAATATTCAAGTAGAGTAGAATCTCCTTATCATTTTTGGCAGAGTTTTCTGCCTTGTGGTTCTAATGTAAAAACTGAGCAGAATGACTAGCAGTGAGATTTGGGAAGATTTGACATGCATTCCTTTGATGGCCATGCCGATTTAAGCAGTTCCTATTGCTCATTCCTGCCCAAGTTCCTGGCACAAGGATGGAAACAATGGAGTCAGGGCAAGGGTTGCTTAAGCCAAAAGAGCCCCTTGTAATGCAAAAAAAAATGCATTGCAAACTGTGGTAGAAACTTCCTGTTAGAAACATATTGCTGCTCTCTTTTATTAACATTACTTTAAGTAACATTACTGTGTACTTCTTTGTAGTTCTTAACTTTCATTTTATTTTCCCCTCCCCCTCATTTCCTTTTTATTTTTTGTTCAGAGATTGACATATGAGGAAAAAATGGCTCGTCGATTGCTGGGAGCAGACAGTGCTGCAACTGTCTTCAATATACAAGAACCAGAGGAAGATCCTGCTATACAGGTGCCACATAACTGCAATTTCATAGGAAAAAATCCCTCTAGATGTTTCTTTTTTACAGGTTATGATTGTCATCAAAATAAAGTCCTACATAAGACAACAAATATACACAAGATAGGACAATTATTAATTACAGAAGTCATATCTTATATATTAGTGAAATAAACTGGATGATCATATGCCTATTACTCAGTTTTTCCATAAGGTTGAGACTTCTCAAATGTCTGCTCTCCGCTTTTAAACTCTTCTGTTTATCCTATTCTGTCCTGATCTTTAAGTCTCTCAAAGCAGAAGTACGTCTACTATCTTGAAACTATCTTCTCTTTATTTGTGTAATATGCACTTTTTGGATGCAGACCAAAACCACAACAGAAAGGCTGCTTGAAAGGCCAGGTACACGTTCTCCATTGTTCAGATGCCAGAGTTGCTATTCAGAAACATGTAGCATTCATTTGCTTACAGTGCCACATAAAGTACATTCTCCTGATAAAAACTCTGAGGAACTGCCATGGATATCTCTTGATCTCCTTTCTGTCTCTTGAACTGTTTTTTCTACCCTTGCAGGAAGCTCGATCTGTTGGTGCTTCCCTAGTGAGTCCTGTGGATATTCAAAAGGTTAACATTTTCACCTTTTTCTGTCCTTTTGTCTGTTGATTGTTTATCTCTGTCGTCTTTGCCCTTTCCCTTCTACTGTTCCTGGTTAATAACAAGAGGTCACATAGCATTAATAACTGTGAAGATTTGGGCTGCACTCCCTTCAGGATGTTCAAGTTGTTCTAGAAGCCTAACTGTGTGAGTGCAGGCAGTTTAACAGCAATCATCACGTGCTGTGCTATCTTTATGCCGTAACATTAACATACACTGACACTAACTGTGATGTTTCCTTCATGGTTTACTTCTGATGTAAACTTTCAGAGAACAAAGAAATCTTAAAAATATCTGTGGTTTACTAAGGTATTTCTCTGTTCTTCCATTTTTTACCATTATTGAGGGTTATGATTAGTTTTGAAACTGATCACTAGAAAGACTACACATCATTCTCAGACCACAGGTAGCAACAGAGGATGGGTATGTGAAAGAAGACTGCATGAGATGCATGTTCTGTCTTAAATATAATAAGGCCAAAGGGGATTTGAAAGAGTGTCTGAATTTCTGCTGACTGAGAAGAGCATTGACTAAATTTTTTTCCTGCTTCTGAGCTTTTTTACATCCTGGTAATTATCACTAAGATTCCAAGCAGAACTTCTGTATTGTACAGGAAACAGTTCAAGAAAGTAAATAACAGTGTATATCAGAGTAACTTTCCCCAACACCTGAACAGCAAATTCAAACCAGTGATAGTGTTTTACACTGGGTGAAACGTTCAGCTCTTTCTCTATCTTCAATACTGTTATGATAGATTTTGTTTTAAAGGAAGAAGTGATATTCTTTGGCGAAACGTACTATGGCAACAGGGGTTAAGGGAGTCAACTATCATGGACAGCCAGTGTTGCCATTTTTCCTTCTTTTTTTCCTCCTTTTTACAGGCAATTGTAAACAAAATAATTCTAGCCTTGTGGTTCAGACACAAGGACTGTACCTTGTGGTACAGTTCTATGCAAATACCAGATGTGAACCATATGGGTTTCTGGCCATCTGGAAACAAAACCCACCCTAAATCTGTCTGTACCCTCAAGGAAATATTAGTGTGTTTCTTTTGTCTTTATGAACTGCTTCAGAATACTTTTATTCTTATAGGATTTTTTAAAAAATGGAAAAAAAGCAACCAGTGACTTTCCTTTCCCTTATAAATTAGGCCTTAAGACAACATGAAATACAGTTTTTGCCTCATACCAGATGTCTTGATTGTTTCATAGGGAAGTTATTGGAGGCATGGATTACACTGTTTTTCTTCAACAAGTTACAGTTTCCTTTTGTATGTAAAAACTTAATGGATTGTTAAAGATCAGTAAAATAAAACCCCCAAACATTAGGAACACATCTTGCTGAGCAATGTGTTGCAGTTGGGCACTAATATCTACCTTTCTTGTTTGACAGGAGTATAAAGTCTCCAGCTTTGAGCAAAGACTGATCAGTGAAATCGAATACAGGCTGGAGCGATCGCCTGTGGAAGAATCAGATGATGAAGTGCAACATGGAGATGAACCTATAGATAACAGTATGTCACCATATTTTGAGATAAAGCTGAAGCACTACAAAATTTTCGAGGGAATGCCAGTCACATTTACATGCAAAGTGGCAGGAAATCCAAAGCCAAAGGTAAGAAAAGAGGGTAAATGTTTCTAGAAATGCTCCAAAGAGTTCTGTGTTGGTACCTTACCATCAGTATCTGGACCTTATGGGCTGTATCTTACAGGAAAAGGAGACATTCACACTTGACAAGAAAGACTCCTATCTGATGTAAACTAAGAAATCTCTTACCATCTCTGGAGTTACTTAGATTTATGCTAGTCAAAAATCCTACTATGAGGCTTCTGCTCTCAGTTACTCCTTCCTGGGACTTCTATTTTACTTGAAAGTAATACCTCTGTCACCTCCTGGATACATCTGCACTACAGAATTCAGTCCAATGCTAGAAAGCCCCATGTGAGCTGGCACATTAGTACCAAAAGCTGCCCCATCTCGCTCACATGGGTAATTAGCTCAGGCACAGCAACATGCTAATGCAGAAATGTGTTGGTTCTAGTTGGGAGCCAGCATGATATCTCTGCATTCTTCAGCATCTACACACGCTAACAAGGCTAATTTTTATTGGAATTCAGAGGAAGGCGTAATAAAATACCACAAGCTCTCATATATCCCAACAGCAAGATGAGACATGATGGTGAGGTTTTAATGATGAGCTTCTGAGGGAGGGTTGGGCTTGGGAAGCAGTTCCTTGTAGCAAATGTAAAAGTACCATGATGTCAGTAGTTTGGAAGAATGCCTTTCTTGTGTAGGTTGTGTATAACCATTTTAACAATTGCTTGGCAATCAACTGACTCATTATGGAGCAGTGAAACGGCAGCAGCTTCTTCAACTCCCTTGCCAAAGCCAGTGTGTTCCCCATGAGGTCCTTGCAGCTCTTACAGTGACCTCTTGTGGACAGGAGCTCTTGTCTTAGACAAGATCAAAGATGCCTTATCTGTTACACAAGGTCTTCACAGCAGTAGTCACATCCAAATCTCTCATCTAATGTGTGTTTAACAGGTATTTAGGATTTTGAACAGATATAAATGCAAATGACTTTACATGCCCAATGATATATGTGTATGATACTGTACAAAATCTTTTAAAAAAAAGGAGTTTACCAAGTAGCAGAGAAAGAACAGAGAACTAGGGCTACATCTACATTAACAAGTAGTGCAGACCAGAAGAAGCAACTCTGTAGAATGATATATCCATCCCTGCACACATTTCAGGAGATTTTACTTCAGGCTAGCTCTAATCTCATCCTGCAGACTGAAGCAGGTGCAGCACATTAGATGTGTTCTTGGAGCACATTTTCTGGCTCAGTTTCATCTGAAAGGAATCCAGCTCTGTGCTCCAAGACCGCAACATGATGTGAACCACTGCAAAGTAAGTGGGGTTGATCACTATACTTAAATCAAAAAGCACTCCTGCTTTAACTGAAGACACACGCTGAGATTAGCCCAGTCTGACTGAAACCAAACCCTTGATGTCCAGCATTACTTCTGAGATGACCATAACTGCAAGTCTGTTGTACTGAATAAGGATGGAAGACAAATGAGTCTGTTGCTGATAGAGGTGGGGTGTGTGCAGAGGTAATCTTTTTGCCTGAGGCATATGACTAAGTTGCTAGATGACCTATTATGAGTCAGTCTTAGTCAACTTTGCCATTCCCTAGTTTTCACAGTTTCCAATTAAGGTGTAGTTGCTCTGTCTGATTTAAGACAGATGAAAGAGGATATCTCCTTTCCCTCACTGGGGCAATAGGGATTGCACAGCCAAGAAACCACATTCTTGGTGCTTCCTCTAAAGCACAGCATTATAGAGGTGCATCTGATGTGAATGCACCATGATTCAGCCTTGGTGTTCAGTGTTCCTGCAGTGTCAAACATGCACTTTAAGAAATTATTTGCTCTTGACCTGGAACTATGACCCTTTATTCCATTTACTTGCAGATGCTTTATGCAGTTTGTTTAGTTGTTTTGGATGGACTCAATTTCAGTCCTATTGTATGGCTGCTTGTTAGCTGAGCTTTGCAAATGTCAAAACTGTGTCTTCCCCTCAGCTGCCAGAGCATGCCAAGACAGCAATTCTGAAATGCTGGATAGCTGAGGGCTGCCCTTCTGCTGTCATTTGTGAAGCTGGAAGTGTTGCCCCTGAATAAATTCTTTACTTTGGCAAATGAAGCACTGGAAATAATTTACTAACTTGAAGCTCCTCCCTTCTAAGTATTCTGTCAGGTCTGCCAAGGAATGGCTTTGCGAAGGACTGTAGCATTTCTAAAATCTGGCATTCATTACAAGGAATTTTCTAAGCAGGGTTATTGGCTTGATTATTTTCCCCCGAACATGCCATGTAAATTGAACACTGATGTGTAAATTCTGTCTTCATAAGTATGACTTTTTCAATCTGAGTCTACTTTTTGTTATAACCTTTGGTGTAATGTAAAACTATTTTCTCATTTAAATGAGAAACCTGTGGTGCTACGGAAGAGACGGTGGAATATTTCTTCTTAAGGAATATTTCTTTTCAGAATTAGGACAATGCCATACAAGAGGTTATCACGGAATATGCTATATCACAGAATATTCTGAATTGTAAGGGACCCACAAGGATCTTAAGTGAATGGCCCATAAGGGGATCAAACCCACAACTTTGGCATTATTTGCTTCATGCTCTAACCAACTGAGCTGATCTGTTACACAAATGTCATACTGCTCTCTCTTCACATGGCTGAATATAATTCTTGGTTGTTAAAAATGCCTGTGCTGCCTGAGATCAAAACCACTTTTGTACTGTGTATTCCATTGTATTTCTAGTCATTACATGTTGGTTTCTGAGAGTCTGGGCAAAGAAAAGCAATCCAGATGCAGTGTTCAGTGCTTGCGTAGTTTAATGGTACATTTATGAAAAGGTATCCTAGAAAGAAAATAATTCACTGCAAGGGCCATTGTCTCCCGCAGTGGTACTGTTTTGCTTATTAACTCCATGTCAGATAAAGGTAATATTAAGAATTTACTGCTCATAAGGGATGCCAATGCCTTTAAACTAACTTGAAATAAGTATCGAACAACATATACATGTTGGATGTTTGGATAACTGATTCAGTTAATATTTGCATGTGTTTCCATGTAATAATTTCTGGCATGTCTCCTGACATTTCTGCTAAGTGCATTGTTATTAAATAATTACTACTTAATGCAGTACATTTCCAAGCAACATTATGACACACATAAAGCATGCAAGTTAAAACTCATTTTTTGCAGCTATGTTGCTTTAGCACCCATTAGCTTGTGTACATAAGTGATCAAATATCTTTTGCATCTGTAGTAAGTGCTCTGTCAGCAGATGAGAAGACATGACTAAATCTTTTGTTAGGACCACAGAGTCTCTGCAAGGCTGCTGACAGACAAAATGGGAAACAAGTATAACCAGCTATTGAGGAAATGAAATCATTTCAAGTTACACATAATGCCTGTTAATATAAAAATCATACAGAGTAATAAATTTTAAGGGAAATTTCCACTCATTCCCTCAAAAAACCCCTCTTTTTGTGAAATTTAAAAGTATACCCTTGACTTTTCCCCCAAGCGAGTGGATTTCAAGCTTTGAAATGTTGGCACTTATGAAGAACCCAGCATATTAAACTCTATCAGGAACGGAACTGTGCTTTCTTTTGTCATGTTGTTTTTACTAGGAAACCAGCACCCTTTCCTCACTCTTAAGACCTAAATTCTCACTTCAAGAATGGGACTGAGGAAAATGTATATTTTCCTCATGCTAAATAGTCCCAGCAGTCACAAGACCAAGACAAATGCAGTTGTTGTATGAGTAGACCTTAAAAAAATGGTGCAGATATCTGCACAAGTGTCTGAAATGCTGAACACCAACTGATGCTATGGCATGGTACAGGTTTCAGAAATTACAAGTAAATATTCTGCTACTTAACAGGGGTTTGGCAACTGACTACAGCCTTCCTAGTATATCTCAGATATTCCTGTGTGTGTGTTCATGCATACACATTTTACTTTTGATTCCAGCAGATTTCAGTTTGGGATTCCACATTATTATTATAATATAGCAAAAAAAATTCTGAAAGCTAGCTCAAAATATTTTATTTTTTGCTTCAAGTTTGAGGCACTGAAATCACATTTTTGTGGTGTAATTCATGGATTACTGTATTACTCTGCATGCGTCATTTTTTGGCTCAATGAAAGTAGATCTTGGGTCAGCCAGAGAATAAAATTATGTATCAAAAGGAATGGAAAATAACCTCTGTTTGATAGATAACGTAACTGTTCTGTACAGCTTGGAATTGTGCTGGTGTTGGCGTACAGTGATTAAAGGCTATTTATGTGCTGACTTGCTTTGAAGTATTTCGTATTACTTTGCAAAGCTGTCCACCTCTATGGATGCCTGTCACATTGGGGTGACACTGTTTCAGTCATGTCGTTATGCTGAGCTGGCCTGTTCCCACGCTGAGCTGTCGCTGCCGGTGTGAGCAGCTGAATCCTCGCTGGGTTTTGCTCCAGTCCACTCAGCATAACGGGTGTGAGGCAGAGTGGGTGCTCCAACAGTGACATCATTGCTGCTGTTTCTTTTGTCGTTTAATTAATTAAGCCTATAATTACTGTGGTCGATGCTTCTATTTTCTGAAAAGAGAGCAGAAGTATTCTTAAGTTTTTCTGCAACTTCTTCAGATTTAAGTGAAAAAAAAATTAGTACTCTTTTCTGAAATAGAACCTTTCTCTGTAATGACATTTGTTTTCAGTTCTTGTAGTGTTCAGCTGCTGTTCTGCCCTTGGCATGGGCAACCCTAAATTTTGTCAGTAAATGTTCACACTGCTTTATTTCTCTCAGAACAACTGGTAATCTGTAACTGTTAGTGAAAGTGGCTCTTGGAGTGTGGCTCTGCACTTTCACTACTTGATCAAACCGGTTTTCTTTTAATATTTACCAGACAGTTTTTCAGCAGTTAAGATTCGTTAGTGCTATTAATTGAGAAATGATGACAATGAGCACCCACCTCTTACCAACTGTGCCTTGTTTTTAACCTGCAGATTTATTGGTTTAAAGATGGGAAGCAAATTTCTAAACGAAGTGATCACTACCGAATTCAAAGAGAACCTGATGGAACTTGCTCACTGCATACTGCAGCCTCCACCCTGGATGATGATGGGAATTACACTATTATGGCTGCTAATCCACAGGTAAATGAAGGTTTGGCTCCAGAGCAAACATCCTTCTGGACATAAATCTTCAGAAAACTATCTCGTCTTACATATGCATGAGTTAATTAAATGATGAAGTCACTGTAAAGTATGCAAGTTAGATTTCTGTTTTCATCTTGCATCAGTAGGGTGAGACCTTTCTATCTCCAAGAGATTAGCAAATCAACAGCAGGGTTTTTTTCCTATGGCTTGAGGTTTCAGAGGGGAGAGGTGTTGTTTTTTAATTACTCTTCCACTAGTTATTTCAGCTGATAACATCTCAGTATCCTAAGTGAGAGTGGATAGCACATACACATAAAGGGAAAAAGAAATCCAATTTACCAGCAGAAGTAACTCAATCCTGCAATTTCATTTTTCCTTTGTTGACCCTACTCACTGACTGAGGCCATATTTTTGAACTAAGTGCAGGTATATCACACTGCAACATGTTTACATTAGGCAGATTGCAATTCTGTAAGGCAAAAAATCTAGCACTGTTACGTAGCTGAGAGGTCTCCTGTGTTGACCTTAAACATTGTTTTTCTGAAACACAGAGCATTACTGGTTTGGTAATGTTGTTTGTTGTTCACAAGACGCAGTACAAGAGCTGAGGTGTACAGCAGAAACCCACTGTGTGTTGGACATAGCTAAACTTACAGGTCACACATCCTATTGAAGTAACTTTTTCAATTCACTCTTCCTGCACCATAGCAGGTTGAGATGTGAGAAACCAAAGCAGTAACATAACTTTTGGGATGTAACAAATTATTTTCTTGACTAGTGCCAAATATCTTGCCAAGACCAGGCCTGCAAGCAGGATCACACTGTGGAATAACAAACTGTATCACTGAGACAGAGTTTAATCTAAGCAGGAGTGTTGTGCTCTGTTATGCATGTTGCTAAGCTACTTAGCATGACATTGCCATTTTTGCCTTGCTCTTCAGCTTGTCAGTCCTGCTCACACTGCAGTGGGCTTGGGAATATAAAGGGTTGAAGACACAGGCAACGCACAAATAGCAGTTTTTGGCTAGATTCTTTCTACAATGTGCGGTGCTTCAATCTAGGTAGTTTAAATATGATTTCTACATATATAAGTGAAAGAAAAAATAATGATATAGCATAAGGCCATGGAATTGTTCAAGCTGGGAGCTTTTACACATAGATGACCAATTGTTACCATACTTGGTGCCATTTAAACAGTGGAAATTAACAGCAGGTTTAAAAATATATACATGCTCAAGGTAAGAAGTGATTCCTGTTCATCTTCCTTTAAGCGTTGTGTTAGTGCAGGCAGAGTTTCCCTGTGTAGTGTTACTGTGTGATCCAAAGTCTTGGAGAACTCTGTGAACAAACTGCTTTTATGTTTGGGCACTGTACTCTCTCTCTGAATACATACAGCCTACTTTTGAGCATTTGTTATTCTGGCTAATGCTCATCCAATGACATAACTGACTTAGGTTACCAGTTCTGGTCATTGAGAGCACTACTTTCTTTGTGGGTTTTCAGATGTACTAAAATGAACTGGATTTGTGTGGTTCCTAGCCTGGGGATTGAAAAAGCAGTTTTGTTAAACAATAAAATTCTGTGCTTGTGCTTTTTTCCCCTTCTTGGCGAAGAACCAGAAGCATCCTCCTCTGGCTCCCCTAAACAAAACATCTGTGTTTCACCAAGCCCATTCTATTCTTTTTTTTTTTTTTTTTTACAGAGTAATTCCCAAGCAAACATACTTATCTCTTCTATTATGTACTTGCTTTTACTATACATTTAACAGTACAATGGAGGAAAAGAAGGCCTGTGAGTTAATGTACTAGCCTTTCACACTCAAAGATCTGAATTCCAATTCTTTTAAGTCATCCTGAGTGGAAATAATTTTGGCATAGCCTTCTCAATTATAATGGAAAGTTGTCTACATCTCAAAACTATCACAAACTTAGGCAAATTTGGCAACCTTTCCTTAAGAAACAAAATACATAAATGTAAGGGAGTCCACATCATGACTCTGATGGACTGGTAGATATTTGCAAGGCTGTTGCTGTGTTTTGGTCCTTGCTATTGGAACAACCAAAGTACAAAGCAAAAGGCATAGTCTCAGCTGATAGAAATTGGGTTTACTAAAGGAAAGGATTCAGTTCATTAAAGGTCTGCCTGTTCATGCCACCTCATGGTCTGGACTGATATAAGAGGATCTATGTGTGTAAAATGACTTGTTGACAGACCCTGGCGCTCGGCCGTGCTAGTTAACGAGCCCCATTGCCCGCAATGTCAAGCACAGCGACCTGGAGTTAAGGTTCTGACACACCACTGGGGTTTGCTGTAAAATTTGCCATAGAACTTAATCCAGAGTAAACAGACCCCGGGCCTAGACAAACACAAAACCTTCCCTGGTTTAGGCCTTTAGTTACAGGTCACATCCCTTAACTGGGCTCTTTCCATGAACTGTATGGGCTCAAGCCGAGTCCTTATTTTCACCTTCTTCCTTTTTATATCCCATTCCCTTCACTTCTTTGCACTATGTACCCACAGTCCTCAGGCTGGAGTTCCCTTAGTCTCTAGGACATCATCTCATTAATTACTTCCCACTCATTGCTTCTCTCCCTTCATCCCATGACTTTTCCAAATCTTTGTTTTCCTGCTTAATCTTTCAAACTTCTTACTGCCCTTTGTGTTTCCTTTTGTGATGCCATCATGTATTGAGATATGCAGAAATTATCCCCAAATATGTGTATTCATCACCTGCCAGAAAAAATATTAATATGCAGTAGTGCCCAAAATAGAAATGCATTTGTTCCAGATGTCTTTTAATGGTCTTGTAAAACAAGGGGGGGAAAAGCTTTTACTTAAGGAATTGCTGTGGGTTATACACAATGGTTTATTTCAATGCAAGGATTTTTCTTGTGGACTAAATGGGTCACGGGAATAGAAGCAGGACACAGACTTCATTTCTAACGGTCCAGAAGTAACATGAAAGTCACTGCTATTTGAAGGCTGCTTGTGAGCCCAGTGCCATTGGTTTTGGTGGGCTTTGGCCAGTTGTTAAATAACAGCTATTTGCGACCCTTCGATTACTGTGATAGAAGTGTCGCTTTTATGCTGACAGACTTGAGTGTGGAGCTTGCAGCTTAAGAGTCGAAATACACTGAAAAGCTGATGTGGAAGTTGCCTTACTACTACCAGTCCAGGGGGCAGAGCTGTTATTAGGACCAGCAGAGGCTTTTACCCCTTACAGGGTGAATTCCGGAGAGCCCTGAATATTGGCATTCCTGGCTTCAGGGAGGCTCATGTCAAATCTGTTATGACAGTGCTTATGGTGGACAACCTGTCTTCTAAAACACAGAGTAAAAATAAAAAGGGGACCAAATACACCAGAGCCCATGTTTAATTTATCATTCACTGAAAATACCCTTAGGTGACTGAACGATGGTCAATGTCCATCAGCATAGCTGTGTGCTTCCTTCAATTCCCCAAACCAGGCTTGCTTTGCAGAGAGGACCTGTTAAGTACTTGTCACATTCCTTTAGTTTTTACATTAATGGGTTTTTTTGAGCTGTGGATCCATCAGATCAAGTAGATCAATCCACTTTGGAGGCAGCAGCTCTATTGTTAACTGCCAGCACTCACCATATGCCATTTTTCAAGGCCTCTAAGTACTTGTCTTGTCATTCATTCTTGTCATTCACTTGCCATACACAGAGAAACCTCAATCAATAACTTCATCAATGTAGTGTTTTAAGGACTTCCTTGCCAATGGTACTAACAATCTTTTTTTTTAAAAAAAGTTCTGGGCAGAAGTTTTTAACCATGATAACCATTAACTATAATACAATTATAGTCACAGTCATTCCAGTCTGTTCTGTGTTAGACTGGAAGCTGATAAAACAGGTGGACAAAGAAGTAGAACAGATCAGGTTGAACAATAATTGTTACATGTTTTAAGTCTTTTAATATTTCTCCTCTCCATCATCATAACAGGGCAGAGTAAGTTGCACGGGCAGGCTGATGGTTCAAGCTGTGAATCAAAGAGGCCGCAGTCCTTGGTCACCTTCAGGTCAGCCTCATATAAGAAGGTATTTGATGCTTTTTTTCCTTTTTAATAATACGAGTTTTGCAAAATAACTGTGGTATGATAAAGAATGTGAAGTAAGCAGATAACTTAAAAGTATGGCATTCAGGAAGAAATGTGACCTTTGCTGTTTGAAAATTGCTGCAGAGCTTGCACACTCGTAAGTATAAGTGACCTCTGAAATGACATGACTTTTAAGTATCTTTAATTTTGCCTGTCTACCACTCCTTTCTTTGTGGTGTTCACTAGTTACTCCATATTTCAAATTACACCATCAGCTGTTGGGAAGGACCTTTCCACTTAGTCTTTTGTAAAACATTTCACCTGATTAGGATTCTACCAGGAACATGTACCTTCTGCAGCTTCTATTAAGTACTCATTAAAGGAGCAGGGGAAATAACAGCATGCCAAAGAGGTTTATCAGATTTGCACTAGAAATATTTTAGTATTTCAGCATTTAATATTTCAGTTCAGGTTCTTATAAGGAATTATGAGTCAGAAATAAAGTATTAACTTATCTTTGGTGAGTTTACAGTTATTCACATATGAAAATTTGGTTTATGGTTTTGGACCATATAAGGGAATTTTCCCTTCAAACATTTTTTTTTTCATTACTCAAAACATTTATGAGGCTCTTTAGCATAGCTTAGAGAGCTTCAGATGATACAAAAAAATTCATTCTGGTTACCCAATCAGAACGGCTTTCAAGGGAGGATGAGGGCCCTGGTTCTCATTCTGCTGTAATGAGGCACATGCTTTGCTTAATGGTCACAACAGCCACAGAATGTCTGTATTACCCTGCTGTAATACACTGAGTACATGCAATTACACAGTCAGTGTACACAAAGGAAAGGATTTCTGTAACAGTAAGTACTGAAGTACTGTTAGTATGTACTGTAGAGCTGCTGTATGCAAAATAGGCTCTCTTCCTCCCTCTGATAACTAGAAAGTATTAGGAAGTGAAGTTGGTTGTTTAAAGGATCTTGTCAGTCTTATTCCTGCATGGAACAAACTGAGCTTCCCACAGCCTTGAAAGCATTTCCCAGCATTTTGCTGAGTCAGCCTACCAACTTCTCCAATGTGTCACCTTTAGGCCTGTTAAGCCCAAAGGTCAGAGTGCTTATGGAGAGGAATATCTCTCCAGGGCTGTACTGGGAGAACAGCACAGAAAAGGCTGGGTCCATCTGGCGTAGCTTCTCCAGTCACTAAGGCACTTGGCATCTGCAAATAATAGGTAGAAATGAAAAGTCTCTGTTAATCTCTGAAGGGAAAAGCTTCTGTGAATAATCAGGTTTCAGCTGAGTTTCAGCTCAGTGCACACAGGGTGAGAAAGGGGAAAGATCTTTAAAAACAGGAATGGGCAACAGAAATGTAGGTGGGGGTGAGAGCAGCAAGGAGCTGCCACTCCTGCAACCTCCTGGAGGACAAAATGTGTGTCTCTCTCTCTGATGGATGGAACTCTGGGGTAGAGCCTCTTTTTAATCTCTCCAAATGCAATCCAAGTCTGAGGCTGCTTATGACTGGTATTTTACTTTCTAATGGAGACAGGCACTCAAGCAACCACTATTGCTTTGGGTTGAGTGTTTGGGTGTCCAGCAGAGCAATGAATTATAAATAAGGGATTTCCATACAGCAGTTTAATTAAAATTAGGGCAATCATCGGGTATTTTTATTTCCTGTAAAATTACCATATGTGAAGGGCTCATCCCGTTATCTTTGCTCTGGAACAGCACAACACTATTTGTGTTCAGGGACAGTTCTCACTACTCCCACCACCTAGTTCACCAGAGAGTGATGAAATGGGAGCATGTAAAACCTTCCTAAGACAGACTGGCTTTTCTATGTGATACACCTAAAAACTGTGCTCACTCCCACTGTGATATTTATCACATCTATTGCGGTGAACTTTTGATAAGTAATATTCCTGTGGCATTACAAGACTATTTCCATTTGCTTTTCTGCTTGAGAGCAACAAATTTTTTATTTAATTACAGTGTAATTATTAGCTTAAAGAACTTTATGACTTGCTCCCCTGTTGACAGGCATTTTCCTGGAGTATATTTAATCTCATACAGAAGGCATTCTGGTAGAATTCTGGGGGTTTATTTTACTCTTAATGTATTTTTCTGAAATTTGTTTAGCTGACAAACATCACCTTCTTAGCATTACTTGGAGAGGCTGCAGGTAAGCTTGGACTCAATCCCTTAGATGAAATGGTGCTCAAAATTGTGTCACCTAAGCATGGCAGTCAGAGGTGCAAATAAATCATCTTAAAATGCATGAGATTTAAGGAAGATTTAAAAACTAAACATTCCTGTCTCCCTGCTCTCTATTAGAGGATTAATTTGAATTTAATCTTCTTTATTCCAAATTAGTGATCATTACCATCTGGTCAGTCTTAAAGTCATCTCCAGCTTCTTGCTCACTGGAATTCCTAGTGCATTGTACCACACCAAACCACAGAGTCTGCCCTGGACACATTTAGTACATGGTGTCAGTTCTGCTGAAACTAATCTGTGCAATGTGATGCCCACATCACAACTCTGAAGAGCCCACAATGAATCCAAGGGTATTCCACTCTTGCCATTTGTCATCCCCAGACATCTGAAGCACTTGGCTCTACTCATTTCATTATTTCTTTAAAACTACAAAATGTTTTAGAATTAAAATAACCCTAGTTTCACTCCTCAAGGTAAAGGCTTTAGAAGTAGTCAATTTTAGGGTAAATTTAAAAAGAGGTAAAAAGAAATGCAACATCTATGGTCACAAATTCTTAACCTTTTTGTTTTCCATTTTATTTGGTGTAAATTTCTCCCCCTCCTCTTCCCCCCACCGCAGTTTTGACCAGTGCTGCCTTTTCATGCAGCAGCAGCAATGAGATAGTGGCTCTCACACTCCTATGGTGCTGGTTAACCTGTTAGGCTCAGCCTCACCAGACCTTAGAAAGCATTAGCTACTTGTACTTCATTGGCATCTTATCAACAGTCTCCAAACAGGATGCATGTAAATAGTGTGGAGGTAGGTTTTGCACAGGTTGCTTGCACTGTGCAGCACCCACTCGACTGGATACCATGATTTCTAGTTGGTCTAGCAGAACTCGTTATCAAAAGATGTTAGTACAGTTTTTCTTTATTACCCTTCATCTTCCATCCCATCTATATGCACGTGAGGCATGTATGTCTCCAAAATTAGTTGGGAACTCACCAACTAAAGCTCAGTGATGTTTATGAGCTGCAATGCTGGAGCTACTGAAGTAGCTTTAGACATATTCAAGAGGCAAGTTATGAGGTGCCTCAGACCTGGATTTAGACACCTGAAGAGTTACATAAGATTTTAGTGTGTGCAGAGATGTCAGCCTGTGTTTCCCATTTCAGCATCCAGTCCTACATTATTAAGCAGTATGGACTAGGTATCTGCACAGCCCTCCCAACCCTTTGTTTGCCTTTACTTACTGCTGTGGGAAAACTGGTATGATTAAAAATTCAACATTTATCTATTAGTGACAGATAATACTGTAGCAAAGGTGATGACTGGCCAGAATTCAAACAGCAATAGAAGGGAAAAGGGCAACAACAGAGCAGGACAGAATAAATCAAATTCAAGCAAATAATTAACCTCAGTGGAGCAGAGTGTGCAGCTGGAATGTTTGTCTTCCATCCCAGTAGTACAGCATCTTCTTTTCCAAATGTAATCACTGAGGGGTTTAAGCTTTTTTTGGTTGTGAATTATTTTAATGTAAAGAAACACCTCTGAGCAGTAGAAAATCCAGTATAGGCATCTATACTGAAGCATGCATGCTGCAGACACCAGCCAAAAGAGAAACACTGGCAAAAACTAACAGAACATGGGACTCAGTAAAGAAAATTTCACTGTATTGTGTCATTGATAAAAGTGATCTTGGAGGATATTTGAATAGCTCTTCTTCATTGACACAGGATGTTACTGTAAGCAGCAGCTGGCTCCAGAATGGAATCCAATGGAGTTGATCAACAAGGGGATCTAAAATTTTCTTTCAAGTCTCTTTGATTACTAAATCACACAAATGCAATAATGATTTTTAATGGGAAAAAAATCTAATTAAATGAGAAACCATTTAGAAAAAAATTTGATAGATGAAATTAACAGGCAAAAATAGCCTTAAAATATTTTAAATGGTTTTGTGGAAGCTTAAGGTGATTGGTACTATTTCTGGGGATAGGAATTATTTTTCTTTCCTTCTAAATTTTTTATTAAACTTTATATGGTACCTTTATGAAAAAAAATAAAACTAAAGTTTTTCTTCCTGTTGCTCACAATTTAAAGTCTCATTGTTTTGATACTACAATTCAGTGGCTTTGATAATGTTCAAGAATATCTCAAACAAAAAAACCTATTAAATGAGGATTAAATATCCACAGCAATTCAATACACAGAATTTTCTACAAAGTCTTCACTAATGTCTAACAAGAGAAGTCTAATGTGAAAAGTCTCTTCTCAATTAAGATGAGTTAGCTTTTAGCTGCTGTAATTTTCTGAAAGGAAACCATGATCAATGAACAGTATATGTACTTTCTGGTCTAATCAGCAACAGCGAGGGAATTCAATACACAGGACACTAGAAATGAGGAACCAAAGCTACATGCCAAGACCTGCCAATTTATTTTATTTTTATTTCAATGATTTAAAGACTAATTGTAAACAAAAATATTCTCATGTATAAAATGAATTAATATTACAAGCAATTATTCTGTAGCAAGATTGTTTTATAGGTCATATTTTGCCACAACATGAGAATTAAATGAAAATAATTAATAATGACAGTGTTATAATTATCTCAATCTGGGCCAAATGCTACCAGTGCATGTGTGTAAATATGGAGTGATTACAGCATAGGTCAAAGAAGTGGTTTAAAATTCAAAGCAGTCTTATAAGTGATTATGGTTCTTCTGATTTACCAGAGGAAAAAACCCAACTTAATTCTGTTTCATGTTATTTTAAGACCACGATCTCGATCAAGGGACAGTGGTGATGAAAATGAACCAATTCAGGAACGATTCTTCCGGCCTCATTTTCTGCAGGCTCCTGGAGACCTGACTGTTCAAGAAGGAAAACTGTGCAGGATGGACTGCAAGGCAAGTGTCACACGAGGGGGCACGGCAACCTTTCGATAACATTAGCTGACTCAAAACCCACACTGGTTTCTTTCTGCCAGTTTCAGTGCCTGTCAGCAGGTTAATTAATCTCACTGCTTTGGAGTGAGTAAGTGGACAATAAAAGTTTGCCTCCTTTCCAATGAAAATGCTTCAGGCAAATCTTAGAGCTCACAGTAAACTGATTTATAGAATTCAGTTATGCTGGGGTGTGGAGGGAGGCAGCACATGCTATAAAGACAGTGTACTTCTCCATTTTAAGTCCTTTTACTACTTGAGTTTTGAACCCCTGTTAAAGTTTCAAACAATATAATCCTGATTTATGACTTTGCCAAAGAGAAGTAATTCAGGCTTGGGTGACTCCCGTTTACTTTATGCTGACCTGTTTGGGAGAAGCTATTTGTTTTCAAGCAGTCCCCACAGCAAGTGGCACAGCTCTCAAAAGTACAAGACTTGTGTACACAGACCGGGTATTAACTAGTGCAGGCAGTACTGTCACTGGTTACACCTCAGTGGAATGGAAGTTAAGAGTTCAGTAATTAGGCAGCTAACATCTTTTTGTCTGCAAGTTTTCCAAAAAGAAGTTAATCTAGAAAGGAGTATCTTCTCATTCCACCTGAAGAGTAAACAATAAAAAAGACAAAAGGTGTCACCCTGCCTGTTGTTTGCAGGGTATTATTATTTAGCTTCTAGCCTATCTAAACACTGATCTTTTTTCAGTCGCGCCCATAAAAGACATCATGGAATTCAGGGAGTTGGCCAGAAAGTAAGTAAATGAATACAATTGACTCAATGTGTAAATCAGGACAGAACAAGATCTCTAAATCTTCTGGTACACCTGCAGTAGCAAACAAAGCCAAACTTCTCTGAAGTAAGAAGTCAGGTCTCCTCTTTTTTTTTTAATGTGGCAAAACCAATTTCCTATTATTTTCTTTACATTGAAGGTTAGTGGATTACCAACTCCAGACTTAAGCTGGCAACTTAATGGAAGACCAATTCGCCCAGATAGTTCTCACAAAATGTTAGTGCGTGAGAATGGTGTGCACTCCTTGATCATAGAACCAGTAACATCCAGAGATGCTGGAATCTACACGTGCATTGCCAGCAATCGAGCTGGTGAAAATACATTCAGCCTGGAGCTCACTGTTGCAGGTAATGTCTTCATGCTGAGCTTTCAGGCTGTGCACTGCCAAGATCATGTGAATAAAGAAAACATGAGTGATGTCAAATGATGTGGTGGAGGGGCAGGGGGTAAGAAAAGGAAGCCTGGTATATTTAAAGGTGAGATATTTGTGTTACGTTGTGGCATAAGTTGACTGGCACGTAGTTTCTGTGCACACTGTCAAGAAAAGAGGGCTGCTGGCCTGAGGCACAGCTGAGGCCACAGGTCACACTATTTTCCCTGAATGTTTTATTTACTGACAATCCATGTAGACCCACATTTACTGCTGGGCAGCCAGTGGGATATGAATTCTGCATTTCACAACATATCAGAGTAATGCCACTTCAGACTTCTGGTAGAGCAGTTCCTTTCATAATTAAAGATCCATGCTTTTATGGAATATCAAGGAGCTCTTTTTACCAAGCACGGTATAGCCAGTTTATCTAGTCTTCAGGCTCTACACTTCAATTCTTTTTTGAGAAGAATCAGCTCTTTTAGCACAGACTTTTACCTTATTAAAATGCTGATGTGATTGTTTTCTTCAGAGGAACCACCACTGAACTTTGTGGTTAATGAAGACAACCCTTACATTTCCTACCACTTAGGTCTTTCATTATTGTTTTTAGCATACTGCTGAAAGAAAGGCTATGTTTTCATAGAATAGTGTCAACATAACTGCAACCTTTATTTTCACAGCTAAGGAAGTACAAAAAGCACCTGTGTTTATAGAGAAGCTACAAAACACAGGTGTGACCGAGGGATTCCCGGTGCGACTGGAGTGTCGAATCTCGGGGGAGCCATCTCCTCAGATATTTTGGAAGAAAGAGAACGAGTCGCTGACATACAACACTGACCGAGTGAGGTTAGACTGACTTGGAATAATCTCCTCACACGTAATTTTAATCATGATTTATCCTGTGACACAAATGAAAACCTAAGAGGTCACAAGAATGCTTTGTGTGAACAGCATCTCATAAATATTAACTAGTGATTGTAATAATTTATGACATTTACTCATTGCAGCCAACCTGGTGGCTGAGCCAGAAGTAAAATGTTGTTTTCCGTCATTAGACTTACATAATTACCTTTGCACTTTAAGGAAGTGGCAAACTAGTTTTTCTCTTACAGAATCAAGACTTACAGAAATTTGCTAATGAAAATCAAGGCTCCTAAGGAATACTATCTGCTTTTCAGTAGAAACTTTGATTCATAACACTGCTGCATAGTTAAGCAACTTAGATTCAGTATTTTATATTCTAAGATGTTCCTCAAGTTTCTTTGTCTTTTCCTCAAAAAATCTGGGTAAGATCTGGTGCCCCTGCTACTCTAGATGTCTCAATCTGTAATTGTGAAAAAAGTTGCTTCATGCATTTTTTTCTTCTCAGTTTTCAGTTCAGGATATTACACTGCCAAATTGTCGAGCATACTCACGGTTTTATTTTCTACTTGCTAATTTCACAGGAAGTTCCATATTAATTAAAAGTTGGGTATAATTAATCCATAACTAAGATTGTGTCAAGTTCATAATGACATTTTAAAATAGTCTACACTGTTTGCCAATTTAAATAGTCATTTTCTATTTTTCTTTTGATTAGCATGCACCAGGACAACTATGGCTACATCTGCCTGCTCATTCAGGGAGCTACAAAGGAAGATGCTGGCTGGTACACTGTTTCAGCCAAGAATGAGGCTGGGATTGTGTCTTGCACTGCCAGGTTGGATGTTTATAGTAAGTGACTTCAAATTTCATGAGCATATTAATCCCAAAAAAACCAATAGTTCTGTAAGTTCTAGTTTGTTCACAGAATGGTTTACATTGGTCTCTCTTTCTTTTGTTTATAGTTTCTCCTCAATAGTAAACATCCACTTGGAGACAACAAATGCTCTGTCAAAGTACTTTTCACCATCTTTCAGATACCTAAAACAAAACAAGTGCATGCGTTCTGTTTTCGCTTAGTACATTAAATATAGCTCATTAACAACAGATAACAGCATGATTACATTATTTCTGTGGATCATTATTACAATTGCTCTGCTAGCACTTCCCTAACCTTTTGTATTCTTTTGTACATTAGTCTGTAATACACCTGTGACAGCTATCAGAAGTGTAGTAGATTTTTTATGGCTTTCTGCTTGATTACTCAGTTTGTTCAAAGCAGCTCCTTACATAGTGAATGTTTTCTTAAAGCAGTATCTCTTACCAGTCTTCTCGTAACAAGAACTAAGGCGGGGAGTCAGGAAGAGGGAAAGGGAGAAAGTGGAATGATAAAGGATGGCTTCTGGGGTGGGGAATTACAGACTTGGCTCAGCTTTCTTCAGCATATAGGGGTTGCAAGGGCAACCAGATCATTTCCTTTTTTACATAACCAATAACCCTAGAACAGGCCTGTTGTTGTAATATGAGTGCACAGAGACAACCTCCTTGCTGTCACCCTTCTCAGTGGCACAAGGAAAGGTAGAAAATGCCAAAAAGTAACAAACACAGACTCTGTTGTTCTTTACTTACCACATTTGAAGGTGAAACTAGGTGCTGGGATAAAAAAACCCCAAAGCCAAGAAATTAAACTTCCCTTTGATATAATGGTTTTCTGCTGCTCAGAAGTTAGTATCTCCTTTACAAAGGGTTGATTGAGCATCTGGCACATTTTATTGCACAGCTCAAGAGGGCTAACATTTTTTATTTCCTTTTTAATCTGTAGCTCAGTGGCAGCAACCAACTCAGACAACCAAGCCAAAGAAGGTGCGGCCCTCAGCCAGCCGATACGCTGCACTCTGTGACCAAGGACTAGACATCAGAGCAGCTTTCCAGCCAGAAGCAAACCCAGTCCACCTGACAATGCAGCCTGGCCTGGTAGAGAGCGATGACCTGTAGATTCAACTGCCACTTCCATCATTTTCTTTCAAAGCAGAAACACTGAAAGCCATTGCCATGACCAATGATACTCCTATGTCACTTTATGCAAGGGCAGACACCTTCAAGTACAAAAGATAAACAACAAACACAATAACCATATATTCCTTATTCATTATACCAAATTAGAAGAATAGATAGATTATTAATAGGAATGTACACATTGCACAACAAATCACTTCACCAGTTCCTTAACCTGCATTGCTTCATAACCCTTTTCATAGAGACCACAATACATCAGAGAGACAGACTTTTCAGAAGACAACACTATTTTTCATTACATGCCTTTGTAAGCAGTAAGCAGATGCTACCACAATCTTAATGGTGCAAGATGTTTTCTTCAAGGCCATTAGATCACAAAGAAAATTAGAATGCCTGGTTATCAACAGTTCTAAAATGGCAATGCATTCTGACAGCTACAATGAACAAGTGCAATATTACAAGAATAAAGCAGGAAGGGACACAGAAGACAAACATAAGCAAATGCTGTATTGTATCTCTGCCAATTGCTTTCTATTCAACAGTGAAAATCTATCTTGCCTTCAATTCTGTTAGTATGGACATCAACACCTTAATTTTCAATTTGTTTATGTTTTTGCTCTTTGCCATCTAGGAGAAGGCTTACTTACAGCAAAGGCAGTCTAAGCAGAAGTAATTTAACTTCTGCACAATAACAAGAAGAGCTGCATTAAGTAACAGTCTACGTCAGATTACACATATTGGTAAATGGATGGGAAAGAAACTGCTGACAGTATGAACCACTGCAGTGGGTTATTGCAAGGGGTGGGAGGGGGACTGGGCAAGAGGTTGAAACTGTGGATTTCCCAAAGGTAGCCTGTAACCTTGTGATACTCCCATTTGAGAACCTGAAATTCTAAGGTGAGCTGAAAACTAGGGAGTGTATGTATGGGATGTCCGACTGTTTAAATCTTGTCTACCGTGTATGAGGATTTTAGAAATGTATAGCAAGTGAAAAATGGGTTGAAACTGCAATACAAATTTAAGTGACAAGTATATACCAGAGGCTTGCAGATCTGAGGAAGTAGAAAATGAAGACAGACAAAATCAACATCAACTTTGCTCCTTTTTGTTTTTATTTCTTAAAATAGCATGTGTCTCGGGTAGATTTTATTTTTTTCTTCTCCTGACTGTAGGCAAATGACATCTCTTTTAAGGGGTAGAGTCTGTGCACCACAGGTGAAAAGCTTGAAGGCTATTCTCAGAATGCAGGGCAAATCCACATCAATGTGGAGCCCCACTAAAGTCACACCTGACTAGTTAGGTTTAAATTAGAACCAAATGAATCTCAGTTGAAGGGGAGCAAGGGATGGGAAATTACTAGGCGTGACAAGAAAAATGAGTGTTTGATGGTACGAGCTACGATACTTTGCTAGGAAAGGAAAACACTGTATTCCTTATATGAAGCACATATATGGTATCTTTCATTATTTATAATAAAAGTATTGAAATCTTCTATTTCAGTTCATTTATTCAGAAGTCCTTAGGGATTTGTTTGGTTTGTTGGTTTTTTTTAAATTTTGTAATTGTGTACACCATATATTGCATTACTGCTATCTGTGTATTTACTTTGTAAGCACACAAAGTTTGTTTTGTTTTTTAGTGACTAATAAACTTTAGCACACAAGGCAGCACTATTTTGGTGCGGGATATGACCAGTACTGGGGATCGTTAATCTCGATTAACGTCATAGTCTGTCAGCTGAGAATAACTTGATTCTATTCTAGAAGTATGTCATATCTTTTGCCAAATTTTCCTCAACTGTGACATGCTAATTTACATTTCTGTTTAGCTTCACTAGCATTATTTTGCCACCTTTTATTTGTATTTATAAAAAATGTATAATCATTACTTTGGATTGTTGTGCTGATATAATGTGGGTTTAACATCAATAAATATTACACAAATAGAAAGTTTTCCTTCTGGTAAAGACTAATAGCTGTTTCAGTACAAGCATACAAGTGTAAATATAAGGAATACATGAAGTGTGTAAGGTGAAATGAGAGCTATATGGAGCATCTAAAAACTACCAGAATTTATCAGAATATTCTGCTTGTGACCTGGAATCCTATTTGAACAGAACAGAGGAACAAGACTCAAATTCTAGAAACTTTTGCCACAGAGACATGCTGGAAGATGCTTTTTAAAAATAGGTTAGAAAATATGCAGGTCTGTTTTGTGTTTATAGTAATTGCTGTTAAATTCATTTAAGAACAGCCTGCTAACAAGGCAATATCAAAAAAAAAAAATCATGTTTACTTGTAAAATCCTGGCTGTTAACTAGTTTCTCCTTCTTTCCTCTGTGAAGATACCAGGAAAGATGCAAGATTATCCATTTTTTCCTCTTAGGTTTACATTTCAAGCATTGATCACTACAAACAGGATTATGTCAGCGATTAAGTGAGTACCGACATTAATGGTGATACTGCAGCTTAAGTCAATGGAGTTCTGTCTGCTTACAGTACATTTGTCTGTGGTTTGGAGACTAAAACACTGTCTTTGTGAGCTTGTTTAAGATGAAGTCATCATCACTTTTTGCCTCTGTATGTATGTACAGACACACACTTAAGTAGTAAATCACATCTCTAAGCAGCAACATTGTTTTCATGGAAACATTCAGCTGTGCTGTTACTTAGTTACTGGGACTGTTTGGGTTTTCAGATTTGGAGATAGAAGCAAATGGCACACTTTTCAAGCCAAAAAGCTAAAGTTCTTGGAAGAATCAAAGTAACTTTCAGAAGTTTAATCTCCTTCCACATATTCCAAAGATAGATAGTATGACCTGAGAGTGTACTTTTGTCATTTTATAGGACTAAAAAAAAGAGCCTCAACTTTTTGTAAGACTCTCAGGGTAGCCATGAGACTTCAAATTATTTAGGAAGCTGATCCATCCAAGCATATTCATGGCAATCAGAGTCTTAAAGCAACAACATTCAGGATGGTAACAGAAACCTCCATCAAGAGTACCAACAGTGAGGTGCAAAATTCCACACGCATAAAGGTTTTCCCAGCTGGGTGGTGTATGTTAGCACACAGTTTCTTTATCCTGCAGCTTTACGGCCACAGCAACAATTAGTTAACAAACACAGATTGTTTCCATCACAGCCAGCTGGCAGTTAAGGATCAAACCCAGTCCAGCTTCAAACCCCAGCTTATAAGTAATTGTTTCTTTCTATATCCCCACTTTCAAAGTCTATTTTAATTCACTTAGGTTTTATGGTAATAAATGCCTTGACTCCCCACATGTGGACAACTCCATCCTTACCTCTGCAAGTAGCCCACACAGATTTCATATGTAAGTACTTCATGGGCTCACATTATCCAACATGTCATGATACTGAGGGGATCAGCTGCATGACCCATCTTGCCAAACCCACACCATATAGTATAGATTAATTAATTCATAGAATAGAAATGCCTGCTTGGATTATGCACATTGGCTAATTCACTGCC
This sequence comes from Poliocrania exsul, assembly GCA_035041345.1. Taxonomy (NCBI): domain Eukaryota; kingdom Metazoa; phylum Chordata; class Aves; order Passeriformes; family Thamnophilidae; genus Poliocrania; species Poliocrania exsul. The sequence goes on from JAWWLZ010000139.1 coordinate 34,787,774, forward strand.
TCACAATTCAGACGCACATGCAAGGGGTAGAATTTGCTGACATTTATCTCATTGTCCTGAACTGGCTAAAAGAAACAGCCTTCCTTCTGCACAGATTTTCTGTTTGGACAGAACTATGAGCACATAAGACACATCAGGCAGATGGAAGCACAGCTCCTGCCCCAAGGAATTTACAATGTATTCCAGAGAACACACAATTCTTTGACTTGTCTTAAAGCTTGAGAATTCAGAATTAAACCACAGCTTGCAGCCTTTTACAGAAGTGAATAAAATAATCTTGTACTGCACTGCATCTCTAACAAAAATGTGTTTGGAACACAATCAACTCATGCTTAGAGCAAAATGCCAGGCTAGAAGCAGCAGTACCTGTACAGCAATGATTTCAGCAGCTGTACAGACAATGGAGATAAACGAACTTCATTTCAATGCCACCTGGAAGGAGCAATTTTTTGCTGTACAAAACAATTGAAATGCAACAGGTAACTCTGGGCAAGGGTCAAGTCTTGTAGCCATTGTAACTTTCTAGTTGTATAGTAGTGTAAATGATCCAGAAACAGCTGCAGAACAAGAAAGCAGAAAAAAATAACACATGACCACTACAGAGAATGATGACATCATTTAAAGAAGGAGCTCTACAAATCTCATCACACTGAATGGATTGTGGTAGGACTTTTTCCCTGTGTGTTTAACAACGTGGTTTCAGGGAAACACATTGCCAAGCTTTTTTGTTTTGGACAACTCTTGGTCCAGAGACCACACAGTATTTCTACAGAGAATGAGTGTACAAAACCACACTGCCAAACATGGCACCTTTCCAAGCTACCACAAAAGGTGCTGAAAAATACCTCATAAGATTTCCTATACAACAGGCAGCACACCTGTAGTTGATAGCATAGACTAGTGGATTTTGGCGATGGCTTTTACCTGCAGCACTTGTAGGAAAGAGCCTATCAAAGAAATGCAGTTTTACCACACCGTTTCTAATATAATGCACAATGCTGTGTCTTACTGACATACTAACACACTTCCTCCTACAATACTTCACAGTCAGACGCTGAACATTTTATATTGTGAATCTCCAATAAAAGTCTTAGTTTTTTTAAATTCTGTATTAACTTCAACTGTACAATCAGGACAGTTTGTGGTCATTTACTAATTTGTGTTTAATAATGCATAGTAAATGAAATCCTAAAGTCACAACTATTAGTAAATCCAAAGATCTTGAACTGTACAGGAATGATGCCGTTTCAAGTATGCAACAGCAGCAGCTTGCAAAAATTCCAGTTTGTAAAGTTCCAGATCCGCTTTCCACTAGGATACAAAGTACAATCACACAACATAGATTTCAAAATCTAAAACAGGCTCTTAACGTGTTTCCCTCACAGTCCTGTGTATGAAAAGCATAATACAGTTTAACATCTCAGAGAAGAATGAAGAAATTATAAAATTAATTTTAAGCTTTTTCAGAGCAGCAAATCCATTCAACAACCAATTTAATAAAAGCAGAACAAAGTTTTCATTTGTAATTATTAGTGCTTTCTTGCAACATGTACAGTAGGTTATATAAAAATGAACAGCTACAGCTGGTAACTGCCATTTAAAAAGAAATGAATTTCAGGTCACTCTATACATCCTAAAAGAGGAGACGGAACATCACAATGTTTACAATCACCAGTTTTCAGGATTAAGACATCGGTGATCTGTCTCTGCTCAGGACAACGAGCATCAAAGCCTAAAGTGAAGCAAAAAGAACACAACACCTCAAGTGGGAAAAATAGCTGATGATGAGTGCATCTGCACTGCCTTCACTTCCATGTTCAGATTTGTCCTGGCTGCTTTTGGCAGAGTCAAGCCAGAATGCAGGACTGAACTCCCAGGAAACAGGGTGGAGTGTGGAAGTTAGGAGGCTAACATAGCAGAGCATTAATCAGCAGTTAGTACAGCAGAAACACAGTTCTTAATTACAAAGGACACTGCAGTAAGGGGAGCTCACATAAGCTGTCCTTTTTTAGAGGCATAACTAAGTTGATTACTTTCGCAATGCAAACAGGTCTTCATGGACACGTTCAACTGAATGCACCAGAATAATTACTTTCTTATGAACAAAACTCATCCCACATATTAATAATTAGTATATTTGGTTCTCCCTAAAGTGGAAAAAAAATCCTTAAAAAAAATCAATGAAAGATACAGGCACATGGTAAGCTTTACTGGAAGCCAGATAATACAGCATTAGGAAGAAAGACAACATGGTGCTAATAGAAATAAAGATTTCACAGAACACTTAGTAAAACATGTAGTAAATTAACCTCCCTAATCTAATAGTGACAGATCAATTGAATACTGCTTCACTGCATAGCAGAAAGCTCAGCATCATCTCTGTGGTGATGCCCTGAAAATTATGGTGAACTATAAAATTACAGGTGTTCACAGTTCTATATATGACTTCCAACAACAGAGCTACAAGAGGCTGCAAAGAATGGATGCAGTTCTAGTTTACTGCTGGCAGAGACACCTCGCCATCAAAATCACACATGCACACTAAATGGCATCTATACAAAACTCTTGACATTACTATATTGCTTCTTTTCTCTGGAATTGCAGGAAGCTTTCAGTAGAAATCTACCATCTGAAAAAATAGGATAAACAATCAAATTGAGAGCAGCAGAATAAAGACTAACTCAGAGCTTTTAACAGGTCAACATACAGGTGAAAATCTGTCTACAATACAACTTTCAACACAGAGCTGCAACATGTATTTCCAGTGCATTTAGCATTAAAAAGACAAAGATGGCAGAACTGCAATTCACAAAACATCAAACTGCTTCACTAACATGTTTCAGCAATACCATATAATCAGCCTGCAGTTATTCCTAGACAAATGGTTCAAAATCACACAGCAGTGTCAAACCCAGTAACACATTACCGTGCAAGGGCACCCCACTACCATCAGTTGACAGCCTGGGGAATGGCAGGTGACATCCACACACTGCATCTGCTCAGCCACATCTGCCCTCCACATCCCCCTGACAGCCCTAATGTGTGTGTAATGACAACAAGTAAGTTTTGGTGGCTTTTACTTGGATGTTGTCTTAAGGCATTTGACATCATCATACCTGGCAATTTTGTTACATAGAATGAAAAAAAAATGTCCCAGATCTTAACAGAGTTGTTAATGTGAAAAACAAAAGCATAAAATACTAGAGTAGTTGTGATCATAGTCATGCTGATTTAAAGATGTCTGTCAAGGTACAGGTAGTATTTGTTACTAACTTAACAAACTTATCTAGAGCAATAAAGGAGCCTTCAGCACATGATCTGAAATTGAACACGTGTAAGTGAGAATCAAATGTAATTTGAGGCCTTCTTCAGGCATTAGACACACCCAGTGACTTCGCTCCACCACTACACTTTTCATACACAGATTAACTGAATTCAGTGGGTGCACCTGGTCTTCAGGAGTTCAGTTTTCATTTGCTTTACTTAAATAAAGTACACTATGCTTCCAGGAAAAAAAGTCAAATAATTACAACAGGAAATATATATTCCACTGCCATGCAATGGAACCTCTCATACCATACAACACATTAAAGTAGAAAAATTTGTCTTACAGCAATAAATAATCATTGTGATGTATGTTTTAACCATGGATAATAATATAACAAAGAGATTTTGAAGGCTGGGATTTAGGTATCCACTTTCTTTTCAAATTTCACTGATCTCAGTATGGAAATCCTTTCCATCTTTAAAAATCATGCCTTATCTCCCCAAACAGCACAGAATAATCCCAAACAGCTCAGGATATATATGGCATTGGATTTTACAAACCTAGTAACAGCGATGCCATCCATCCACACAGGCAACTTCACTTCCCTAAACCCGTATAGAGTTACTCACTAAGTCATTACCAATACATTAATGCCTTAGGATAGAGTGCCCTCAGGAGGCCACAATGAAATCTC
>JAWWLZ010000139.1:34813110-34824667 GCA_035041345.1 Poliocrania exsul
AAGGAGGGAAGGGAAGGAGGGAAGGGAAGGAGGGAAGGGAAGGAGGGAAGGGAAGGAGGGAAGGGAAGGAGGGAAGGGAAGGAGGGAAGGAAAGGAGGGAAGGAAAGGAAGGAAGGAAAGGAAGGAAGGAAAGGAAGGAAGGAAAGGAAGGAAGGAAGGAAAATTTATAATTTAATTTCCTACAACTGAGATCACCCCAGCCATTTCAGAGAATGGCTCCTGTTCCCAGGAGCTTATGGTCAAGGATCATTTTCTCAGTGAAATGTAGAAGGGGGAAAATGTACCAGGGGAATGGAATGATAAAGCCATAGAATATTTAGGTTTCTCAGGGGAGGGATGACCCAATGAACTGAGATTCAGAGGACATGCTCCAACTTTCTTTTAAGACTTGCCAAACCACTTAGTTTTTCCCCTCCAAATGTCAGTTCTCCCATCTTTAACTGAGGCTAATGACTGTCAGCTTCCCATATTGACACAGCCCTAGGAAAAGATCTCTTACTCCACAGTTGCTGTCATCTTCTGTGGGAGCATTTTTAGACCCTAATGCAGAAAGAGGACTGCACCTACAAAAACTGAATTACTGGACAGATACAGGATTTAAGTCCCAAGGCATTGTCTTGTATAGGGGAGAGATGCTCAAATAATTTTTTCATGGGAAACTTAAAACTACGTAGATTAGGGAAGGTTATGGGAGTTTCTAAAAAGACACAAGTGTTTCAAAAAACCTTCAAATCAGCCCAAGTTTGACATTAACTCTCTATTTCCTGTAATTTTTCAAATAAATTAACTAAAATTTACTCAAAACAGCTAGACTTTCATTTCCTGGAATATGCAAGTGCTTTGCAAAAATAGGGGGTTTTGTGGTACTGTGCATTTATGTTCAAAAGTAAACATATGTAAATAAACAATTTCATAAATACATGTTAAGCAATTCTGCTTATGACACATTGGTCCATTGCCCAATGCCATGATGCAAGAGAAAAGAGCAAGCTGCAGTCCTGCAGAAAGTAGCCCAGGGAGAAAAGGGAAGGAGCACAACAGATAAGCAAATGCGAAACAAAAGATAAAAAACAAGTAAGGCCTCATCCAGAAGACAGCAGGATACCATCTACTGCATAACATGTGGATTAATGGTGGGTAAATTTCCTCCATTGTAAGAACTGCGTAATGTTGTGCTGACTGACCTTATTCAGCCTCTCTGCACTTTCTCAACTCAATGCATAACTATTTTTAGCAGCAGTACTCTGCAAAATATTTTACAACTCATTTTAGCTGTAAAGGTGCATCCTGTTGCAACATCCTTCATAGCTTTAACTATTTCTTTGAATTCACAGAACTGATCTCGGAGCTGTGGGATTTTGTCAGCCAAGGATTCCTGAGTTAGGGGAATTGACTAAGCACCTGATGGAAGCAACTAAGAACGAAGAGAGAGAGAGCCTATCGAATGGGGCCCAGAGAGGGATCAAGGTTTTAAAGCAATAAAAGCTAAAATTTTCAGGATATTTTTAATTTGCATCCTACAGGCATAAATTCGGTGAAACTATGAGGAAATTACTCTTGCTTTCTTTTTCATAGTGTTCTGAGATATAATCAAAATTGTCTTAGAGATTCAGGTTTGATTGGATGGGGCTTTGAGCAACCTTGTTTAATGGAAGGTCTCTGTGCCTGTGGCAGGGAGATGGAACTAGATGGCCTTTAAGGTCATTTCCAAAACAAACTCTTCTATGATTCTATGACTCAGAAATCTACCAAGCAGAAGATGTTCCTCTTGGTTGTTCAAAACAACAAGACTAGCTGATTGCTTCATACAGTTTGTGCTGCTAGGTAGATTACAAATGTCTGGTCATGTCCTATTACCCACATAAAGTCCCCCCAAACCTGAACAAGACATCTTATATGTTGTCTGCACATCAGGAGAGTGCCTGCATGAATAGCACCGATTTAGAATGTTTCTAATGAGGACAAAAGATTCTCACTCCAAGCTGAAAATCTTCATTTTTTAGATCAGTTTTCTTTCAAACCTCTCTGAGAATGAAAGTTAGACTCTTACCATCAGCAGTGTTTTCATAGCTCCCATCATAACAGCTAGGAAAGACAGCGACATCCAAACCACCTTAATCCTTTATGAAATGAAGGCCTAAGAAGTGAAGTGGTGCATGTGAAAACGACAGAGAAGGAGATGGTTGGGCATAACATCAGGCCACATTATAATTAGCCCCTAGACATGCTAGTCCTAGCTATAAAAAAGTAATTTAGAGTTATAAGCAAGGCATTACATTCATGCCTTAGGGACCTCGTTTATATTTGGAATCACTATTTCAGCATCTAATATCTCTTCCAAAAGCATTCTACTGTGTTACTAATTATAGCAGAAAGACAACATAAGCCAGCTATAAGCTTTTGTAAAGTTGTCCATAGTGCTTTTAGTTACAAAAACATGGGCTTCCTATTTGTAAATTTTCTCATGCCAGGCACAAATAAGCTTTTAATAACAAATATTAACCAGATGTTGATCAGAATCTAGCATGCGCCTTTGAAAAAACCCTATTTCCTTAAAAATATTGCTTTTGACATGATTGTAACAGAGAAAACATCCAGACAGATACGTGACAGATCTTCACACACAAACAACCAGGAGCTCCAGCCTCTGATAGCATTACCTGATGGTAAAGTCCAAAAAACTCAGAAGTACAGGTTTGCTAATTTTTCTCCAAACTAGCTCCTGCACTTGACAGAAGATACTTCTTGTACTGGTGGATTTTGCCACTACTCAATCAAAGCAGGGTCACAGAGTAATTAAATCACAGCTGCACTATTATTGTCAGCTATGATAGTGTGATACTTCATAGTCAAAAGCAAACCTGTTAACACTTACTGGCAAAAGCACTAAGAGAACAGATGGAAAAAAATTCACATCATCTTGTTTATCAGTAACACGCTTACACAGAGTCCACAGAACAAAGGTTTCCCAACATAAGTACAATCCTACTGATTGACCATTTTGCACCAGCATGCCCTCTGAAGAGCCGTGACTGCCCTGGGAGCAGCTTGGTTTTGCTGCCTGAGGCTGGTGAGCAGCTCCTGACAGCAGTTCCTGCCACTGGCCTTCACTCGGGGGCTCTGTCACCACAGAGCCCCCACAGACATGTCACTGCCTACGTTCTGTTGTGGTCCTCATCTCATGGACATCCAAACACTTGGCACATCCAGTAACAAACCTTACCAACCTCCCATGGGAGAGGAGCGTTAGTGCCATTTACTAAGGGATAGCATAATGTAAAAAAATCCCCCAAAACAGATGTGATTGGACCAGACAATGTTTCACTGATCTCTGTAATTACAGGGCTGTTTCTCCTCCCACCCGTTCCCCACTGGCACATTCACTGCTGACATGTCAATCTTTACAAAGAGAACTGCGTAACTTTCCCAGACTCAGAAACTGATGCTCAAGCCTGCTGATCCTGTGCTGTGGAGAACAGTTGAGAAACATCAGGATTTTATATTTTAGTAGTTACTTCTTTCTTGGATCATCTAAGTGCTCACTAACACTGTCAAATCAGAGAAACCAAATTACAAGAGCATTGTTGTGCTTTGCTGTTTTGGCTGTTTTATCTGCATTTAACGTGTGCTTGGTTAACATGGATTTCTTTGTCACAAAGTATTCTAGGTAAGATAAAGAACAAATGAGAAATACTGTCTGCCATTTTCATGAGCACAGCTACAGAAGACCTCCAAATACCAAAATAGTGGTGGCATGTACAACAGGACCACATCAAATTTGGTCCTGAACCAGTCTTAGTCCTTCAGACAGAATGCAAAGGCCGTCTCATTCTTGCTCTCTTTTTTCTATTTACTGGAGACATTCTCAACAGAAACTCTCCATATTTCTGAGAATTATAACAGGCTAGCAGAAATGACCAATTCAGTATTAGTGAATATGCATTAGGTGCAAATAATCAAGAATGCCAAATGACTAGACAGGATGAAGTACCCTTTTTTAAAGTCCTTTATCTCTTTGCATGTGTTCTTATCCTCCAAGAAAATGTTGATCTTTACAAAGCCCAGTATTACTTTATTTAAAAAACTATTAAATTTCATTCCTGTAAAAAAGCTATATTGTGTACGAGAGATCTGAATTTATTGATGTAAAGAATTTCAGTGATACACAGGGCAAAATAGTTACTTGTGTACTATAAACTTAGATGTTGGATAGAGGCATAAAATAAACCTTTGATAACAAGCAAGAAAATAGGCAGATTTCCCTGATCTGTGTGTATTCAAAAGACACACTGAGACTGACTACCAGAGGAGTAGAGAAAAATTCTTTGAGCTGTAAACTTTTTAGAGCTAGCATTCTTCAGTTTATTCAGAAGTTCAACCAGCTGAAATAAAAAATTTGACCTAGGGCACATCCCTTGTGGAGAACAAAGTTGATGACCACTTTAAAGTTATTCTGCTGCTGACTCATCTTCTCTCTCAAGCATCTGCAGATACACCATGAGAAAATACAACAGCAACTAACCACAAAACATTTTGGGGCTAGCAGCTGTTAGCAAACCAAAGCCTACTGTGTAATTGTGGCTCTGGAAATTTATAGGTTTGATTGAAAAGTGAACAAGTCTTCTATGCTTTACAGTGCTGCTAAACTGGCATCATCTTTGATCTAATGCCTCAGCTGTACCAGTGGGACAAACACTTTTTGAGAGGAGGATAACACAGCCTGAATAGCTCTGTATTTTCCAAGTATGAAAATCATCCAGCTCAGTTTCTTTCAGATATATTCATTCCTCTAGGGCAGATGAGATATTTTCTTTCACTATTTAACAGTAGGGGGCATATTCAGTGTATGCCAGCAAAGTTTAATGAAATCAATGAAGTAGCACTGATTTGCAGTAATTGAGAGTCCAACCATGTGTTCTAATGCCAAAGAATCTGGATATTTCTAAGGGCTTATATTGCTTTCCTTTCTGGGAAGCGGGGGATGGGAAATGAGGGATTGGGGGGCCAGGAATCAAAGTCCGTTTGCTTTGTGGAACAGGGTTCCATCTAAGATAGCAGAGACAAGATAACACCTGTACAGATATTTAAAAATCCTGACGTTTTTCTTTAGGCTTTTGTAATTAAAATGTATTTTTTCTTGATGTGCCAGCCAAATTTCTACTCTCCACACTCCTGTGTACAGGCTGTCCTCACCACTCTTCCACATAAGAGTGTAGCTAGTGTTTAGACACATCTTGTGAATGGGTTTTGATCTAAATGACTGCTGGATGCAAACAGCAGAAGGCCTTTGGGCCATGTAAGCTGAACCATAATGTGGGCACTAGAGCAGGCTGTGCAGTGCAGCCTAGTGCTGTTCATTTACATGTGCTAAGGATTTTTTAAAAGTGAGTTGTAACTATGATTAATTGAAATCTGGGGCTAATGTCAAAATTGTCCTTACTCCTCTGAATAGGAACAGTAGAGAAGTTAAGAACAGATTTTGCCACTTTTCAGCAAAATAATACAGCTGACAGGAAAGAGTATAGTAGAAGGAACACATAAATAGTAGTTTCTGACACCTGCTAATATTATGTTGAGTGTAACCACTATGATTTGATAGGCATGCATGAAATGCTCATTATGTAACATTTTGAATGGCTTTTGCACATTGCAGATTGGATATAGCAAATTCATGGGATTTTTTCCCTGTATCAGGCTGATTCTGAACAAAGTGCTCTTCAACTGTTAAAATGGATCAGTGAAGTCCCTTGTCCACAGAAATCAGGCTCTAGGAGACTTCTCTCTACAGGAAGGGTTTAGATGTTGATGATCATATTTGGAGGCATCAGAATCTATCTTCAAATTCACAAAAATCAGTCAGGCTTTAGTTTCAAAGCAAGTTTTACGTCACATACCTTAAAAACACAGGAATCATCAGTTTGGCAAATGAGGAAACTGAGACTCAAAAAAGTGAGACCTCAAGTTTTCAAGAGCAGGTGCCAACTGCAAGGTTCTCAACAAGTTTGTCTCCTAGAAAGTAAGAGCTTTTTGGATGATGCTGTGGAAGAATGCATTGCATCTCATCTCCCAGGAGATTCAGTCCTCTAAAGTTATTCACTCCATAAACTGTAGAAAGTGGACACTGCCCTTTGTTTATTAATGCAAACCTGGAACTCCTGTTCGTTTTTTATTTATGTGTATCACACAGTATCCTGTGTGAAAAAAAAAAGTATATTCTCAAAGCACACCCATCACCTCAAGCCTTTCAGGTGATTCAGGAATACAGATGCCTGGTTTTGGATTTCAAATGCATTTTGACAGGAGAACAGTAGTGCAGCTCAGGCCCACCACAGCAGTTGTTCTAGACACAGGCAGCAAACAAATACAACTATGAGAGACTGGATGAAGGCTGAGGGCTGCATCTCCAGCCTTAGACATCCAAGTTGTTTTTAGGTCCTCTCACATAACTTGACTCCAGTAACTGAGGTAAGAGCACAAATAAGTTAGCTAATATTCTGGTCCCATATACAGGTCTCTTTCCAACTCTTCCCCACATCCGATGCCCATGTTCTCACCATTTATCATCACCATTCTCAGCTCTTTTGTTTCCATATACAAATATTGCAAGTACCTCACTAAGTCATCCAAAAGATTTATGACACTGGTTTTGTTCTAGTCAAATTTTAAATCTGTTGAAGATTTACCATGATTAACCAAATGCAGGGAATGAGCCCCTGAGTATGATTTGATAAGTATGCATATTGCAGATGCATGATAGGAATCCAAAGAAGATGGGTGCATTGGCATGTCCTGTAGAAACCAGTGGCAACACTACTGTGCGCATATATGAAAGACTGTATGTAGGAGTTTTAGTAATGACAGACACAAATCTTTTCAACTAGCCAAGTGAATTCTTGTGTTCATTAGGTTAATATACACCTTTAAACACATTTGCTTAAATCTACTGGAAAAAACAAGCCAGTTAAAATATTTGGCCAGCCCTCTGGAAAAAGCCAGAATGCTCAGAAGCCATATTTTTAAGCCTATGCAAAACTATCATAATTGTAATTTCTGCTATAAGGCAGAGGTGAAGAGGATGAACAGAATTTCAGGTACCTTCAGCAAGCCAAATGGTAAACACAGATTAGAATTACTCAATAATTACAATATAAAAAAAACCCCAAAGAAACAAACAAACAACCTAAAGAAATAGTCTTACTTCTACTCCACAGCTATGGTGTTTGTGTGCACTTTTCTGCTATGGATGCACTGATGTGAGACCACAATTCTGAAAAAAAACCAAATAAATCGGCTTCTCTATAATCTCCATTATGCATTTCTACAAATCCTGTTGTTTTCCCTCCGCCTCCATCCCACTTAATAAAGAGAAGTTAGAGATCATTTAATGCTGCATCATTCACTGCTAACAGAATTGAGGTCCTGGTCAGTCTTAACTAACACTGAGTTTATTGCAGTAGCTAAAACATTTACCAAATCTAAACACATTTGCAAACACTTTTAGGATTAACTTTCCACCATTTTCCCAGCAGCCACGTGCATGTAACCACATGCAAATCAGTGAGATCTCCCAGTAGCCAGTTGCTGCCTGGCTGCTGCACACAACAAACTTCTTCAGGGCAAACAAGTCTCTTGCCACCCTACACTTTTGCTCTCAGTGGAAGTTCAGGCAGACGCTCACCCTCAGAGCTGGGAACTCTCTCTCGTCATATACACAGCATGTCCATTACACCAGAAGGCAGTTAAATGCCACCCTGACACCCGATCCTGTCAGATCTCAGAAGCTCAGCAGGGTCAGCCCCGGTTAATACTTGGATGGGAGACCTCCTGGCAATTCCAGGGGCTGTAGGTTCTAGTCCTGAGGACTTCACTGTCACCGTCCAAGCTCACTTGGCCATGGCAGATGAACCTTAGGAGTTTTAAAGGGTGAGGCTAGATCTGCACACTGTGCCTCACTTAAAAAATCCACTGCACAGGCTCGAAGGACACACCCAGGTGGGGAGAGCCCTTCCCAAATCTTCGTTCGCAGAGCCTGGCCATGATGATGACAACTACACCTCCTCCTCTAGGGAAAGCACTGTGTGTGTATATATATATATATATATATATATATATATATATTATAACTACTGTGCACCTGATATGCTGTGACAAGACTGAAGTCCATCATGAACAGACAGAGATGGATTTACCTACCTCTTCTGAAGTACTTGCAGAAAAATGGAGATGGGAAAAGATCAGCCTGATCCTCAGTTCTCTCTACAATTTTTGCATTATATTCATCATTCCAAGCTTCTTATATTATGGAATCTGGAATCTTTCTCTATGAGCAGAAATACCCTCCTAGGAATTCTGAAAATAAGTTCTGGTAATTTTATTGGCAAATTCTTTACAAGTAATTTATGTTTAACGTTTGCATACACTATTTGATGTAGTTTGCTAAGAAAATATTTATTAGGATTGGAAGTTTAACATAGTAAATCAAACACTTAACATTCAGTGGACTTCACATAGATATAAAATACCTTACAAAATTTGTTTATGGAATTACACAAAGCAAATGCACAGGGTTTGTCTGTTTCTACACTGAATTAATCCCAAGCCAAAACCAAAAAATAACCCCTAAAAGATCACAAAAAAACCCAAACGCATGATAAACTGCATTTTTGTCATTGTTGCACTGCTATGTAATAAGCCCTTTTTACAAATGTTTACTCAATGTTAAAAAAAATCAAAATATATTCCATCTAACAAATCTATTGGATTAACATCTGATTTTTAACTGACTTTACACCATGAAATTCTATTAATAGAGGTAACTTAGTCACTTAAGTTTAAAATATGGAGAGTAGAGATAGAAAAAATTAACCTTTAGTAGTCTTTAATATAAAATGCACTAAATTTTCCAAAATAAGATTACGACACACTAGTGCCAATTTATGCTGACAAAAGCTGATATCAGCGTCTTTCTAACTAAAATTCATTTCACAATACCTTTATATATTACATGAATATTCAAGTAAACTATTTAAAAATATTTAAAAATGCAAAAATGAATTAGACAGTGTTTCAGAGAGATGGTTAATTTGGGAATGCTGTCATGTCCAACTATATATATTTATAGATATATTTTTTCTTGTTTTTAAGACCATCATGATACTACTACCTGATATTGCAAGAAATCTCTGTCATTAACATTTTATGTTTCTCAATGTATAATTTCAAAAAATTATAAAGATTTAACATACCACTGTGTAGTTTTTCATCATTGTTTCTGTGTATGGTGTGACACTGAATCACCTTACTGGCTTGCCTTTGTAAAGTGCGGAGTTACAGCCAAATTACATCAGATTTAAATCGAGATGATGGTGCTCAGTGCCTTACAAGAAAAATCACCATTAAACTGCTATAATCAAACAATAAAATAATAAAAAAGTTCAGCTGAGTAGGGCGTGTTCACCAGTGATAAATCTCTAACAAAACCCTGAAAGACTAACAATGTGTTTCTTGCAGGCTGCATTCTTTACATCCACCAGCTGCAAGGGTATTACAATATTTTATTAATGATTCAAACACTGGACACCTTCTCTAGTTGAAGGCGAGTTTCTCACTAGTTTTGGTCAAGTGGCTTTTGGGAAACTTTCAGAGCAAAATAACCCAACAACAGGAGATTGGAATGGAAAATGCCAACCATGCACTGTTACATTACTGCAGGAATTGAGTAACACATGCAACACAAACTAAAAATCGGAACATACCAAAGTAACAATGATTAAGAAGTTAGTAAAATTTTCACAGTGTTTCATACAGCCTTTTACTTTAACACAAGTGCATCACTTACCACCACTACTGCTCAGACATTTTAAAACATCTCTTGGCCATGCAGATCAGTTTGAGAAGAAAACAGCAAATTACACGTCTTAGGCATTTTTAGACATTAAGTACAACTTATAATTTTATTTTTATATTCAGTCTTATCAAACAGATGTTTTCAAGTTATATTCATTCTAAGTGTTGGGCTTTAACATTCCTTCCAATTTTGCTGGATCCTGAGCGCTAAATGCCCAAAGAACTGGCCAAATATACAAAGCTAAGCTTTGTTCAAATAGCCAAGTTATGACATAAACAGAAGGTATAGGGAATTTCTTGTTACCAGTCCTAAATTTCTTCCCTCCTAACCTTGAGATGATCCTAACCTTGAGATGGTTTTATTCAGTTGTTCACATACATTTTGCCTCCCGGAAACGTCATTCTACTTGGGTGATTTATGAAGAAGCAAAACTAGACTCAAGAACACCACTGACTTTTTTTTTTTCTCTGTCTAAAAAAGAAAATACACATTTTTTCCCCATTTGGCAAATTCTATTTGACGCCACATCACCACCACTCAACATTAACTCATACAACAGACTTACTCCACTGTTAGACACAGCAGGGGAAAAATGTCCAGAGGATAAATGGGAGGCTCTTTATCAGATATAATTGTTTGCTCATAAGGAGAGAATCCAGCTTCCCCTTAGTTATTTTTTCATAAATTAATAATTTGTTAAAATCATAGTCACAAGAATTTTAGCTATTACACAAAATTCAAGTTTAAAAAAAACCAAGAATAAATTAGTTACAGCCTTGTAAACAATTGTTCATTTATGTAACATACTTGGGGGAAAAAATTCCTCTATATAATAAATCAGACAGTACAAGGCACACATCACACTTAAGAATTCAAAGTGATAAAACCAGCAGATGCCTTCATCTTCTTTTTTCGCTGGTGCAATTGTGCTATAGACACTGTAAAAATATGTAGATTTTTGTTTATATTACAGTCATTTGAAAATATTTCATGACTGTGCTTTTTCTGGCAAAATATTTGTGCTATTTTACAGTACAGTATGATTTGAAGCTCTTGGAATGAATCTTCTCAAATGTTCTCTACAAAGCTGCCAGGGAAAAGGCCGGTCTTTCCATTGCGTTGCAGAGTGCCTTTGAACCAGCCATCCTCACGCTTTTTGTGTACAAAAACAATGTCACCTTCCTTAAGTTCAAGTTCTGCTTCACTCTGAGGAGGATAGGACACCACAACCCTGTACCTGTGTAATTAGGAAAAAAACACCTTTGTTTAGGTTCTTTTTATTCCCCCTTTTTTATAAACATTATAAATTTAAGTCAAAATGCATGCATATCCTATCAAGTTTTTCTCACCGAGATCCCTGTAAAAATCCAGACAATGGTTAAGTAACAGGAGAAAACTGTAATAATTTTTTTCAATATAAATTTGCAGACTCTTCCAGTCAGCACGACTCAAAAATAATCAAAGCATTCACAGCAGTAACTAGGCATAAATTTACAGCTGTATGCTTAATATAATATTATCCCAAGAATGGCTCTTCAGAAAAAGGACAGAACAAATAGAAGGAATAAACAAAATCTATTAAATAAACATTTTAAAAGTGTTCAACTCAACAATTTTCTTAAGTATCTGCCACAAAAAAAGTGTATTTTTTGAGTTTGTCACAGTAAAATCACTTTTCAAATATGAGCGCATTAAAAAGAGGCTACACTC
>JAWWLZ010000139.1:34824767-34882818 GCA_035041345.1 Poliocrania exsul
AAAAAAAGTGTATTTTTTGAGTTTGTCACAGTAAAATCACTTTTCAAATATGAGCGCATTAAAAAGAGGCTACACTCTTCTCTTTTTTTAAATATTAAAATAAGAGTAATTAAAAATAATACTTTTCCATATCCGTAACATCACTCAATCTCTTCTACCATGGTTTGAGTTCACATCAACCTAAAATTTAGGTGTTGCAGCTCTGTAGACCATCATTTCAACTTCTTGATCAAGTTTTCTGATATTCAACTCGGTTCTAAGCTATACAACCAATGTCAGCCTGATGAAATCAAATACAATCAATGGCTGACTGTAAAATTCAAAAGCTTCTAAAGTTAAAAACCTTAAATGCAGTGCTAGAAAATCTGCTGGGAAGAATATAATTTCCCATTAAAATCAGAACATTTTGCATTCATGAAGACGATATATTATTTCATAGATTAGGATAACTAGTATCTTAATAAGCTTAAAATAATTCATTATTTTAATAGATTAAAATAAATCAACGATCTGATGAAAAGACAAAATAACAGTATATAGTCTAGTAAAGGATGGAATACCAATTATAGCTCAATACATGCTTAACTATACAAGTTAATTCTGTAATACTGAAGCAGAGAAAGATTCTCTGTTATAGTACTACATTTTGCTTAAGAACATATACAACAAAAATGAAGTCTGTCCATATAGTCAGAAAAGAATAGCAGCACTTTGTAAATGAAGTCTCTCGGGAAATCTACACACAGCAAATCACATTCGGCCTTGGTCAGTTGTCAAATGTTATTTACTAGTGACTTATAAACTACAACTGTTTCAGATATAGCAATCTCCAGATTTGAGAGCACTGCAATTATTAGATTCATGCTTCATAAAAGCTACCAAGCCAATTACAAGATTCATTAGTGTGCAGCTTCAGAATGCTCTGCATCCAACCAGGCCTGCAGTACCTTCTGCTGTGGGCAACTTGGGTTTTAATGCTGACTTAGGAATCAAGTATTTTTAATAGACTGTAAGTTTAATTGAGACTGGAAAACAACAGCCTTTACTCACACAGGACAAGGACAAGATAGTGAAGGACAAAGAACTGCAGTAGAGCCATGAAGAACAACTACTGTTGTTACTAAGCAGTTGCTTCCAGGCTGAAATTAAACAGCACACTCCACAGCACTAATTTTATCCAAAAGAGGGCCTGTTAAAAAAATGAGTTTAAAGAAGGAATACCTGCCTGCCTTACCTTGTGCTCTGTCAGATGCTGCCCTATAAACATGACTCAAAATTTTCTTGGTTTCAGATACATGTTCTGTCAGTGCCCTCTGTGCTCCTCTGAACTGACAGACTACTCTGTCCTGCGGCTGCTCGTTAAGTATTAAAACCAACAGCTTTGCCAAAACCCACCTTCTCTTTGCCCTCCCTAGAGGATCTCCCTAGAGGTTCTCCTGAGCTTTCCCTACAGTGTCACGCAACCTCTCAACTGCAGGAATTTGGTGTTACTTCTTACTCAATTTTAGCTTCCTCACTACTTCAATATCCATTTTGTAATCTGATGTCTAAAGCAGAGCACAACACCCCAATTTTAAAGTGCTATTTTACTATATTTTTTGATGTTTAATGAGAAGAAACCCATATAAGTTTTGCACCTGTAAATCGCATGTTCTTTTTCAAATTTTAAGCCACATTGTACGAATTCTATTTGCCCAAAGAGGGGTGATCATACCCAGACCTATCACGCATTCACACAGCTGTCTATCCAGATCACCCTGGATCAGCTATGGAACAAAAACTACTTCTCCATTACTTATTTCATCATCTACAACATCCTGCCAAAACTACCAATTTCATGCAGAATAAAGAGCTTATGCTTCAGCTCAAAAGTTCATTGCAAGGTCCCTGAAGAAAAATAATCATATTTACTAAGCATGACCTATGTTTTGGAAAAACATGTTCATTCCCACATGTTTGAATCTTCCAAAACACTTTCTTTTTTGTCTCCCTCTTCCATATTTGCAAATGTATTTAATGTCTGAAGGTCAAATTTGCAGATCTTTTGTGGTCATCTAATCTTAATATTTTACACCCGCTATGAGTTTTCTTCTTCTATTCTTAAACTGTCTTATATTATTTTTCAATAGTTTTCAAAATATTACCCTATTTCTTTTTAATCAGCTAGAGATAGAATGTTTATAAAAATAAAAGTACTTTAGCTTTCCAGAAGTAGCCCCAGTACTTGCCATCAGCTCATTGCTGATATTCTGCTGGCAATATCCCACAGTGGTTTTGCTTTGTATTGGTCAATTTATTTTTTATTTGGAGTAGGGTGGTGATCTGTCTTCCCATTTCTCCATTTTATTTTTCGTTTTTAATATTAGGATTTCTCACACTTTCCAGTAACATGAAAAAGATTATATTTTTCATGTGTTTCTCCCTTTCTTCATTGTTCTATTTCACTGGACACAAAATACTGCTTTGCTTCACAGATAGTTGTAGTCAAGTTTTGGACAATTATCTGTGGTCTTCCTGATCACCAAGTGTATAAAAATATTTTCTCACATGGAGAAGATTTTAGGTGAGGAAAACACAGAAAGTTGGAATCACTATCATTACAGAAGTTAAACTCATACTTATTACTCAACTTCTTGACTTAATTTCTTTCTCTTGCACTTTAAATTTTTACTTTTCAGTTCATCTGTGCCCTGCTGTTGTGCATGTCTTCTGTCTGCTGAGTGGGTGCCCTGACTCCTCCAGATCACCAACGCCCATCCAGGGCAGGCTGATGCTCAGCATTTCTTTAACAGCATTAAATGCTGCCAGATGTGGTAAGACTTGCTGCCCTCTAAAGCCACTGGGCTGCTCACTGGGAGCAGATGTTACACCAGTCATTTTGTGGTGGATAAAATGACTTGGGATCACTTTAATCACAGAACAAAATTACTGCTGTCCTTCACTGTAACTGGATGAAGGATTCATTTTATAGTTTAGGATATGCAGTGACGTGTATTTAGGTTCAACTTCAGGTCTTTAACACTATTGTGGGGTGCTGCGTAGCTTATTATTAAAGTAGTGTGTATTTACTGTAAAATTTAAGGCTATTTAAGCAATGTTTCCCTCTAAAAGAGAAAGCTCATGAAAAGAGCTTGAAATTTTCTTTTAACTCTTGTCATGGAAAAAACTAAACTCCTCAGATAAGCAAATTCCTGTATATATTCATAGCATATCATGTCTCACTCTGGGAACTGCAGGAAGTTGAGTCTATCTTTTTAAAGAAAAGACAGTGATCCTTGGCCTTGTCAGTGCTGCATCAATACAAGAAATCACAACACCCCAAGACAACTTGAGTCTTGTCTGGAGAATCAGAAAAAATGAGTGAACTCCATTGCAGAGTCTCAGGTGACAGGAAATCTCCAAACTCTAAGCAAGGCTTAGCACAAATTTCTGTTAAACATCTCTGCTCCTTTTGTACAAGGAACATGTAAAAGATCATGGACCACAGCAAGCAGCAAACCTAGTTCACAGGAGAAGAGTGAATACAGGAATAGGAACAACAGAAAAGACCTGCAGGAGTAAGATTTAAGAGAATGTCACAGTCTTTTCTTCCTTTAGTGAAATAGCAGCCAATGGTATTAAGTATCCATCTACAAGGCCATGTCACTGAGAGCTTGTTTACTATCAAACAATCAAATGTCTATCCCCTTATCCTGCATGATTGGAAAAAAGTTCATAAGCTTTACATCTAATTTACTGTAGAACATACAGGAAAGACATAATCTGGGACATTTTAGTGAATGGCAAAACAGTGAGATGAGCATAAAAATTTGACATAGAACCTTAAAGGAAGAAAAGAGTTTGGGGAAAACTGTATCCAAACTAGGAATATTTTCCAAGTGCTCTCCAGAGTTGAGCCAGCTTCTTTTGCTCCTAATTCATGCAGTATAATGAACAGAATCTGACTCCTAAATCCTACAGTCACCTTCAAAAATAAAACTTGAACACTAATATTACACTGCAAAGCCAGAATCAGAATAGAAAGAGTATTGTTTCTTTTTCCAGTCAAATTGTAATCTGTGATTGGAACTATGAGATGTAAATCCTAGCAGGAGCTTTTTGTTGAGCTTATCCTCATCAATATTTTCCTCCTCACCTCACAATTTTCACTGAAGATGCCATTCCATCATCACTATGATTCTTACCCACTCCGTCTTCCAAAATGCTGAAGAGCAATCAATGCTTATAAATTACTTTGAAGATACTGAGTAGCATGTAAATTTTAAGTATTATTAACCAACACATTTTAAGCAATTCAGCCAAAGGAAATGGGCACATCAGCTCAGGGAAAACATTAATCCTGTCCTGAAAAGGACAAAGGGAACCCAGAAAGTCTGTTTAAACACTCTGACAAAAATGTAACAATTCTGCATGACCACCAGTGAGAATAATCTTGTGGTAACACTTCTCCAGTAGCAATTGTCACTTGAAAAATAGTAAAGATATAGAGAATGTTTGAGTATATTTTATTATTAGATCAATAAAAATATACAGCATTGTTTTCTTTAAGTAGTTCTGAGAAAAAAAAATTCCATCATGGAAATGAGAAAACCTACTTTTTATGAGGATAAAAAGAGCTTTACACTTATA
This sequence comes from Poliocrania exsul, assembly GCA_035041345.1. Taxonomy (NCBI): domain Eukaryota; kingdom Metazoa; phylum Chordata; class Aves; order Passeriformes; family Thamnophilidae; genus Poliocrania; species Poliocrania exsul. The sequence continues at coordinate 34,829,397 of JAWWLZ010000139.1, forward strand.
TGCACTGGTCATGCCAGAATGAATTTGATATTATTTTCACATTCAAAGCCTAAAAGCCTACTACTGTGCTAAACAGACTTATGATAATGTGTGAATAAGTGATGCTATTCTTAAGAGAAAAATCTTTCAGGTTTTATTTCTCATCTCTAAGTGTAAATCTACTCCAGAAATTCGGTATGAAATAGAAATTTCCTGCAAGGAAATTGCATAGAAACAGTAATTAGTTTTTCAAAAATATTAAAGGTATGACAGAAGTGAACTTGAAGACAAGTAGAAAGTTATATACTGTCTGGATCTTAATACATGGGTAAAGCTTAAGATCAGTGGGCCTCTGGAAGTGCAACAGGATGCTCATACATGTGAGTTAACAGTATCAAAACTAAGTCTACAATAGTCAGCTTAAATCAGTTCGGTCCCAGAGCTGTTAACATTGCAACTCTACTATTTTTTCCCTGTACACCACACAATCTTGTAGCTACTGCAGAAGAAATGTTGTGACATTCTTCATACTGCCTGTCTGCTACCAGGAAAAATAAAAGCCAAAACTGCCACTTCCCTCACAGTCTGTGCAATCTACTGAGTACTTGGAAATTGAAAAACAACAGGTGGACACAAAAGTGACAGAACTTTTACGCAACTGACTGTCAGTTTCTGAGTGCAGACAACTGCATGTTTTTCAGACTCATTTGCCAGAACATACAGGCTGCCCTAGACTGCACAGTCACAGGGCACTCAGACGGCAAAAGTACCTTTGTAACAGCTCAAGAAAACACATATTAAGAAGCCTACACATAGAAAAAAAGTCTCATTCACCATATATTTAGGCTGGCATTAGGCAGTTAAATGCCAACCTGACATCTAATCCTGTCACATTTCGGAAGCCAAGCAGGGTCAGCTCCGGTTAGTACTTGGATGGGAGACCTCCTGGGAATACCAGGGGCTGTAGGTTCTAGTCCTGAGGACTTCACTGTCACTGTCCAAGCTCGCTTGGTCATGGCAGATGAACCTTAGGACTTAAACGATGAGGCCGGTTCTGTGCACGCTGTGCCTCACCTAAAAAATCCACTGTGCAGGCTCGAAGGACACACCCACGTGAGTAGAGCCCAAAATCTTCATTCGCGAAGCCTGGCCATGAGAGGCTGGCAGTTATATGCACTGCTAATAAAGGACTAACCTGTTATTCATAATTATAAGCATATAATGTGCTTCTGTTTTGTAAAATAAGACACCTATTTTATCTTCCTCAGTTTTCACATCAAACCTGTGATCATCATATTTGAGTGTCTATTCATTCAAAAATTTTAAAGTAACATGAAAAATAAACAAATATAAGCATGGATATTGGTTGATGAGCAAATAAAACATTGTTAAAAATAACTGTCATCTTGCTATAAAATTTCAGCATTTTGAAGCAGTCCTAATATACACCACAAGTGTCAGAGAATGGATTTTTTCTTGGTTTGCCCAAGTCTAGCTGTGTAGGATAATTTACCTTTCACAGACAAGAGGCCTGGATTCATTCAGAGCTGGACCCAGTGATGAGCAAGGCTGCCGAGGTGGTGGTGCTATTGGAATAGAGGAATCCAGGGAACTTGTTTTCCAATGCAATGTCTCCTGTGCCAGTCCAGAGGCCTCACTGTCAGTGGGACACGATCCAGCTTTGCTGTGAGTGCCTGCTGATGGAAGCTCTGGCCCCACTGCACCTTGCAGGGCTAACTCTGCAGCTGCTTGCTCAGCCTCCAGTGTTGGTGATGCTGGAGGTGACAATCGAGGCTTGCGTTTAGCGGATGCTCCAGAAAGTAGTTTCAACAAACCTTTTTTTTCTTTCTGTAAACCAAAAGCAGTGCCTTGTTTTAGAATAAAAGTCTACTGTAAAGAGTTGAACACTTCCTTCTGATAGATGACATCATGCTCAGAGAGATCTCAGTAAATCATGGGATACTTGAGATTGTGAAAATTAGAAGGATAATGACGAAAATTACAAAAGAGAAAGAAAATTATTAACATTTTATAGAGAAAAACAGTAAGCAATTTAGACCACAAACTGGCTAAGTCCTTTTGCATAGTTAGGTTAAAGCCACCCCAAAAGGTTGTCTAGAAAAAGGTGTGAGGAGTTAGATTCCCACAATGGGAATTTAAGAAGTGAAACATTTCATTAACATCAACGTTTCTAGGAAGATATAAAGATTTATTTCAAACCAAGCAGAGAGAAAAGTCTGCTGTGGCAGCTGCTGTTCAGATAAGTTTCTTTTATTTATCCCCCCTCAGAAAGACCTTCAGGACTTAACAAAAATTTGCCCCAAGGAGAATGTATTGTGTTTTGCTGCTCTGCTAGAGGGAAGGATTGTAAACATTCTTTCTGCTTGTCCAGACAAGAATCCCTGAAGACTATTACCTACCCTGAAGAGAATTATTTAAGTAGCTTTAGTGTTTGTCTTTTTTTGTTTTTAAGGGGTGTGGCAGTGATCTTCTTACCAACCCTCTGAGTGAATTTAGTGCTTATGAGAAGTGCCAGATTGTAAGCCCTGAAGACAAAAATATGCTATTTAACCACAGATGGAGAAAAGCATGAGCAATGTGAGGGGTTTTTTATAGCCTGGGATGTAGTGGAATTGGTGAATTAAAAAATCCTCAGTCCTTTTTCCAAGTCTCCAATAACTTAAAGCCATTTCAGCAAAGATCTGCTGTGTAGCCCATGGGAAAGAAAAAGAAATTAAAACACTCCAAATATATTAGCATTGTTCACCTTAAGCTATAAATAAGTTTTCTAAAAGCCCTGCTTAAGGGCACCTCAGTCTGATTTCAATGTCTATGGTTAAAGTAATTTTAAAACAAAGTTTTAGGTACATCCATTCAACAATAATCAACTAAAAACCCCTAAAAAGTGGCTAACATTAGTGTACAGCCTAAGATTAAAATCTTCATAAACTTCATTAAGCAGCCACAATGGCATGTGGCTGAAGAGTAGCAAGATGAAGTCTAAAACATCTGAGATGCAAAGACAGTTGTCCCAAGGAAAAAAAAATTTAATTACACCACAACTGTAAAACAAAATCAGTAAGGAAGTTGGAGGCGTTTTTTGGACTACAATATCATACAATCACATGGCTTGGTGAACAGTCAGAATGAGTTTAGACACAGAGGAAAATACTTCAAATAGAAGAAAGGAAAGCAGAATCACTACAAACTGTAGTGATTTATATTTATAAAAGACAATTATGTGCATTCTTTCTTTGTCCAACAAACACTGTTGGTAAAATGTTTTTCATAATCTCTCTGTGTGCCTGCTTAATAAGGAATGCAACCTAAAAGAATACTGATTTTCATTTTATTTTAATAGACTGAAATTTTTATGTCCTGCAGGTTCATGGAGGGGGGTTTATTGTGTTGTTTAATCTCTTAAAAGTTTATATTATGAAAACAGGAGAATTCAAGGGAATTACTTTATTCTCTACCCACCTTGCCATCCTTGTCTGCTTTACTGACAGCAGCATTCCCACCAGCTGCTAAAGCACTCTCTGGAGATGCAGGAGCTCCAGGGTGTGTGTTTACAGTTTTCCCACTAATATCTCCCTCCAAGGATGAAGCAGCAATGTTAGGAGAATTCAAAGAAGCTGCTGCACATGCCAGTGGGATGGTTGAGCGGTTCACATTCACAGCTGTGACGTAAGCAGCACTATTTGGAAGCTGGGGCTGGAGCTGCTGGGAGGCAGCAGAGTGGTGCGGAATGATCACAGCTGCAGGAATAAGGCATGTTGGACTTTGTGCTTGTATGGGTGTGACTGCTGCTGTAGGTCTCTCTTGACTATGTGAGGCAACTGGAAGAAAAGAATAAAATATGAGATGGTTCATCTTTTCATAAGACATACAAAGTGAGGTACAGTCACTTTGTTATAGCTGGTCACAAGAAGTTTCCTTCCTACCTTCTTAACTTCCATTCATGTTATAAAATGACATGATACACAGCATCAAATTTCTCTTACCTGAATAAAGTAGCAACATATGCTACCCTCCTTGCATCACTATGCAACAGAATAACAGCACTGCAACTGTTGTTGGAGAAATCCAAGCTGCTAATTGAAATGCTTCACATGCAGACAGACGAAAAGTGAAGATTACATTTTAGTACCTAAGAACTAGTACCTACTGCCTGGAACTTGTTTGCTCCTTTTAATATGATGTGTAGCTGTCAGGGCACATAATTAAAGTAGGGAGACACACTCCTTACAGAAGCTGCTAAAAATATAATTGGATTGTTTCCCTAAACTATTCACAAAATCCACAACAGATTTAGTGCATCTTTCAAACAGTAAGTACAGTGGCAACTACTGCTAGGAGTGGTTTCTCTGAAAACATAAGCTATTGTCTCTTGGGATGTTTAAATATAGCAGTGCATTTACTCATAACCCTGTGAAATAAAACGAACATCTACACTGGAAGATGGAGCATAGCACGAGGCTGAGAATACTAACCTGGACTGCAAAGAACAGAGCTCTGCAAGAACTAATTAATCCTTTCCAAGAAATAACATTGCTATTATCATCCTATAGTCAATCATTCATGTTCCTGGATCATTTCCACAGCTTGGGCATCTCTGCACCACTGTGTGGTATGAAGTGCAGACATTTCAGCTGAACAATATGATGCAAAATGCAGCACCCCAGTGCTGCACAGTCTCTCTCCTTCAAATATTTGGAAGCTTTCTATCTAAGGAGGGGTCATCCCTCTAGGTTGGTACATGCACATCTCAAATTTATCCGTTCATTTTGATTTTTAGATACTGATTAGAGTTTCAGACTTGTTATCAGTGATATCCCAAAATCAAGCCTATAGAAGTTGCTTTCTTTATTCTGCTTTCTACAAATTCCCTTGGTAAACTGGTTAGATTGCAGCAACAGCATATTAGAGAAGATTGACAAAGTTCCCAAATTTGATATAACAATTCTACAGTATTATACCCCATTACAATCTCTACACTAAGAAACACAAGTTCTTTCTTTAAAAAAACCCCAAAGCAACCAAAGGGTGCATCATTAAATGATATGTCTAATTTTTTGACAGATAACCTCTTCTCCAACAAAATGCAGCATTGATCTGTGAGGCCTCACTAAGAGAGTTCCACTCAGCAAAATGTGCTAGAGAAAGCTCAATATGATGATGTTTCAGATGCTGACTGCAAAGTTCTCTGTAGCATTTGAACATAAAGCAGCCATTATTACTTCAGTTCTCAGGTCCTTGTAAGAGCAGATCTGTATTTGTGACTGAACAGCACACCTTTACACAATCCACTGTTAAGTTCTCTGCATAGAAAGTGCAGCCCCTTTGAATTTTACATTTTGGACTTGAAAAGTTGGTGGGAAGTATGTTGTCACGTTTGTCAGCTGAGGAAGTGTAAAAGCTTATTCATCTTGACAGCAGTGCAGAGATGCAGGGACAGAAAGGCCTGTGGAGCCCACAGGAGCTTTCTCCTTGGTGCTGTCATTTGCAAGCTTCTAGGCAGCTCAAAAGAAGCATTCAGAGTAGAAACCACCTGTGCCTGAGAGGCAAGAAAATACAGATGCTGTACTTAGTTTCCCTTACTAGCTGCCAACAGCATCTGGTTATTTTTATATAAAGGTAAAGAATAAAGTTGTTACAGAGGACTAACACATCTGTTCCAGGCTAGGATCAGATGGGAGGAAGATGGGGCCAATTAAGGAAATAAAATACCTAAGGACATATATACACATCCTACCTTCAAAAGCAAACCTGGTGCTGATATCTGAAAGTGCACAGGGTGTTTTAGGAGATGCATGAGTCTGAAGAGGCTAATTCATGGAACTTGAGACCATAAGCAATAACCATTCTTAAGGGGATAACAGATCATACCATTAGCATCTTTTGCTTTCTCTTCTGCTCTGTCAGTAAGAATCTTGTGATTTAAAAAACTTTTTGCCATGACTCTCAGCCAAGACTCAGTCCCTAAATTCAAGACTGAAAGAGGGAACACTGGGATAGTCTGACATGGAGTTTTTGTTTTTTCCTTTTCTTTTAAGGCTCTTGGAACAACTTGAACAGATTAGGCTGCAGTTGTGAGGTATTTTCTTAGTCTGGCAAATCCAAAGAGGAGTGCACTGATTTGGTAAACAAAACCTCTTGAAAACACCACTATCAATGTTTTTGAATCTGCATTTAAATAACAAGAAGGCATGTTTCACTGTGATCTGGCCTGCCCCAGACCTTTCAGAAATACAGAATTTTACTCCATAGATCATATGGATCTTGAAGCCAGTACAGCCTTAGTGTTTCATAGTCAAAGCTGAAAGAAGTTGCAGTCAAGGTTAGAGAACAAACGGGAATGTCTAAGGACCAACCCTAAGCCAGTGACCTGAAAAAGAAGAAGAAATGAACACTAAAGGTATTCAAAGATGTTAAAAAATAATTTAAAAGCGAATGCTAACTTAGAGAAATCTGTAGCTGTTACACAGTTAACACACAGAAAAATAAGCTATGACTCAGATGTTCTTATCACTTTTACTATTATATAAATTGCATGAGTGGGGAAGCTCAAGGAATGTCCCCATCCCAGATACTGCTGGAACAAAAATAATGGCACATAAAGTACTTGCATATAAATTCCCAACAGTGACAATATATATGTACATCCAGCTGCTTAGAGGAGAATAATTAAACAACTCAGAGGGATATATTGTCATTTCACATCTAAACAATGACAGCAAAAACCCTCAACACATATTTACATATATCCTCACTCCAGGCATGTGCCCAGACAGACCCTAAAGTTTGTCTACCACACATAAGAAGTTTGGGGTTGGTTTTTTGGGTTTATTTTTTTGTTGTTTTTTTTACCTGTTCTAACTGCATTGCGAGCCTGGTTGACTGTCATTTGTCCTGTCACGTGCATAAGGACCTTGGTTTGTGGACTAGTTTGGATATGTGCCGCAGAAACCACAGCTGTAGGTACTGTGCTGGAGTTCACTGCCACACCATTCCCTTGGAGCTTCTGGGATGTTCCACTAGCAGTGGAAGGGCTGACCATAGTTACCACTCGTCCTGTTTGGCCAGCAGTAGACATGGGAACTTTTGTTTGTGATGCACTTGTCACCGTCCTGCCAAAATTAAAAGCAAAACACTAAAACACAATTGAAAAAGTTAGCTAGTTACTAAACCACACAGGTCTTCTATTATCCAATTTTAGCATTAAATACAAGAACAGAATAATTCTGGACTTGAAACTAGATAAACTATTTATCCACTTGCATAATACTAGACCTTGTAACTGGAGCCACATAATTTCCAGGAAAAACACCGATCTTGCTTGTATGCATGGAAGTTCCCTTGAACCAGCCGTCTTGGCAGCGTTCAAACACCAGGAACATTTCCCCCTTCCGCAGTTCCAGTTCATCTTCTTTTCGAGGAGTGTAAGGGTAGATAGCAATGTACCTAAGGAACAGGAAAAGACATGAAATCAATAAAGCCAAAACAACTGAAAACATCACTTGTGTTTCCTGGCGCAGAGAGTTCAGTCAGAGATGAGAAGGCATGGCAGAAAGGGTTATGGGTTAGTTGATCCATCATACCATTAAAATATTAAAACAAGTTTTGGTAATATTAAGGGAAACAATGACAATTAAGAATATCCTCTTAACTGCACTTTCATGAAATGCAAAATACTTGTAATAGGACTGTCCATCTTCTAAATTAGTGATCTTAATTAAGTAGGTGTTCATCAACTACACATCCCACCATGTCCCACTTCTCTCTCCTTACACATGCCTCTAATACCTCTCACATTTTGTAACACACCAATTTCTTTCTTATTGGGAGTGTTGGGGAGAATGTAGACGTTTTGTTGATTGGGAATGAAAGGCTCAGTATCAGAACTACTTTGCATTGAAGTTTCCCTGTTCAAACTGCAGTGCAAAAGAAAAAAATATGTTACTAAAAATTGAAGACTATGGGTAAGGTAGTTAGCAATTATTCACTTATAAAGTTTCTTTCCTTTTTAATTTTCTAGGCAACACTAATGCATAATACAGTGCATTTCAAATCATAGTGAGAGTTCAGAAGCAATTTACATTTTTTTCTTTTTATAAAAAACATTCATAGGAAAAAAAAGTTTAAAAAATGCTGAACCTCCTGCAGTTGCATCTTGGAATGCTCCTAAAGTCATCTTCGAATAAGATGGCACAATTCCATATTATCACATTAGAAAGCAATACTGTTATAACCACTACAGTGTTCTATTTCCTGCCACAGTTTGAACATAAGAAAAACGTTTGAATGTCGTTTACATATTTATTGACCCAAACCAATGGAAAATAGCATTCTAATAAATCCCATTTTTTCAAAAAGAATATATTTTTCACAAGAGGCAGGCAGTTAGGCAGATGGGTGAGCTATCTCTGTTTTTGAAACAGGATCCACAGTTACTTGCAATGCTAGTCTTTTCCACTCCCCTCGTAACCCCAAGGGTAAAAACGTGGCTTTACAAAACATTCTTTCATCAAATTTGTCTCTTGTGCACAGTAACAACAGCATTACTTGCATGCTTCACCTTTTTGCATTATGTGTTTGCTCTTTGCTGTCCACAAAAGAAATTTCACAGTATCTGCAAGAATCCTTTAAAGGTAGTGTAGGTATACATGGTAGAGCAAGTCAGAAATATGCTTTAAAGGTAACATACAGTACACTGGCAGCAGAAGGCTTTGCTGGTACATGATTTAGGGGTGATGTACAAAGCCACACACTAAAGCTCTATGGAAAAGCAACTGATTTGCTTTAATTGACATCCATTAACTTCTCATTTAATTAAATCATTCCAAATTGCATTAGTATCCTCATAGAGAGTAACCCTTTAAAGATGGAGGATGGAAGTAAATGAGGTGGGGACTTGATTAACTGCACTAGGCACAATAATCCGTAAGAAGCAGTGTTAAAATGCTTGACACCAAAGAAACAGCCCAAATTCAGATGCACCTGCTATACAAGAAGGGCTTTCTTTTGGAGCAGAAGGAAACCTGGTGGGAAGATAAAAAGACAGACACAGAACAAAAGTGGTCCTTGCAATATTCAGACATGTCCTAAGAGATGGTTCAGCATCTCCTGAATTTTATATTTTCTTTTCTAGTTCCCATTCCTCAAGCTGTACACAAAGAAGTTTTCAAGAAGAAAGATATTGTCAGCAGCACGTTAATATACAAAATATTTTCACCCAGAAGGATGACGCACATTTGCTTGTATTACAAGTGAGAATACAGAATGCTAACTAGCAGCTTTCTGCCTTCATCCCAAATTGCCACCCACCAATTAAGTGCACTGTAGAATCTTCGGTCAAATTTCAATTGCCACTGACACAAGTAGTCTGACAGTAACATGCTAATATAAGAGTCCAAATGAAATACATCACTTTCTGTGTTTTGGCATAAGTTATTCCATATGAGAATAGCCTTTTCATACCAGACATAATGGAAAACATTGAATAAATTCACTCCAGTATTTGACACTTGTGAGTTATACAGTATTCAGTGCTATCACAAGGATTCATTCATCTTCTGCATGACAAACACTTTTTTGAAGTGAGCCCTTTCAATGCACACCAACAGCTGACAATATTTATCTAAGACATAAACAACACTCAGTATGAAGGCTGTTTGGGGATATCACCTTTATACATGCTTTCATTCTGAGTTGTATGCTTGGCTTTCTGGCAGTTCTAGCAGAACACAGCCAGCTGCCATGATACACACACAGGTGAAGTTTCAGTTTTACTTACACACTTGGACGAGTTTGTGGTCGTAAATGTGCCACTTGGTCAGTTGATCCTGATGTAGACCTTTGTATTACACCTGCAGACTGAGGTCCAGAAGTGGCTGATGCAATGATTGCAGCAGACAAGAGAGGTGGTGGCGGAAGTGGGGGATTCATATTCTGATTTTATAAGAACAGAAGAAATAGCAACAGATGATCAACATTTTTTGATGAGCTGAATCAGCAGCAAAAAAAACCCAAAAGCATGGAAATGGGAAAAACCCATCTGAGTCCAATATTCCCTTACCTACTGATATGATGTAACTGAAGTGTTAGGTTTGCCTGTATTTCTCTTTTTCCAGTTTAAAACCTTGAAGTTTTGGCAGCTAATTAAGCAAATGACAAGCAATTTCTCAGCACTGGAAAAATGGAAAGCATTGTTTCTAATTATAACATCTTTAGGATAGGGCTTGACAAAAATTCAGAAGCCTTCCAGGAGGTAGATTTTGCATCCTACTGCTGACTGTACTTCATAACGTGATTGTTTTTGTAACCTAAAGCTGTAACATAATATACAATTCAGCTGCAGTGCACCCAAAAGCACCCCTTCTGGGGGAAATTTTCTTTTGATGTATGGGTTACAAAAGCAAGCACAATATGAGACCACAGTCACTGAGCTATTGTTACCACTTTCTCCTATTCTCCTTATTTAAAGAGTTAGCTTTTGAAATTCAGTATTATCAAGATTGGTAATCTTTAACAAATACCCCAGTAAAAAGGCACCGCAGATCATAATGGCAGTCCTGCCTACAGACTTCTGTGCCTTTTGAGAATCAATGGAGCAATTGTTACCTTCTGCTCTGTAAAGCTTCAGACAATTCTTTAGGACCCTGTGTACTGACACTCCTGGGAAAAGGCGCTCACAAAAGGAGAGCTTTTCCACACACCCCCTTCCAAAAATAACTATTTGTGTTACAATGCACAAAAAGAGTAATAAAAAATCTCCAACATTTGAAAATTTAAAACTGAATTAATTTCAAACATAATCTTCAATTTAATGCAATCCTTTAGTATTGAAACAAAGCTCAAACCCATGATACTTCTGGTTTAAAAAACACAGAACTAGAATAATATTTAACAAAATACCCTGAAGTAGTGCCTGGCCCTTCCAATACATTGGCATATAAATACACAGCTTTACACTATCAGTTTGGAAAATATGTAATTTTAATTCCCCTCAAACAGTCCACTTCTAAAGTTTTTCTAAACTAACACCTATACAGAAAAACTAAGTTTTGGTCCTACACTGTGTGATTATTACCTCGCTGCATTTGGTTGAAGTGTTAATAAAGAGACAGCTCTATAAACCAGGTTTATGCTGTCAAGACACAGTAAAGAACTGCATAATTAAAAGCCTTCAAATCTAGAGAAGCCTGATCAACTCTTAGTTTTTCAGTCAAAATTCTTATGCTTAGCTATGGTATAAATTGAATGGTATATGGTGAAATATTCCTATTTTATTTAAAGCTTTTTTTTCTGATTGTATGTTAAGTCCTTAAGACCAAATAGGCCTTCTGTATCCAACACAGAACAGACATGACCTGCCAGAAAAACATCATTGAGAGTTTTAATACTAGTAGTTTACAGGAACAGCAATTGCATTTGCTTGACATTCTAGATCCTTAACCATACTACAATATTTTGAAAGTATTTAGATAATTTTTTTTAGCCATTTAGATTTCTTTATACATGATAAAACTTGTAAATACACATTAAGAGATCATTAGCTGGAATTCTTTAAAATTAAACCTACTCATGCACAATATCAAGCTTGTCATGAATCCACACTTCCTGCATCTCTAAAGATATAAATGCTGAGCATTGTATTTTATTCATTTGAATACATAATATACATTGAAGTTTTAGCTGCAATAAAGGCACCTTCACAGCTCTATTTTATTCTGCTACATTCAGGCTGTGCTCTCCACCCTGTGTCTATCGGCATGGTAATGAGACCTGCAGTGAGCCACAGCCCAATTAAACTCCTAAAGACTTGGCAAGCACTGAGAAATCTAAATAAACTAACTGGTAGGCTTGAGAGGACTGACATTCCTGTTTGCACTGCTACAACTTGATAAATAGATCCAAAAGATCCAGCCATGTTTCCAAGAAGCTTTCTGGCATGTAACCATTTTTCTGGCTACTGAGAAACACACCTACTAGAGCACATGCTGGTTTTGATGGTTCTCATAGTCAGCAATCCATGAAAGAATATACACAAACTGCACATGATTCAAAAAATATATTTAACAATAATTAAAAGTATCTTAGGCAGTTGAGGGGAAAAAATTGAAAGTTACTGCAACTAATTTTCAGTCATCAAGTGTAGTTTCAAGCATGTAAAACAGCAAATAAGTGATAAATTTTATTTTCCAATTGGATGGTGAAAAATTACACAATTTGATACTTAATTTCTGTTAAAACTTCTGTTAAAATAGTACCTATACTATACACATACATAGTACTAAATTTAATCAGGCTGCATTCCCATATCAATTAATTGAAGATCAATAATCAGCTCACCCAAGGCAGAGTAGTAGAAAAGAACATTCATTAACTGTCTTCTCTCCCACAAGATCTAGGAAAAATATATGGCTTGCAAAATTCCCTGAGGGCTAACAAATTAGTGCTCATGTTTAACAAAATTCCTAAACTATGTGTTATCAGGAACAGGTTTCTCATACAAAACCTCAGTTTCTTTCAGCTATTTCCTCTTCCTAACAAAAGTTGATTTGAATTTTTGTTGATTAAAACTAGGAGAGTTCTTATTTAAATCCCCTCCTGACTTACACTATTGAATCATCTGGGACTACACAAAAGAGAGTTAAATGTCATTAGTGCACTACATAACCCTCACAGCTTATGCCTCATTAATAATAATTCAGACTACCTTATATACTTCAACATGGCAGGGCAACTTTTCTTTTTGTATATGTACAAGAGAACAAGACCAGAAAAATTCAGTATGCAAGTGAATGCAAACCATGCAAATACAGACCGCCTGTTTCTCCTAGTTAAGTGCACACACCAAGACACTATTTCAAAGTCAACATATCCAATCTGCAGAAGCAGCAGTATGGACATCTAGGCTGATTGCAGTCCAACACACTTGTCACTTCTCAAGATATTGTCAAGGCAGAATGAAAGGAAGGTAAGTTATCTCTTGTTGCTACATTGTTTTTCTGCTGCTGCTTTTGAAGGTAACTCCAACTTTGTTGTGGTATATTAGGCTTCTGTTTTCCCATATCATGGTTCAAATCACATACTTCAAGATTTTAGTTTTGAAGCAAATTCTATGGCAACTAGATCTCCTCCATTAGATAGTCACCTTATAAATTACATCCAAGAATTTCCTCCCAACTAAATAAGCCTTGTACAATTGTATGTGCATATTTTCACCCAACAACTACTGAGCTTGACATCTGTTATTTATATTTTACAAAGAACTTGAAATATACTAAGCACCTAGAAGGTTCAAAAATACCAGTGGCCAAGAAGAGCAGACCAATTAATGCCCCCATTAAAGGTTAAGCTGTGGTTTGAAGTCCCAAAGAACAGTGTAAGTGATAATATCACAGCCATCTGTCTCAGTTCATAGCTTCTTCAAAGAATCAAACCTCAAAACACAAAAGAAGAATTAATGTTGTTGGCTTAAGAATTGCTGCTGTAAAATAAAACTTTTAAATAAATATCACAGGTTTTCTGAATGGAAATTAACATCCCATGTAAGTGACCCAAGCAGCAAAGAGCATATATGGTCACTTGAAAAAGGCACTCTCATTCTTAAAGATTATTTGTCAATTTTGCCTGCAAATTTGTAAATTATTTAATTCATACAATGTTGGGTGCCAAACAGCATCTATAAAGCATTATTATGAACAAAATAAAATTAATACAATTGGGATTTTTTAACTACCATAATATTTCCCAAAATAACAACATAAGAAACTAAAAAAATCCCATATGCATACACAGATTAAAAGAGGCACAGGCTTCTTTGGGCTAGGAATTAATCCAAACTGTCGAGAGAAACTTGCTACATAACAAAACAGCTCAGTCTTGACAATAAAAAAAGCCATCCTTCTTACAGGAGGTAAGAGGAGACACTAGCTTTTCCTTGCTTTGAGATTCAGGACAGATAAATGTAGCAGAAGTTTAGAATTATAGTAACGGAAAACATTCTCCTCTTCTTCACCAACAGGTAATCATGCTCATTCTCAAATTTCTTCTTTCTCCTTTATTTTGAGCTTAGCATTAACTATAAACAGCTTGCTCTCAAAAAACAATTACTTTCAATGGTGTTATAAACACAGATACGATTGCCAGGAAGGACATCCAATGAAACCACTTTCAAGCTAAAGAGAAAATCATCCTGTTCCCATCCAATTCCTTTGTCTTTTGCTTGGTATTCAGAAATTAAGAGAAAAGCTAAAGGGAGAAACTTAGAGAAACACAGAATATACACTTAAAAAAAACCCCAAAAATACAAGAGCAAAAGGACTCAAGCCAACCACTTCTGATATATTGAAACATACAACCACAACTGTTCTACAGATTAAAATAAACGCTCAGAACGTCAGGAAGCGTATTTTCAGAAGGGAAACATCTAGAGAAACAGAATATCACTTTCTCTCTTGACCTGTCAGAACCATTTTGCACATTTCTAAAATGGTAACAAGAATTTATGAAGCAAGAGGAAAAGCGAAAGTAAAAGATATACCTCACAGTCTGTGACTTAACAAACTGCATCATCATCTAATATCATCAAAAGCAAAAGACCTGACTCTAGCCTGAGCTGCCAGCTTGCATTTTAGTCATGCTGAAAACAAGTCAAGAAGAAACAGAACATTATGTACAGAAAGTTACTGACTTCAAAAGAGGTTGGCAGAGAATAACTCAAGTTCTCAGTGGGAATTATATGCCTAATTGGAAACATAAGCAGGAACACTGTTATCACAAAGCCAAAGCAGCACCCCAAGAAACAGGACGATGATATGGCAGGAGTTCCATTCCATGCTGCATTTAGCACTGTAATTTAATTCCTGTGGGTACCAGTGGTGAGATCGCCTTTGAACAAGCTTGTGCAACTAAAGCACCCGAGGTGGTTTAACAACTTTGCACCATCACCAAAATAAAGCATTTTTCCATGTTGGCATCAAATAAAGAACTACTGATTCATATTAACAAACAGAAATGTTTGTTACTGAGAGGAAGAAAAGAAAAGCAGCTTCTGACAGAACTTTTGAAATTATGGATTGAGTGCTGCCTGCTCAATTCTCTCCAAAACTTCAGCATCTCAGCCACAAATCAAATGAAATCAATTACTCAATGTTTGCAGCATATGCTAGCTGGACTTGCATTCTGCCTAACAGCAAAAATGATACCAAACCCAACTTGTTTGCTTAGTTCTCACAGGTATTTTCTGAAGGACAGGATGAAAGAAGTATAAAAGACTCTACGGACTAATACATAAGCAGCTAATTGTTTCTAGTATTAGCTGTACAAAAGCAAAAAAAGACCTGCAGGTCCTTTCTGGTGGACACCAACTTGAACATGATCCTTTCCCTCTCCTCAGCACTGATGTGGCCAAACCTGCAGTGCAATATCCAGTTCTGGGCTCCCCAGGACAAGAGAGGCACACACATACTGGAGAGTCCAGGGAAGGGTCACTAAGATAATTAAGGGACTGGAGCATTTCTCCTATGAAGAAAGGTTACAAAAGCTGGGACTGTTCAACATAGAGAAAGTTCAGGAGAATCCCAATAATGTATTTAATTAAGTGAAGGGAAGGAACAAAGATGACGAAGCTGTGCTTTTTTCAGTGGTGCCCAGAAATGCATACTGAAACACAGGAGGTTCAGTCTGAGTATGAGGAAACAGTTTTTCACTGTGAGGGTGACAGAGTACTGGCACAGGTTGCCCAGAGAGGTTGTGAAGTCTCCATCCTTGGAGCTATTGAAAAGCTTTTTGGACTGGCTCTAGATAGCCTTGCTTGAGCAGGAGGGTTAGACTAGACAACCTCAAGAGGCCTTTCTAACCTCATATCTGCTCCATGACATTAAAATATGAATCTAAAAAGAAGGAGATTAATTGCTTCCAGGTTAGCATACATTTAACAGTAAGATTACACAGAGAAGCCACAGATTGAAGGAGTCAACAATTGAACTATAAGAGGGCAAAGCATTGCTACGGTGCAACCTGCCTTATTCAGTAAGGCAGGGCAAAAGCACAGGCTCTGTATAATTGTCATCTGTCTGGAGAACAAAGAATATGAAATACATTTACCTGGATGAAAGCAATCAATACATCACTAAAGAAGACAAAAATTTGTGGGATCAGGGTGGATATTTAGCTTTGTGCTACACTCAGGCCAAATGAAGAATACAAATAAGCATACAAATTCTCAAGATATAAGCATCAGGCTAACAAGGTAAAAGGGTCATACCATCAATATTTTCGTCACTGAAAAAGACTGTGCAGTACTGTACCCAGTTCTGGAATGTGTCAAGTGCATACTATGCCAGAAGGAAGTACTAGAGATAATTCAGAAAACAACAGTATCATAATTCAAAGGACTGAAAAACATAATTTGAGAGTCCCAAAGAAAGCTGTTAAAATGCAGCTTAGCCACACCTAGGCATTTACTTCACAAAAAGTTGGTATCAGAAGACAGACAATTCTGCCTTCAATTTTGCAGACAAACGTGTAAAATGATACAAGTGCTAAAAGTTGAAAACAAAACTAGACACATTTAGCAGCAGGGCTATTCATCATATTCTACTTGGTTTAAAGACTGCAAGGATAATTAAACACCTAAAAAAGATCAAGTCTTGAGATTTTTGTTTGGGCTGTTTGTTTTGTTTTTTAGCCTAAGTGAAGACTTCTTATTCAACTGTGCCCTGCCTTATAAAAGTTAAAGGCACAATTTTTGGACAAGAACTGAATTTCAAAAACTCCAACATTCAAAATGACATCTCATTAAGTTCTCTTGAAGATCTCTGAAAACTGATATCCACAATCTTTGCTGCAGGAAACAGGCTCTGAGAAGTGCAGTATGATATAGGGCATTCCAGAGCGTCTCTACAACGAGCATAGGAAACCGAAGAATTCCAGTTGGTTTTGGATAGAAATCCTGAATTCTTTGAAGACAACACCACTTTATTTGTCCAAAGGAAACAGCATTGCAATGTATTTCTTCCTTTAAAAGATGGCCATTTGCAACACTTTTTCCTACTGATCTCCAAGAACCTAAACTTAGACATGCTAGATGTGTTCTTCATTTGTCACATCATCGTATTTAATGAGGAGATGGCAGAGCTTTGAAACTTGTTTTAGGGAAACTTGATAATGTCGAGTTCAGTAAAACATAGATTATGTGGCAGCTGTGTTCTCAAGTTGATGTTTTTATAAGATCTCGCTTGTTTCCCCTAACTTTCCCCACAGCATAGTCTCTTTTCTACTCATGCTTAAAAGAAACAATATTCTGGAAGGAAGTGTGCTTCTTCTATTTACTAGAGAGAAATTACAGAGGTAAGATGAAGAAATGACAAGATGTAAACATTATTGTATCAATAGTGCTTTTGCTATAGTTAAATTTATGCCATTGTCTATCACACAGAAAATAATCATAAAATCATTTCAAATCAGTGTATCAAAACTTCAGAAATAAATTACTGTACAAGAACAAATTAAAATGGGAAGACTGAGGTTTTTTTAAGCCGCACTTACACCAAGAGCAGCTTGGTAGGTAACTTCCGAGGGGAAGGTAAACGAAGGCCCTGTTGTGACTGGGCTGCTTGGGGGTGGAGTCACGATTAGCCCTGTAGTACCAATATGAACCTGTGAAAGAGAAAAACCCAGCAGAGTCAGTTCCACGTAGTTTAATAAGAGCTGATTTTGACACAGCTGTAAGTTTCATGATGAAAATCACCAGTACTCTACTACCTGTAACCTTAAACTGGAACTCATTTTTTGTTAGAGACTCACACAAACAGTATTGGATCACACTTTTTCTTTTGCCTACCCTGACATTTATGAACCATTGGAGATATACTGAACCAGCAATGTGAAACACACCTTTACCAAGGTCAGTTTTCTATTTTCCCTGTAACAAGCTGTCAGATCCCAAAGACATGCAAATAAAGTATATTTACTAGCTCATGTAAAACACCACCAATACTTATACTTGTTAGGCTCCATTACCATCTCTTTTCCAAAAGTGAAAACACTATGTGAAATAACCAACTGTTTGCAAACTACTAAACAAATAATAGAAGTCAGATAAATATTTCTACTTATCACAACCAGATTAATATGGTACATTGTGCAGTACATGTAATCTTCAAGTGAATATTTTACTTTTACTAGCATGCATTTTATTAATATTAATTATTATATTCAATTCAGAAAAAAAATCAAGAAATCAAAACACTCCAGTTGCTAGTTTCCACAGTTTCCACGGAGTTTAATAAAAAAAATCTTTGTGGCACTTTAGAAAACAACAGCTGTGAAAAAAACTAGCCAACAAGACCAAAAATATTTGCTATCATTATATAATAAGTGTTATAAAATATTTTCCTTAAATGCTACCATGCTGGAAGGTAAGTTTAGTGCAAGCATACAATTAAAAATTTGAACTAAGGAAACTGTCAAGCTCAGAAGGCTTTCTGGCTATAGTTGAGTTCATGTGAATTACCTGAGAAGGGGCACTGCAGGAAAGTCCAGTCAGTTCACTTATACGGGCTGCTGCCGTTGGGTTGCTGGAGCTGATGAGGACAGGAGGGCTAATTTCCATTGAGTGGCGATTCTGAGAAGACTGTGAAGCCTTGTTGGACATGGTGAGGGAGGTAAAAGAGTGTCGTTTTTTGGTGTTTTTCTTAGCATCTGTGTGCTTTTGGGTTGAATTGTTGTGGGCTGCCCCAGAGGTACCTTCTCCAGAGTCAATGGCAGAACCTGAAGGCTTGTCCAATTCTATCAGCTGTTTGGCTGCTGTGTTGAACTACAAAAAACCAATAACACATCAGCTGAATGTAACAAAAAATCCATTTTTCTTTCATTAATAATATAGTAGAATTTAAACCATGCAACTTAAAACTGTGACATACTGTCCTACTCTACAAATTAGTTATTACAGAGTGACAAGTCATTCACCACAAATTCAACACACTTACTGTTGGGTTGGTGTGGACTACACCAAATCAGAGGTAAAATTTCAATCAACAAAGGACATAATGCTGCAGTCCAGACATTGATTCAGCAATATCCACTGCCTGTGTCATCTAGAAGTCAGGCTAAATCATAGCAGTTCTTTGGATCTTATAACATAAAAATCTGTGTTATAAAAATTCCTGAATGTTTATTTCATTTTAAGCCTTTTTTTGTTTTGACTGTATAACATAAGCCCAAACCTTTGCATGTGGGCTCATGAAGGAATTCCTCCTAGTATCCCTTGGTATTTGTGTGCATCCTTAACCCTACCAGCAGTAAAAATCCAGGCTTCCTAAACAGGAGTTTAAGAACATAGCAGGATAGACTAAATAGCCAGCTGTATCAGTGCACTGCCTTACAACTGGTACCAACACAGGTATAAGATAGCATAAGGATAAAAGAAATGCATATGAGCAATTTGGTGGAAATACCTTCTCGAAATGCAGAGGCTGTATCTCTGTGCCTAAGAACTCTCTAATTGATTTTTCTTTTTTGTAAGCTTAAATAAAGAATTTATGTTCACAATGAGATTTTCTATCTGCTAATTTGTTACAATACTACATCAGGTTCAAACAAATCCTTCCTTTCCAGTGAAGAAATGTGGAATCACACAGATTTTCTTCTTACAATGAAATGTAAGCTATGTAATGGTGGGGGAGGAGGGGGAACCAACAAACAATGCCTCCTACATTTTTCATATATCCTTTATTTTCAGAAAATCTTACCTACTTTTTAGAGCTATTAGAAATAATAATGTCAGTGCTCTCATTTATTCATGAGCGGAAGTAACACCAGCCCGTTTTCTGAATATGTACCACTAAATATGAATACTGTTACTTGGACAAGTGTAGCTGATTTTGAGGAAGGAAAATATATTTTCTGAAGAACATCAGGATGAAAGAATGAAAATTAGTCACCATGGAATTACTGGGTTTCAGCATTTTGTTTCTTCTACTTATTTTACCCATTTTCCCACAAGTCTTGAGATACCTACTATGCTCATGAAGAGTTTTAAAGCAATATTTTACCCCATCAAAACTTTACTAGACAAATAACAAATCATTAATCATTATAGCATCAACACTGATTTAAATACAGCTCCCAGAAATGACTAGATTATACTCTGAACATAAGGAGATATATATTAAAATTGTGTAAAAGAACAAAGACTTTTTTAATATAGAAAAGGTTTTCAGGTGGTATTTTCAGGTGGCATAATGGGGGATTTGAAAAAGGATATGAAGATGAGAATGTAGAATTTTTTCCTATATGTTCTTACTGTTGGTAACCTACTCTCTGTTGGTAAACCTACTCTCTTTCAGTTTGAATCCATTCCTCCTTGGCCTGTCACTACATGCTCTTGTAAAAAGTCTTTCTCCATCTCTCTTGAGATTGTATTGCTTGTGTAGCACAGAAGATATAATCACACAGCTTCCTCCAGTAAGGATTGTTTTTAAATGATTATTGTATTTAAAATGTAGAGCAAACATACTTTTAACAAACCAGAGAAAACATCGTTTTCTTTCAGAACACTGACATGAAGTTGAAGGATATGAAGCAAGTAGAATATGAGACTAAAAATATACCTACTCTGCTGTTCAGCCTGTCGAGGTCCTTATTCGTCATCATGGAAGAACATGCAGGCTATTCAAAGACTAATAATTTTGTGTATTTTGTACATTTTATTTTTTCCCATTCAGATTGAAATTCTTCATGTCCTTCCTGAGAATCTTTCTCTGGTAAAATGGCTGCAGGCATTTCTATTCTTATCTAATGTACTTTCTTATTAACAAAGAGCCTGTTCACACATTACAGAGATCAGAGAAAGAAAAGCAGTACTTGTTTCTCAAACAAGAACTACCTAATCAAAAAAGTTAAGGGATCATCCAGGAAAAAAAAAAGCAAAACCAAAAGCCTCTTTGCTAACAGCAGCCTGAACTATCTCTTACACCTAATTATGTTTGTTTGCCTCTCAAAGATATCAATGCCTACAGAATCTGATCACTCTATACAGTGAGCAACCTATTAGAGAAACCTAAGGCTTGCCCTTAATCAATCGATTTAAGACTGATTCAAATATAAGCAGCATACTGAGCTTTCCCATGTGGAGAAGAAAGCACAGGACAGTTGCATGAACCTGAAGATGGAAGTGAACTGATTACTGGCCTCTTAGAAGTGACCTGAGGGCAGCAATAGCAGCGGAGTATTTGCAGAGTGCGGTTCACTTCTTTGAGAAGAGAAATTCAGAACTTGCATGTATTCTCCAATGACATGGCCAGCAGACGTTCAAGGTCACCAAGGGAATGCATCCAAGTCATGCTATGAGGTCTTTCATAAAGCATTCCTTCCTGCAACAAATCCCCATGCTACATCAATTGTTTTCCTGAACAGCCATATTTTCACTGAAGCTTCTTTACTTTACCTTTTACAACTCCTACAAAAACTGGTTTGGGTTTTTTCTGGATTTGCTGTTTTGTTTGGTTGGTTTTTCATTTTGTTTTGGGTTGGGGTTTGTGGGTTTGATTTGGGGTTTTGTTTGGGTTTGTTTGTTTGTTTGTTTTCTTTTTGCCCCATTCAACAAAATCTTTGCTGTAGCGGGGAGCCTGGAATCCAATTCCCCTCCCCACCAAAGCCCAGGAAACTTACTGTGCAAGAATCTGGTTGACCTGCTTTTAATGCAAGTACTTGGAAATTCTAACAGTAAAAAGTCTAGTAATTTAGACATATTAATCAGTTCTTACTCTAGTGAAAATGGAGGGTTAGTTTGGGTTTAGCACTTCTTAGAAAATAGATTTGGAGGTTTTTTTTCAATGTTTAGATTATTTATTTTTCATCTGCACATAAAAGTAATTTTTTCACAGTGCTTTACGTCTACAGGTAAAAACATAATGTTGTGTGTCAGTTCACAAACTATACTTTTAATAGGATCAATATTAAAATTTCTCTCAAAATGTATTCAGTCTTACTTTCATTATTGCCATGTATTTAATAAGTGAAAGACAAAAGAGATCAGACTAGCAAATATTGAACCATAAAATGTTGCTCCAGGCAAAATTTGTCCTGAAATATAATCAGAGATTTTCACGGTCTTCAACATTATCTAAAATTTTACCCTGTGACTCATTGTACAAGTAGTATCACAATTATTACACCTATACTACAGAACAAATATCGCAGCCTACACTAATTTTATAGTTAATGACTTCAGAAAATCTCTCGTAAATGCAGCTACTAATTCACATTTTTTAAACAAAAGGATGTGGACTAACGCACACAAGGCAAAAGATGTCTGTCATACTACCAAAATAGACAATGACTACAGGATTGGGAAATGCAACAAAAAATACCACATACAAATCCTTCCAAAATATGAATTACTTCTCATCTTCAGTGTCTTTCATAACATAGGTAAGAATGGTTTGCTATACCTGTTTGTGTCAACTGCCTCTATATTTTACAGAACAAGAGCTCTATAATCTCAGAAACCAGGTATTTCAAAACTGAAATCAATAGTTTACTGCACATCTCACTGCTCTTCACCACAGCATGCGTTTCAGTTCAGTGTATACTGAAAAAACCCACCTATCTGATTTTAACTATCTCTTTGGGTATAATCTCTCATTCTAGACTTCCCATACCACTTTAGTCGGGATTTGAGAACATGTACTCAAGTGTTGGTGCCTGTTCTAAAAGGGTTAATTGAAAATACATTTTCTTAGTTGAAGGAATCACTCTGAAAACATTAAGAGTGAAATACATTTTGTGACTATCATTTTTACATTTTTTTTCAAGACTGTATGTCCATTTTGTAAACGTTTATAGAGATAGGAATTTAGTCCTTAGCTAAATAGTTGGCCCAAGTGCCAGCCCTAGGAAAGGGCTTCTTCTAACTCAGCTAAGTTAAGTTATTTAGCTTGAAAAACACTACAAAAAGATTTACTGGCTGAACTGAAGGGGCAGTTAATTGGAAGAAGCTAGGAAAGAATACTCAAAGGCAAGAAATTCTTTAATTGGCTTTTAAAAACTTCTTAAACTGAAGACAAAATTGCACTAAGCAAGTTGAAACGTTTTTGGTCTTCTTGTTTTTACAGTCACATGAAATCTTCTATCCCCCAGTATCCACATCCTAACATCAAGCAATAAAAATAAATACACATATTTTCCCCTTTAAAAATAATACATTCTATATTGGTTGAAAGCAGTAATGTTTTTTGAGGTTCCCATCTCATCATGGCATTCAGAAATTCAATTAATGAAACCTAACTTGAATCTTAATGTGGTTACACATTTCTTCTGTGACCTGAAGTACATATTTCTCATCCCATAGGTAATGGGAAAATACTTTTTCCTTTCATCATTCTCCCTCACTTATTTAAAGAAAATACTGTCTGTGCAGGAAGTGTATCTGATCAAGTATCCACAGCATACCTACCAGAAAAGGACAACACTGTTCCAAACCTCTGTATCTTTCTGTAATGTAAACTTGAATAACCATTGTTGCAGCTGTACACAGTTTCTAATCACTGATATATTTCTATATAGAAGATACAGTTTTCAACACTTAAAACTGAAAAAGTTGGGGAGATTTTCTTAACTGTTACCTCTTACTGTAAATTGCTGTATCACATATGAGAAATGCAGGAAGATACTGAAGCTTTTATATGCAAATCTGTCAGATATAAAAGACAATTCTTTACCTGTTTAACAACAGCCTGTATTCTTTGACTTCCTAGTTGTGCTAATTTGGTTTTGAGAGGCAGGTATTAGGGACAGTGCAAAGCCTACAATTTCTCTGACTTGCTGACTGCTTTCATTTTGTGGCTAAGTGTGTTGTGATTGACTGCACGACTCCAGTATTATTAACAAGAGAACATAGAGACTGCCTCCAAGTACTCTCATTTCAATTCCATTCAATGAAAATAGGTATCAAATAGTTAAGTGAAAATCACTGGTTCAACTGTGGAGGTCATTAACTCTCCCAAAGAGTATTTTAGGTCTAAGATTATTTATATCTCAGGTTATTTTAAAATCATCACCAGTACTGATTATTTTTCCTTTCAGAAAATTAAGTACACAGTGGGCACAACCTTACAGAGGACCCAGCTTTACTCACCTCAACATAGGAAATCGGAAATATTCCTATTTTGTCAGCCAGCATTCCTTCAGCCCAGTTTTCATCCACACGGCGAATTACAGTCAAAACATCATCCTGTGTGAACATGCAGTGATTATGTCTCCCAGCTCTAATTTAATTTCTAGTTTAATTTTCTTCCATAACAGAGGGGTAATCAGAGAAGGCAGTACACGGACAAGAACCACAAAGAAGGCACTCTGTAACAGGAACATGACGCTTTTGGGGTTGAAGTCAGTTCAAGCTGATCCTTTTCCTATTTTGTCAGAGTTCCACTAACTGCCCACATCTCAGGGATCTGACTTTGTCCAGTGCCAGACTTCCTGTTGTGTTCAGTCCATGTTACTCATCAGCCCTGCTTTAAGGCCTTGGCATTCACCCACAGAACCACAATCCCTTTCCTTCTCAACTGACTCAGTACCTAATCTTTCCTAGATGTTGCCTTTCTACTTAAGTACTTAAGAACATTGGTAAGTGATATGACTTTTCACATCTAAAATTTGAGTGTTTCTTTAGAAGATGGAATGCTTTTAATTTGTAAAACATAGGTTATTTCTCATAAATTAGGAACATCACTACTGCAGTTACGAAAAATTGCATTCTCAGAAATAAAACCTCAGAGAAATTACATGTAATTTAGAAAGAGAAGGCAAAACTAATCAACATAAGAGAAATACTCGCAGAATTACTTGCCCTTTTCATATTTGTGCAGCTCCATTAAAAAATGCAGACAAGACTATAAAACAGTTGTATTATTTCTTATCCAAGTGAATGAAATTATTAAAATAAAATAGCAATTGTATTCTCTTTTTACCTTTGCAAATGGTAAACAGTCTTTATCTGCTTCCTTGTCTTTTACTTCAAAGTCATAAAGTGCTTTGCACTGGGGCGGAGGCTGAGGTAAAGGTTTAATAATCTGAACAAAATTGGTAGGAAAAAAGCCATGGATGCCATTGACTTCTCCATGATACCAATTTTCATCCACCTGTCGACGTAAAATGATGATGTCTCCTTTACTGAATTTCAGATCTCCAGGTTCTTTTCCCTCGTAGTTATACAATGCTTTGGCACATGGTAACTGAGGTACACCCTTAAGAAGAAGAAGAAGAAAATAATAAATCACTACAATTTGATAAGCATTACTAAACAGATTTTTTTTGAGATTATGAATGAAACTGTATAAAATTGCAAAGTAAATCATACACAAGAAAAATATGTTATTGCAACAATTCTATTGATTTTACCCAAACATGTTGGAAAGGCTTCAGTTTTATGCAGTCTTAACATCCCATAATACTTTAACACTCATGTACTAACTCACTAAGCTTAAACATCAAAAAAAAGGAAAAATAAAACAAACCAAAACAAACAAACTGGAAAGCAACCTGACCATTGAGAGATCAGACATGAAAATGCTGCAAGAAAATACAGCAGTAGAATAACAAATTTGCTGTCAGACCTTAAAGGCATTTTTCCTGTCTGACTTTCTTATTATCATCCTTACCTTTTTACTTCATGGGCAGAGAATGCTAAGGATGAGGACATAACACAAGAGTTTTCCCACTTGAAAAATAAATCTCACTTTACTGAAGGTGAGAATTTTCATCCTGGACCAAGTCTTGTAATTCAATTATTTATTTAAAAGTATAGCTAAAAAGAATTACTGGAAAAGATCTGTTGAAGGTGCATATCCTTGGATTTTCTTCACTGGACTCCTCCATAATATCTGAAAACTATAGGTCATTGGTACTGGTCTTGAAAGTATGTCAAAAGGATTACAATTTAATACTGTCATCCTCTCATATATGTGGTAAGTATTAATTTTTAATTGCTCAGCCTCTGCCTCCAAATTTTGCAAGAGTAAACCATAAAACTCTGAAAATCCCGAGTTACGGATGCTGCCTTCAGAACCCTGTTTTCTCTCCAACTTTAAATACCTACAGGGGTGCTCACCCCCTTACTGATGCCAACAGCAGTAACCTGATATAGCCTTTTCAAAGCAAAGGCAGCATTTACACAGAGCACAGTATTTCACAGCTTTGATACCAACCCTTGTGGAAAAGCCAAATTTTAGTGAAATTCAATGCTGGCGACATTATTCACCACATCTGCCCCATGGTATGTCTCTCCTCTCAAGTCAGCTCACTTGCAGTATGTTGAGAGGTAAATACACAATGCAAGGAAATTCTCAGAAGGAATTATCACTTTGAGTCTATCCCACTGGGCAGAAGACAGAGCGTTGATAATTCATTTCACATTTAACACTAAAAATTTTATCTTTCAATAGAATCCAATTTGTTTAGGCAACTTTAATTTTTTGCATGCATATTAATAATGTCTCAAATGGATAAATGACATCTCAAAGATTATCTTATTTAATAATTTTTTAATATAACAGTCAAAGGAAAATCCTATGTATATATAAGTAGAGAGGAAGATGATTTACATATGAATTCAGGCAAATAGCAGTTCATTCTATTGCATCCAGATAGGTAAAAAAATCATTTATTAGCAGGATCCATGAGATTGTTCACAGTTGGTGATCTTCAGACCGAGGCAAATAATATTTTTCTTCATGATCACACTTAATTGCATCAGTGCACAATGTGCACACTACTGGCATGCTCTGTACAAACCTGGATAGCAAAAAAAACCACCAACTAGAGAATTTGTGGGCCTCAGCTGTCTGAGAAGAAAATTAATGGTCACAGTAAAAGAACTAAAAATATTATATGCATGTAATTTTTAATCTTATGTGGTCTCTGCGGAGCAAACAAAATGAGGGAAGCAATCATTGTAAACAGAATAACAACAAGTGCAGAGAGAGAACTGTGAGGAGAGGAAGCAAAACCAAACACCTGTATACAGGAGAAGACACACTGTTTGCTTAGCCTTTTCCATCATAATAACAAACAAACAAAAATTACAGCCCTTCAGTGATCACAAGCCAAGAATTACTTGGTAGAAGGATTATGGCTACTACAGGACATATGCATCTCTCTTGCATCTCAAGTAATAGCTTGACTTCTACCAGGAATCACCCTGCTGCCTTGGGAAAAAGCTTTCTATGTCCCCATACTGAGGAATAACTTTTAGATTAGCTCTGTGTATAAAGTTCAGTTGGAAAAAAATCATGTTGAAGTGATCAAGTTCATCAATTAGTCATCATTTGATTGTTAGAACTCTATATTGCATTTTTGCAGTTTATCACAAAGCTTTCCATCAACAATTCTGCATTCAAACGTACAATACTATGTTTTATAGAAAGTTCCTTCCCCAGTGTATAGGTTGAGTTTCTGCAAAGTTTGTTTCCCATGTTAAATATAAATGGTTCCAGTCCATAATGTCTCACAGAACAAAGTTCAACAAAACACACAGTTCCCAGTTGGATTGCCAGGAATTAAAGACACATAGTTAAATGACTCATTGGAGAAGTTAATGTCTTTTCCTTCTG
The DNA here is from genome assembly GCA_035041345.1 of Poliocrania exsul. Classification (NCBI taxonomy): domain Eukaryota; kingdom Metazoa; phylum Chordata; class Aves; order Passeriformes; family Thamnophilidae; genus Poliocrania; species Poliocrania exsul. Next base: position 34,856,999 of record JAWWLZ010000139.1, read on the forward strand.
TCCCAGGGGGAGAACGATGTGAGGCTGAGTGCAGTGGGGAGCGCCGTTCTCAGGGGTACAGCATCAAGACCCCTCAGGCACCATGTTCATGTTCCTCCTCCCCTGAGCACCATGGGAGCTGCGGGTCATGGCTGGTGCCTCCGGGTCCCCATGGAGAGCAGCCCTGGGCAGCTCCGGCCCCCCTTCTGCCCCTCCAGCCATTCACCAGGAGATGTGGCCCTAAGGATACACCGAGCCCAAGTTCACATTTCACTGCGTGTCTCTCACTTGGCTAAACATGAAAGGAAGGCTTTGGAAGAAAAACTTTGCAGCCTACCCTTAGGTTTACAGCTGCCACTTACCCTGCCAGCAGCACCACCAACAACAACAACAAAACCCAGACAAAAACCACTTTAGGAAATTAAAATAAAAAACTCAGAAAGACTCAACATAAAGTAGGTTTCTTAGGATTATTTCCTTGGTCCTTATGCAAAATCCTTATGCAAAAATATCTGAACTTCTAATGCTACTGCATTTTACAAACCATTTAAATTCATTTTTAGCTAAGGCATGGATATACATACATTTCACATGCCATATTCCTTTAAAGAAACTAATATACGATGACATCAAAACAAATGGCTTAACAAAAATATGAAAAAAATGCATATGCATTCATATATATGAGGCTCAAGCTCCTCAGATTTCTTCTCCTAACCCGGATATTTAGTCTTAGAAACCTACAGAACTCACAGTTTTGCTCTTGGATTTATGCTTTATTTTCAATCACCTTATGTTGAACTTTATTTTTTAATGGACAATACGCAACTGTATGTATTTTTCATAAGCTTAGGCCAAGAGAAACTCATGCCTGCACAGAAACACAAGATCTGATTTCCTTTAAAAAGGAGTTTCAGTGGCAGAAGCCCAAACATAAATATGCTTACACTGGCATAAACAGTGCTCATTCTGTAACTTATTGCACTTGGAGAACCAGCATAAGCTAAAGTAGCAAAAATAGTAAAATTCTTCTAAAGGAAATGAATGGAACAGATACTGGGACATCTGTATCTCTGTTTCCTTCCAAGCCTCCCCAGACACAGTGCTGCTGGTTGTCACTTCTGAAGCAAGCGAGGCATTCCCTGTTCTCTGGCTGCAAGACTGGGAAGTGGCCTTGGCTTCCCTGTAAGCCAGTTGAATTTACCCAGGACGTCTATGCTGCTTTCATCTGTCTGAGGTTCTTAGACACTGAGTGTCTCCAAGAGGCCAGGAAATCCTCTTTTTATAGAAATACTGTTTATGTTAGTAGTAAGACAGAGAAAAACAGCTTTCCGAAACTGCACATGGACAACCAAAGCCCTATCAGCCTTCAAAAAAAAGCCAGCCTGCTCAGACACCTCAGCAGCAGTTTCTAGGCCTACCTTTCTGAACAAAAAACCTAAACCCTGGAAGTTTCTATCATTTTGATCCATGTTGTGAGAGGATCTTTAATAACCATTGGTTATTTGCAGTTTTCTTACAAGGAAAGACAGAAAATTGATTTTTCTTCACTTATATTTTTATTTTCTTTCCATGGAGTTTCTAAATCAAACCAGTCACACTAATAACCAGGACAAGATGAGAAACAATCACAAAAAAATCTCAAATTACACAGCAATTGAAAGTACAGTAAGTCAAGAGCTACAGACGTACTTTTTCAGTCAATTTTTTTTTTCCCCAAGAACCAGTATTGTAAGACATAACTGATTGCCAATGAAAGCTGCCTCTATATAAGGAAAGGAGTTTGTTAATATGCTGCAGCAAAAACTTGTTTGCAAGGCAGATTTGGGTCAATTGAGTTCTTTATGTGTACATTCTCCAGTAGATACAGGTATACCCAAGATTTCCTCTTCAGACTCCTAGTCATTCAAACTTTTTGAAGGAAAATATTGTTTCTTTTAATATTGTAATCTATTCTCTTTCATATTATTGCTTTCTTGGCTCAAATCTTTCAAATGTATCCTTTCAATTACTTTGCTTTCTTGCGTTCTTTGGCCTTTACTAAGCTGTCCAGTTCTGCAGGCAGGAATATCCATTTTTGCATCTATATTTTTTTCATGTCTCTTTCATCTTGCTGGCTCCAATAACTATGTGCAAGTCTTAATTTAAAGCCAGATGATCTGTGAAGTTCAATTTTCTTTGTTTCAGCCTCTTTTGTTCTTTCTGTACTTGCATTTAAATTTTCATATACTGCGAGACACTGAGCTTACGAGAATACTTCACTGAAGACCTTCTAAAACTGCTTATATTAAAAGATGTGTTTCCTTAAGTAGGATTTCCTTCTTAAGGAAGAAAACGTGCTTCTTGTGTTAAGATACAAGTACACTGGACCTGAACAAATTAAATGCTCAGTTTTCCAGATCAGACCAACCTAGAGGTCATAACATTTGAAACTGTTTCCCTGGTTCTTACCGAGTTCCAGAACACAAAGTGTCTCCATAATGTAAGCAGAATGTTAAAAGCTGGCTCCCTGCATTTACTTTTCTCATCTAGGAAACAATACAAACAAAGTCGGATTTGTGCAAAGAAAGGGTAACTTGAGCATTATTAATGTGTATGTGACACTAAATTGTTAGAGGAATCAATTTTACATACTTCTGCCATCAGAACTGTGTTAGAAGACTGCTGAGGTCATCAGTGCAAATGAAATTATTTCTAGTTTAAGCATGTCTGAGGTTCCTGCTCTCTGGATGATAAAAAGTAAGATATTTTTATGACAAGAGCCTGTATTGAGTTGCCAGTATACTGTAATAACCATAAAACCAAACCTTTGGTATCATCTGGTATGAATTACTATTGCTGTATTGAGTATGATAAACCAGTACTTTTTTCATATAATAGTTCACTAGTTTAAAGAAGTGAGCAATGTTGGTAAGTATATTCATTTCTACTCGTTGCTAATAATACAGTTGTACTAAATGTCATTTTTCTCCACACAGATAAAGCAAAGAACCAAACATTTGGCTTAAAAGAGTAAAAAATTTGTAGTTGTTTTGAAATTCCATATGCAAATATGGCTATTCACAGATTGGTACAGCTTTTGATTTTAATGAAAGAAGGAGAAGTTGAGCATCAAGAGGAAACCAGCCAGCCAGGTAAGGCTGATTAAAGAGATCAGATTTGAAAGCCATCTGTGTGTAACTTAGCCCTGACCTACATAACAATCATCATTTTGAAGAAAGACTACTCTAGGAAAAACCCCAGGGTGCAGGACAAAACACACAATCAAGCCAACACATTTGTTACACTTTTGGAAAAGCTGAATAACTTCAAGGAGTAAAAATTTTAGGATCTTGACAAATGAAGAAATGGGATTATACTTTTACTATTACTTAATTCAATCAAAGTTAAAAATTCTTCAGTAGATCTGCAAAACTCTGCTATGAGCTAACAATTACAGAATATGCTAAATTTTCTCTAATGCCTGTACACAATAAGTAACACTAGTACTAACTTTAGATGTAATAGTGTGTGAAATATCACAATAGTCTTTATTAATTTTCAAGGTTACAGCCATCTAATGCAGGTTGACATGCCAAGTGGCCCTGCAGCTCTTTGCTTGACTCTTTTGAGGACTTTATCAGTTAACTTTGCTCTTTGCAACTTGCAGAAAAATTTCAGAGCACAGACTCAGAGAAACCTGTATTTTACAGCAGAAGGATAACAATTTTTATGTGTTCTTTGGAGGTAAACTATCAAAGACCTACTTAAAGTAGCGATTTTATTAAAGTCCTTTTTGCTTCCTCTATCTTAACAGCTTTTAGAAGAAAACATTTTGTCATTTTTTCATGTCTGCTGTTAAGAAACAAACACAAGGTTGTTTAATATAAGCATGAGCAACTCTCTCCCACAAAGTTGTTTTGAAATGAAAAGCTGGAATACAGGAGAATGAAAGGAATTTTAAAATGTTGCCTTAAGGCCTAAGCAATCAGACTAATAATATGGAAGGTTAGAAAGGGACATTTACAAAGCTTTCCAAAGGCACTTTGCCCAGTCCCTTTCTGTGTAACACCTGTCTTTGTAAAAACTTTTTCAAATGAAAAAATGAGTGTCTTCAGAATGCTGCCTTCTTTTCTTTGCCTATCCAAAATGCAAAGTTCTCAGCTACTTGCTTTCCCAAGGTTTGTTAAGTAAAGAATTTCGGAACACTTTCCACTGAACTGAGCTCCCAAACTAACAAAACAAGTACGTAAAAATGGGAAAAAAAGGAGGAGAAAATAATTATATCCTGCACACAACATGTCTCCAAATATTTTAACTGTATGCATTTGACAGGTTCAAGATTGCTTCTTTCCACAAGCAAACAAAAAATGAAGCATGAGGAAACTGCTCTGCACAGGAAAAACTGAGGAGGCAACTTTCAAGACGCAGAAGAGAATTTAGGTCCGTATTCCCAGAGATTTGCATATCAAACAATTCCAATTCTTTAGAAATCTTTTGATCAATTGTTTACTACAAAGCCATTTTGCTTTGAACAACCCCAGATCCTTGTAAGAATCCTTACAAAACAAAACTTTAAAGCATGCACTACATTGAGCTAGGATGTTTATATAAGATAGCTATTTCAAAAAGCAATGATTTGCTTTAAGAGTCTGCTCTTGTAAGTTGTTCTACCAACACCACTGGTCAAACTGAAAGTGCCACTGTCCCCATTGGTTTCTCTGGGTATGTGACGACTCATGGGCATTTGATGTCTCCATCAAACTGTTAATTTTTCTTGTCCCAGGGCCACGGCACAGCAGTGTGGATCCCCTAATCTCTTTTAGCACATAAGTTAATATGCAGCAAAAGTTCATTCCACCTAAACTCTTCTAGCATTCCCCTTTCACAGAATATCACCTACAGTGTGTAAGACAAGAATCCTGCATACTCCAAGAAGAAAGAAAAAGAAAGACACCCATCCCTCTTGGCAAGCATACATCTAAAACTGTGAGAATGAGTAGTGACATTTGCTAGTCCTACTCCAAATCACCACTAACTTTTGAACATCTCTGAAGAAACCCCAGTGTGAGGTGGGATGATAGAATATATCTAGTGTTCCCCAATCATATCCAATTTCTCATCATTAAAACCCTCATGAACATCCGAAGTTAAAAAGGTTAGGTAATAATGAGTACTTTGGAAAGCTTGTTGTTTCAAATTCCTCTACCCCTGTAAAAGTGCAGAAAATTACCTCATAGTTACTAACTTGATTTTTTTGAAGAACAATTTGGAAAATGGAAAATAGATGCAATAGATTACTGATCCCCTAACGCACTTTTATTTTTCTTGCCAGCTTGAAAAAGTGACTTTCCTTTAAAATGGTATTACAAAGCCTTTGGGGGGGGGATGGGGGGCAGGAAGGTGGGGACAGGGAGCAGAGAGAGGAGAGAAGAAAAGTGATTCAGAAAATATCTCTGAAGCTCAGAGTACAGAATTATTCTACTGTTCAAAATACCTAATTGCTGGATAGTACTTCTGTATCTATCAAGAAGCCTCATTTTGCCTAGTTTTCCAGTGAATGCCTTTCATAACTCTTCACTCCCTATCCAAAATCTGTTATGGGAAGTGTAACAACTTTCCAGTGCCAAGAGCTTCTTAAATACCATTTGCTTTTTTTGCTTGTTTATTAAATGAACTTCAAATCACAAAACAATAACTACAGAAGAGGAAAAAAAAGTCTTCTGAACACTAAAAAATAGATCACATCTGAATGTTAAATTCTATGCCTAAATTCATTCTTACCTGGCTATTACGTAGCTCTTCCTTTCACTCTTCATTATAGTGCCCACATACATTGGAAATTACACATCTTTGGCACACTTTTGCTGACTGAGTTCATACTTACCCTTCTGATACAGTGATCTAGAATTAACTTTCCCTGTCAAAAGCCATAAATACAGCTGCTAAAAAAGCCAAATAATTCCCAAGGATTTGTGCCATTCAGAGCTCCAAGTCCAGAACAAGCAGAAATTTTCATATAAACTCAGAATACTCTTCTTTCCCATTGGCTTAATGGGAGGCAGCAAGGGAAGCCACAGACCTTCATATACACTTTCACAAATAAAGCATCAATAACTCCAACTATTATCATTCCAAATCTGCTCTACTAACTGAACTGCCATCTAACCTTGTAACCTCCTATCAGTCATCAGAAAGAAAAAAAATAATTCATCAGAAGGAAAAAAAATTCACCAAAACATTCACAAAACAACATCTTGCAGTAATAAACACAATCACTGGGGCAGACGTACAGTACATGACAGCTGGTGAGATTTCTGCACCATATGTAGCTACAGATACAGGGATACAGTCGGCAGCAATCTCAGAGAAAGGAACCATCTTGCAATGCTTGGAAACACCTACCTGCTTTGGTTTAATAGTCTTGGGGATTTTTTAATACATTAACACAAAATCTCACCACATTAGAAAGAAATAAAAGGGAATCTACATAAACCCATAGGCCACTGCTAACACCTAGGAAAGATTCCATGATTATGGCATTACTAGGCTGTGTTATGCTGGAGTAGTGGTAACAAATTGAACTATGTATGTTGTCTGCCAGTCTTTTCATGGCAGTTCAGAATACATTATCTCTCATTTTTTGTATTAAACATAAGCCATCAATATTGGAAAAGTAGATCTATTTTACTGACCACATATAAAATTCTCTCATAAATCTGAACTTTCTAAATCACTTTACAAGTCACTTTATAAAACATTCTGTTTGCTCACTTTTAAAAAAAAGGTTAATCTACTTAGTACAGAAGATTGTAACATTTGGTTTCTCTACGAAGCACTGAAACACAGGAGGCCCTTTTGTCCCTCCTTCAGGGGGCTGATATTTTAGCACAAGTATCAAGAGTTCCAGAGGCTTTATCAACAGTGTAAAAATTTAAGAGCAATGCTTTATATTGTTCTCAAGGTTTTTACATTTTCAAAATGAACATAAACAACCTTCCCTCAATGTGATGTGCAAATTAGTATGTTTACTTGTTGAACCAAGAAAAGGTGAGGAAATTCCAGGTGAGAAGACAGATTGAAAAAAAATAAATAAAAGAATAAGTGAGAAATTAGATTGCCAAAAGCAAAATCCTACTGAGCTTTGAAGATGAGGAGTTTGAACATGATACAGAAGGAGCAAAGCAAGCAAATTACTCTGAATAAGGGAGTGACTTGGTGAGATTACTCCTGGTGAGATCAGCATGAAGAAAGGTTCCTTTAATCTCCCAAATACTTTGCTACCAAAAATTGGGCAATGGAAAAATACAGAGTTGCAAATTAAGAGGTTACTGCACTTTTTGATGAAAATCTATCAAGGTTGACAGATGTGCCTTTTTATCTGAGCATGCCTTGCTTTCCACTCTGGTCACGTGTTAATTTGTTCCCCACCAAAACTGTGCAAGCTCTAAAATGAAAAAATGGCCCTGTTAATGACAGTTAAAAAAGAAGGTAAACACAGAAATCTCTGCTGTCTCAATTTGATTTTAAACACCTGAGATAGAATCTGACATTCCACTACTTGCTGAGAGACTGTTTTTATATTTATTTACTGTCACTTCCACTGTTTTCTAAATGCTCAGGTGCTTATTCGACCTTCTGAATGAACACAACATCACCGTCACACATCCTTCTTAGGTATTCCCTGCAAACTCTTGTTGCCAGAATCTGGAGGGACTTTAGCTAAGCTTGATTGGAGAATGGTCTCATGCCCTCTTTCTCTTGAAATCCACTCATTCTCTTGAAATTCTTTGGGAATCAATTTGATTCCTTTAATATCCTGACTTCATCAGCTCTTTGCCTGTTGCAGAAAAGGTGCTAATTTTAGCTGTCACTGTAGCATATGCAAATATGTCCACTTCATGCACAAGAGTAAATGACAAACTCTATTTGGTATTTATTTTTACTTATCCTTTAAAATTTTCATGCCTCAAAGCTTCCTGGAATATATTTTTTTTTCCAAAGCATTTTTATGGCACTCCACTTAAAGCAGCTGGTCAGCCTTTTTAAAAGGCAACTAATCCTAGCTGAAATTATGATTTTTTTGCAAGATAATGTTCCTATATGCTCTTTACTGTAACAAAAGAGCTGAGTGAGCCAGATGAAGGGTACATTAACATTTATGTCTTGAGCAGTGACAAGCTGGAGTTTGCACCTCCTGCTTATTTCATCCAGTCTGTAAAAGCAGACAATAGCCTGGAGCAAATGAGCCTCTAGTACTACCAGAACAGGCTTGAACACATAAAGCCTACAGAAAGCATTATGCTTCACATTTCATACTGTTGAAATGAATCTGTTTTAGCATAAAAGTATTAGTATATAACACAAAAACAATACGCATGTCTTGAGTTACCAGGTCTGAATTGGTACATCACATCACCACGCTCCCATCTGCTGTCACTGGACCTTTACAAGTGCTTTGATCCTGGCTTTCTTAATCCCCTTCCTACATGTACAGGGTTTCTCAATTCCTCCAGTGCCCCCCGTCCCCACTTCCACCTTCCCCGTGCTTCCTGTCTGCAAGGGAGCTCAGGGAGGAGCTCCCCACTTGGCCAGCCTAGACTTTCTGCAGGCCTACCCCACAACAATGAACTGACTCTCCAGGGGTCCAACATGACAAATTTCCAGCAATATGTGACTACTTCTTTGTAAAATAGTGCAGAATACCATATTCCATGTTTCTCTTTTAATTAGCTCCATATTCCATAAAGAGTTGCCACTGGTTTTACGTGGCAGCCTAGTAATGAAGCAGGATGATAAACTCAGTTACTTCAGCTTCTCCCAAGTTGCCCAACTCTAGACTGTTCTTCACTGTACAGGAGTGCTTCATTTTTACAAAAACTATCAGCTCAATTTAAGCAAAATCTCTCATTACTTTAACTTCACTGTCAGAGGCAGGGAGAATTGCATAAGCAGTACACAAAGTAGAACTAGTAGACCTTTCCTGTCAGGATAGACAGAAAATGATTTTTCACTTTGGTTTTAAATGCAGTTGTTTCTCCAAAAGATTGGTTGTGTTTTTAAGCATGACAGGTCCACAAGGGTTAGAAATGCTAGGCAGTATGAAGCTTACATTGAAAGGATAATAACCTGTTCACCTCTCAGCCTTTTACTGCAGAAGTACCAGAACTTGAGTCCAAGGTCTAGTCAGCCTGCATTTGCTTACACAGATTCTGCTCCTGTAGTCCACTTGCACTTTATTATTAGTTGGTTACAACAGTTCAAACAGATTTCACTGTGACACAGAAATTAGAAGCATTTGAACTACTTAAATGAGTGGTCTTTCATCAACTGTGTTTGTGTTCACTGTGGAAAGGAGAGGAAATTGGAAACTAACAAGTTCATCATTACTATGCAGTTGTAACACAGATTGAATCACTCTGTTTATAGACAATTTCATCAGGAAGTCTTTCCCTATCCTTTTTTTGTATTTGGTACATGCTGTCTGTCAATGGTAAGCTTTGAGTCTTAAATGCATAAAGCTGCTTCTTAAAAGCAATCCTCTATTTCAAAATACACAATCTTTCTATTTCAAACAATAATTTAATAGCAATTCTATGTTGTCATATGCATTTTGCTAAAAGCCCTTCACCTCCCCAGATGTTACGTGAACTTTGTAGTCATTTTGTAAAACAACATGTGAAGTATCTCTTGGACTTGCAACACAATTCACCAGTCTCTCTATAAAAAACAAGTTTACACAAGAGTTGGGTTTTTTTTACTCTCAAGTATTTGGAAAAGTTAAGGAAGGTAATTTTTCCCCATTTTTCTATGGCACAAACATAAAAGAAACAATCCATTCTTTTATCCAATTCAAGAAAAATGGCCATTTTTCTTCCTCAACAAAGAGGGATTATTTATGTTTTATACTATTGACTGTCTCAGATCTGCTCATAGTTTTCATTTATGTTCATGAAAATGTATACTTCTATGTAATGATTTTAATCAAATAGCTATATGTGTGAAAAAGTTTAGTAAATAGTGTATTCTTGTACACATTTTTTTTTCATTTTGGAGCAGTCTTAAAGTATGTGAACTGCACAGAAGGTGTGCTCCAACAGTGGTTTACTGTTCCAACCAATCCCTGGAATCAGAGCAGAATTTGCTCAAAGTATTACCTCTGAAGAAATACCGGCTGTGGCCACCAAGTCCTCAGCATCCACAGTTTTTCCTCTATGGATCCATTACCACTGCAGCCTACTCACTAATATAGATCTAGCCAAGGTTTTCCCTACCTAAAGAGGTTTTTTTGGTCCTTTGGTTGTAAAATGTGATACATGCCATGACCTCAACGTTTTCTTTGAAATAAGTAAAGCAGTTCTCACTCCAGCCAGATTAATCTCATTGAAAGTTTATTCCAGGAAAGTTAATTGCATATCATTCTCCCATTGCACAGGGGCTTCTTCCTGCCTTTGAGACTCCATAGTAAACAAATTAATAACCATCTACTTACATTAACAGGGAATGCACAGAATAATTACATTCCATAAATAAATTCTCAAGAACAACTTACAAGAAGTACAACTTTCTCATTTAGATAAAAAGTATTTTAATTACGTGGTTCAATCATAATGCATTATTATGGGAAAGCACTGCTGTAGAGCCAAGAGTTAAGAATCAGATAGGATAATGAAAGGCTGACAGCTCTTTAATTCTCTCTTAACTATTCATGCTATTAAACTGGTTGAGAAACATGTGGAAAGCAGAATTCAGTAATCCTGCTTCAGAGTTCTGACTCAGACTCCACTAAGGCCTGATGGAAGACAACTCCTTGAGCAGGACTCTCAAAGAAACAGAGTCCACTACTCTTTGTCCCCTTGGTGGGACAGCCTGCACCCTGCCACCCACTGCTAATGGAGCTGGTTCATCTCAGCTCTTGTGTGAGACTGTAGCTTATTTAAATAGAACTAAACTGATCAACTACTCTTCAAAGAAACACAAAAGTATAGTGAAAGCCCTACGAATTGCAACTGCATTAACACAGCCCTCAGAGGTTTGTAACTGTTCCACTCTGCACAGGTGTCTGAACTGGTGCGGACACAGAAATATGGACCTGAATAGAGACTCATGTAGGTAACAACTTGCATGTGGCCATTCTCACATGGATTCAACTGTCCTGTAAGGTATATACTCTTCAACCCACTGACTTGAGCTCAAAGAGAAACAAATTATCCTGCAAGCAACACCCCTATGTTTCTCCAAACTGACCTGACTGTCAAGTGTTCTCAACATTCCAGTTTTTCTCCAATTTTCACTCAACTCTATTGTCTGTTTTTAGGATGGCTGAGGTTTAGGATTTGATGAGATCTCAGGCAGTTTTAGAAAGCAGAGTATAGAAATACTGATGTATATCATGCCATTCTGTCCAAAATTTGCTGCCTTCCACAGAACTGACTTGTCTGCCCCTGCACTGCCTCAAAGCCTGTATTAAAGGTTGTTTCTAAAGAGCCCGTTACGCCTGTGACACTGAACACTTTTACCAGAAAGGCACCAACTCTTAAACTGAAAACATTAACAGACTAACAATTTGTCTCTTCCACTAGGAGGTTTTCACTGGCTTTTCATGCTACAAAGATTTAGATGTTTCTTAATGCACTGGTGCACTCACGATAACTTTAGTTTGTTATTTACCATCGCTCTTCTGATTATGAAAACCTGGTTTTTGAATTAATTTTGCTATTCCTTCATTCTGCAACTTGTTATTTGAAACTATTTTTTCCTAATTTTCTTTAAGCTTTGGGAAAGTAGCCCTTTTGAATCACCAAACATATACATCAGGGGTTGCTTATATTGAACTTAATTTACTGTTTTTCTAAGCAAGCAATCCTTTGTCTTAAACTTCATTATGACAGTCCAAAATTACTGAATTCCTAGGCTGGAAATTATACTTCAATCATAATTTATGAGCTTCAATACTTTTAAAAAATTAAAATATCTGTATTTTAGAAACTAACATTTTATTAATACAAGCTGCATAAGAATAAGACTAATGTATTGAAGAGTTTCAAGTTGAGATATTTCCTTGATAACACATTAGAAGCTTAAGGAGCAAATAATTTTTTCCTTCCTTAAGCTTTTTAAAAAATTTATTCAAAGATTTGACAACTAATTACATATAATCCTTCTCTTTGTTCTCTTCTTCTTCCAATACTATTTAAGCTCTTCTCACATTAACTTCCCAAGTACAAAGTCACACTGCTCCTATTTCATCATCTCTCAGTTGTGAATCCTGGACAACAGTACCCAGACTGTAAGAATACAAATACAGAGCCTGCAAAGGTCTATTCCTAAAGACACTAAAAATCCTTCCAATACAACAAGCTGTTGTTTACAGCTATTTGCAGGTATGTTCAGTTAAAAATATATATTTCCAGTATTTTTTATATTGGAAGCAGACTCTGAGAAGGTATTTGGAAATCTGGGATTTGTCAAATCGGAATGGTTACCTTAATGTGGCAAACCACATATTGACATGTGCCTTTCAAAGTTTTGTCCCCTCTATAGGCAACTCAAATCAGACTCATTAACAGATTTGTCTAAAGTTTTCTCTGGATCCCAAAACAGTCCTTACATAATTTAGGAATAGTGATTGTTACAGGAACCCTTATTTTACTATAATTCTAAGACTTTCCATTTTTTTTTTCAGTTCCATGGATGCAACCTGCAAACTTTGCAGACTGAGGAAAAAATCTAAACACAAAAAAGAAGCCACAAATTCTTTCTTTAAACACAGCTTAAGATGCAAAAGCAAGGCTACTACAGTTATTTTTCAAAAATATCAATTAAAATATAAAGAAAAAGAAGACCTTTCTTTAATAATATGTTGATTATCTATCCTAGATTTCTGACAATGTTAAAAAAATAAGAATACATAAGATCTATATAGAAAAAATACTTAAAATAACGTCCCAGGCATGTCGTCATTTTGTATTTATGTTTTTGGGGATCACCAAGAAAAAGTCTCTTGTGGCACAAATCAGGGCACTTTCCTTGTAAGTCTCCATTTTGGTTGGACATCAGTGTGATCATCCTGCAGTACAAAGAAAATTCTACCCTTCAGAAAAAAACTGGTATGACACCATGCTGCTTGTTAAGTATTCTACTGTGTGTGTGCACACACCTCTGCAAACCTCATTTATCATCTATGCATTAGACAAGTTGCATTGCAAATTTATTACATTGCCTAAAGGAAATCAGACCTATCATCTCATTATTCCAGTGTTCAAATTTCATTTCCTTTCAGTTTCCAAGTCAATATTAGCAGCTTATATTTAGTTTAAGCTTCCAGATAAACAGTAAATAATTAGCTCTACATAAAATGGCAAGAAAGCATCTCCAGTGCTCCATGTATCATGTTATTTTTGTACTTCCCAAACTTTCACCTGGGAGTGCTTAATACATCTTTTATTTATTTTTGCAAAGCTATACTGCTTAATAGTTTGGTAACATAAGGTTTGACAACTGGATTTTCCAATTAAATGATTTACATGTTAAGACAGGTAGGATATTACCCCTCCTCTTCCTTGTTTAAATAAATAAAAGACATTCTAGGAATGTAGTCTTAAATTGTATGGTGGAGGTAAACAAAGCACTGTCTTAAATTGCCTTTGCATATACACTGCTAACTAGTTACAGGTAAAAGCTTCTACAGATGTGTAAAATGTAGTACAGCTTGGTGTCATAAATTCTTTTTGCAACAGATGAAAAGATCCATGTGAAATGCCATTTAAATACAAAAAACAATTAAAAAATATTCTTAAGCAATTCAATCTATATCGCATTGTCCCTACAATTAACTATACACAAATGGTTTCTGTTAAATTCAGCATGAGTCTTTGAACGTTGTACAGAGGAGCTTAACATAAAAACATATCAGAAAGAACTGCAATTTACAAATCAGCGTTGTCATCACTACAAATGAGCACGTATTTTAAAGCCTGTAATTGATTTTCTTTTGAAATATTACAGACAACAATAAAAAAAGCCACACATACTTTGGAAACTTGTTCTCAATAGTAATTGTTATTGTTAACATCTGCTCTGAACATGAGTTAGAATATAAACCTTAATAATGTGCATTCCAAGATCCCATATGACTTCACAAAAAAAAAAAAAAAGTCCGATTTGTATGAAATGTTCCATATCTGCTATGCAGCCAAAGGCAATTTTTAGCTTGGTTACATCTGAAAAGGAATCCCTGCAGTCTTGGCCAGCCCCACGGCTCTCTCTATCAAGCTGCATTAAAACAAGCAGGCACATAAAAAGGCAGAGTGCCACGTTAGTGCCATCGTCTGCTTGGCTCTCTTGGCTGCTGGCTGCTCTCTGAGGACATGTATAATCTGACACCAGGTACAAGTGTCCTTTTTCCAGACAGCTGGTAGGGGACACAAGAGTGATAAGGGCCACCAGCAAACCCCAAATACTGTGGGACCAGTTAACACAGGAAATGAAGAGGCATCACAGTTCACTGCAGTATTGGTACAGGCCTAAATCTTAATCTAATGACAATAAACAATCTTCTTTAACAGAGAAGACTCGAAGTTGAAATGCCTTTCAAGACAGTTACATGCGCACAAATTGGAGAACTGAGGTAGATGGTCTTCTACTCTTGCCCAGTCAAAGGAACAAGTTCTTTCCCTTGATTCAGTTCAGTGATTGCAGCTTATCATCAGCTAATATTGCACATACTGAACAAACACCGATCAGCCAGTAAAGGGAAGATTGTTAGAAAGCAAACAATTAAGCAGAGTACCAAACTAACAATTACAGCATAACCAGAGCTTCAGCAATGTGCAAACTGAGGCAATTGGGCTTCACCTGGTCTTTCCAGGGGAAGGAGAGACCTGTGCCTCCAGATCAGCACAGCACACACCAACCACTTCATTTACTGATGAAAATTGATTATGTTGTATTTGCTTTGTTAAATAAAATTATTTGCCTTGATAGGGAGTTACAAATCCAGACTCCCTAATAAAAAGCTCCTAGCTGAAAAGACAGTAACAGGCAGACCCAGCTGTGTGAGACAACCACCAAAATCCAGACTGCAGGCACCAAGTGGCAACTGCTTCCCTTCCCAACAAAGGCGGTGAAACACGTTCCTCCTATCCTCTCCTCAACAAAACAAGTTTCACCTTGGGAAATGTTACAGAGTGACCACACAGCATACAGACTTCTGACAGGCTCCTCAGAGTGGCAGGGAGCCTGAACACTCTTGCACGTCACAAAAACTAAGAGAAACTCATTATTTAGGACCAGGACTATACACATACAGCCACATAAAACCTCAACCTTAGCTTATGGTACGAACTCCACCATATTGACTTTAGCTGGGTTTGTGTTCTCAAACTGTAGCTAAAGACTTTAAATTTGTCAGTCATTCACCTGAAATAATTTACTGCCTCTTCCAAACTGTTACTTTCAATTACATCAATATGGCTTCACAGTCAGCAAAGCAGGCTTGTGTCCTAAAAATACCTGACAGGCTGTAATGGCTTCTAAAACATCATGTCTTATCAGACCACTGAAATTCAAGAACAAGCGCAAAAAAACTATACTTAAAATCTTACCTACACATGACAAACAAAGTTTTATACAAGAATGGCCTGTTTCCTCCACTCAAAATGCCCCTTTAGAGAAAGATCTCATATGAAGAAGATAAATGCAAAGTGTATCAGTCTAGTTTCTGTTCAAAAAGGAGATAATCTATTGGTTCATCCACAAGACAGATTTTAGATTTTCCAAAAATGAAGCTGATGACTTGGAACACAGAATGTACTAAACTACTTGCTTTACATAACCATGGACAGATTATTCTCCCGAAAACATCATCATAATGATACTTCTTTATGCTTCATATGGCACTAACAAAGTTTCAACTAAAAGGCCCCCTGGAAGTTGGCCTTTTTCTTCCTAGATGAGATTTTGCCACTCAAGGTAGCTCAGTAAGAAACAACTCTATCTTGAATTATTAAATTAAGCCTTGTTTTACAGTTTAAACAAATGAAATTATGCCGATATATAGATTGCTAATGTAGTTTCTCAACTTTAATCCTTTTAAGATTATATCCACAAAATATAAACTCAAAGGAAAAATGAGTGAGAATTATGTTGAATATGTTTGGACTGTATAAAATGAAACAGCACGTAGTTCTATCTGTCTCCAGCCAGTGTACGATGGGAGGTTTTGATTGGTTTTTTTTTAATTTATGCATCTATAGAGGTTATAATACAAAAAAATGGCTTGTAAATCTGAGTGTAGCAGTAGAGAAATGAAGTTTTCCCTTTTAACATTAGAAATTGAAGAAATCTGCTTTTTTTCCAAGAGTTTTAAAACTCCACAAATTATACCAAACAAGAAGATTCTTCCTGTATGGTTGTTTGGTGTTTAGTAGATGAAAAATTATGTTTATCTGTAACTCCATTTAAGTACCTGTACTACCACTGTGGCTGCAAAGACTTGCCCAACTCTCCCCTTCCTTCATGTCTTTGCTACAAGTGGTCATGCCTGTCATAGTCAAATACTTTACAAGTTAAGCATTTTCTGCTTCTCCCATCTTCAATTTTATCTTCTGCTCTCTCCCTGAAATTAACTGCAATTTTCCAATGTCTTTGAGGAAGAATAACTCTTCTTTATACCCCATTCTGATAAAGGGTTCAAAAAATGCACTAAAACCAAAAAACCTAACAAAACACCAAGCCCCTCACCAAAATCACCCCCCAAAAAACACCGAAAAACCCCCACCCAACAATACAAAGCCCTATTAAACTTGGAAAACTGCTAGTTTAACCCTCTACCTTTTAAGGATTAAGTTCCCAATTTAAAAAAAAAAATCTTTTTAGCATTTGTCAAACAAATAAAGTGATGTGTGGGTTGGGTGTTGTGGGCTTTTTTGTTTGTTTGTCTGAGGGTTTTTGTGTTTTTGTTTGTTTGTTTTTCACTATATCCAGCAATTAGTTTATTCCAGCAAAGAGAACATTCCTGCATCATTAACAATCCAAATAGCTGATTTCTATTGCCTTGCATTCATTACTACATACAGGTATTATTTATTTAAATCCCTTGAAACCTCATTAGCTTCCAGGTCCGTGGGTAGATCAAGCTAAGTGGAGTGGAGAAAGGCTTCTGCACCAGTATTCTATCCCAGATTAGAGGAAGGGACTGTGAAGAAGCTTCCACAGCAGAAGCACTCCATGCCCAGACCAACCTTCCACATCAACTGAGCAACAATCCATCTCCTCAGGGAGTTCAGCGATTCTTCTGATACAGTAAGTAACAGATAATAGTCCGCTCAACCAGTCCCTTTCAGAAGGATCAAAAGCTCAATTTTGACGTGTTTTGTCCAAAGATGAAGAAGTGATGCCACAGAGACACAGAAACCTGCACTATAAACATAGAAAGCTTTGTGCCAAACAGCATTTTAATTTATTTTATTAAAATATTTACCCAATAATGAACTTAACCCAGAACTTAAAGAAATGAAGGATAGGAAAGGTAGTAGGAAAAATGTGAGGGTGAAGATAGGAAAGGTATGCTTTGTACAAGCAAGGAGAGCCCTCCATAGAGTTAATAAATTGTTTTTATAATTAAGAGAAAGGCTATTAGTATGACACATTTCAACACAAATTAGGACCCGAATCGAAGGACAATTTTTCTTCTTTTTCTATTAGCTTCAGGAAGTGTTACTATTTTGCCTTTATTTCAGATTGAAATACAAATCATGCAAAGGTTTAAAAATTTTCATAAATTGGACTACTAACATCCCAGATTTCGGAAAGTCAAGTAACTGGCTCAACAAGTGTCATCACACAGACAACCTCAGTATCTTTCCTCCCCCATGCCCTTCTTACCAAAGGGATAAGAGAATACAAGGCAAACCTGTAGGATATTCTTAATGTCATCCATTCAGGCAACAAGGGAAAACGAATAATCAAAAAAAATCCCGAGAGAGAGAGAGAGAGAGAGGGGAAAAGAAAGAGAATGCAGAGATTGTACTTTAACTACTGGTGTATATGGGATCCGAAGAAGAAAAGCATTTTAGTTGAACAACAAAGCAACCCCTCCAACAACACAGAAAAGCTGTCTGTACTCCATTATTGGAACCAGATTACATTTGGGTAACAGGTCATTCTTCTACTATCTCTTCCTTTCAAATACAATTTAGATTAAAAGCTAGTAACATTACACACTCAAGTTCTTCAAGTTAATAAATACTGAGAATGCCTGAAGAACTTCCTATTACCCCCCTATAATACACCACAATACAGTCTCTAATTATATGAGAGGAGACTGCATTATATTTTTTCTTATCATTAATCAGTGATCATAAGTTTCCATGTCTTACTCATTTGACCAACCCAGAGTTACTCAATTTTCAATTTCCCCTGCTAAAGTTTTCATTAAATTAAACAAAATGAAGTTATTCCTAAATATTCAACATTGCTTCAATGAGATGAGGTAGTGGTGTAATTTCAGATGATAGAGACAGAAAGTTAACAACCTAAAGCCCTCATTCCCTCTAGCAAATTTGTTTTGTTCCTTTCTCTCTACCTCTCCTTTCCAAAATACAGAACACTCAGTTTCTTACTTCAGAAATATGTACATTAAGTACCAGTGACGGCAAACATCAACATGCTGAAGCACACAAACAAACATGCACTTCTCTATATAGGAAACAACTGCAGACTTATGAATGGATAAAATGTTATGAGTTAACACTGAAATGCCTAAGAAATCTGGAGAAAAGAAAGACACCACACAACCATTAGTTTAGATAGAACACCTGAAGTCTCATCTAGCCACCAAGAGACCAAATGATCCTCTATCTGTATGTGAACAGGAAGAATACTTCTCCTTCCCAAACACAATTAAAAAATGGCAAGGAGAGCAATTTTTATCTAGAATGCTTGAGACAGTATATTGATGGGGACCACAAAAAGTAGTATTGTCATATCAACTTTTGCATTGTGGTTGTCAAATACAGGCTATGAAACTCAACCTTCTTTGACAATGGAGAGAGACAAAAGTATTGGCCTTTGTAGAAGAAAAAAACAAACCACTGTCCCTTCCTTGCATTTCTGGTTTGCAGCACTTTTCTGGCCCTGCCTACCTGAGTGGATCAGCTACACTGACACTTAAATGTCTAAATACCTTGGAGAAGGAGAAAAGAAGGCTTACAAGCAATTGTATGAATAATGCAACTCAAACACCAGTTTCTAGAACAAAGCATCATTTATATGACACGGGCACATATCAACTGTTCCTTCAAGACCTACAACATCTATTCTCTCCTTAGGCTTTTATTTTCAATTAGCTATAGATAATCTCATATAAATACATCTAATCAGGAGAATCCAGCTGCATTGTGTAATTTTTACTAACTGAAAAATTTGGGGGGGCTTATTCTCTAGCTGCCCTTCCCCAGAGAATTTCACTTTTTGCTTCCTCAAGATGGACTGAGCTCCACTTCCTCACGTGGGCAACTGAGACTTGATTCAAATGCTATGAACAGGCTTACATGCCATCATTGCCATAATTTTCATCAGTACAAACTCAGGTGCAACCGCAACTTTAGGCACAGAAAGTTAAAAATTTTAACGCTTGTACAATTCCCAGTTGTCAAAAACAATAGCTTTAAAAAAGTGAACATTTCTGCCCTCATCCTCCACATCCTACTTGAAATCAAATGTAACTGAAAAACTATACTCTTCAAATGCATTTTTCAGTGTTGAAGAATCAACAAACTAGAGAAAACTACTACAGTTAACATTAGGGGGAAAAAAACCTAGCTATTAAATGCACCATTTAAATTCATTGTGTTAAATACTTCTCATTCTGACAGAGTATTTTGAAGCCTGACTCATAGGAAAAGGAAAAGCTAATGCCCATCAGTCTAGCTATTTTCTATATACTGTTTTTATATTAGCATTTCAAAGGATTTATGAATTAGAAATCAGCCATCTTCAGATGTGCAGTGGGAATCCAGTTACTCCAAAAAGCCTGACAAATTATGACAGGAAACCAAAGAAAAACTAATCAGTATTTCAAAATTTTTTAATGCACTAGTTAATTGGCTATGATATTATAGCTTGCAAAATCCTTGAAATCACAGGTGATGATTTAAAATGCTCATACAAACACACAGCAATGCACACAGACTCATCTTAGGAACTTCTTGTCATCACATTGGGAGTCATCATCCCTAATATGGCAGATCTAGTGAACTGTATCACACCCTCCCAAAAAATTAATCTCTTAGTCTTCTGTTTCTCAAAACAAATAAGCAATGTAAGGTTACAGTTTAGTTAGCCAGTGTTACCGGAAGCCAGACAGAATATTCATTTCTGAGTGAATGAGTGCTAGTACTCATTCATATTTTGGAACAAGCCAGCTCATTATCAGCTTGACTGTAAAAGCAGAACAGCAGCTTTTCTGCAATAAAGACCTACTAAGTTATCTGAATATGAAGCATGTTTTGGACTCAGAAAAAAAAAAAAAAGGGAATATTTAAACATATTAGCCAGAAAATGCACTTTCCTCCCCCTTATTATACACAAAATACACAAACAAATACAATAAAAATATAACTAATTGCCTTTGGAATAGCCTTGTGTTTTGCAGTTGCATTACCAGCTTTGAGTCTTGGAGAGAAGCACTTTGGAAAATGCTGAAGGTTAGAGTTTGTTTTGTTTTCCCTGAGTATTTGTTACAGAGAATACAAGCTCTTTAAAAGAAATATGCTTTCTTGTTGGCCTTCATTTTTCCCAGCAGACAATAGCTGCTACTGTCCAGCGTTTAAATGACCTTTGCCCTGCCCTCCTACTTTGTTTCCCTTAGGAATGTCATTCATCCTTTTGTAACACATTGAAACTCATTATTGCCTTATTTTTTCCTGTCACTTTTGTTCTGCTCTTTAAGAGAACATGTACACTGTTTCAGTGTAAGGAAAAAAAAAAATTGAAAAAGAAATCATTAGGACCTGGGAGAATGTCCAGAGGCAAATATTCATGTTGTACTTCAATGTAATCTGAGAATTTTACCCATAAACTTACCAAAAGTAGTTACTGAATTAGTGAACTAACTGTAGACACAATAAAATACTACATTAAAATACAAAATTTAAGGATATTTCTATTGTCCCTCATTATCTATTCTCTCTCATTGCTCCCATATCTTCATCCACATTTCATCATGAATTAATAAGAGAAAAAAGGTTGCTCCCCCACCCACCTTGAAACAATCTACATGTGATCTTTGTATACTCATACCTTTCCTTAGAAACCTTGAATTTTAAGAGAGACATAATCCTTATCTACACTAATAGTTTTCACAACATATTCTCACTATTGCTACTTCTGATAGAGGCACTGAGGAACAATCGCAGACCTCCCACTTCCATAACGCAGCTGTGCAGCTGAGCCAGCATTAGCAGGGACTGAACCCTTTTTAGTAACTACTCCTCGTGTACAGAGAAGTACAGTATGTTCCTTTGAAAATTTCTTTGAAAAAGTACCTGAAAAGCATAATTTTAACTTAAGACTCTAAAATACAAATGGCCTTCAATTACCTCAACTACTGTACCAGAATGGCATTTTCACTGCCAGCAATACAGACAAATAACATTTTCCTTGACCACAGTTCTTTGCCTAAGAGTAGTAAATGGTAGTGAAACACAAAAAAAATCCAAATATTGCAGGACAGTGGCAGCTGGAAAAGTGCAAAATTTTAAACTACCCTAGAGCTCGTACATATTAAAATATACTTTGGTAATCAAACCTAATTTTCAGAAATACATTGAGCACAAATAGAAAGCTTAAAATAAGTGGTTTGAGTAATCCTTTAAAAAATGACATTGAAATAGTTACAAAAACTTACTGTTACAAACCCAATACAAAACATTATTAATAACACATTGGCAATTTAGTCAACCCAGTTAAATAGGCATGATATAAACCAGCGCCATAACCAAAAAAGCTTTCTAGAAAATTTGGATGAGGTGACACTAAAATGATTTAAGATTACAACCATCTACTGTGAACCAGCAACTTTGGAGGGAAAAATATTTCTTCTCCTTTTCTTTTAGTTCACCAGGTATTTCTCCCCATGTCTGTGCCACACACAACCAAGAAAAAGGAAGTCTTTGTCTCTGCTTTTTCTTTTATTTAAATTCTGTGCCTCCACGAGCTCACAGACTCATGCAATGAACACTGCCACTGGAAACATTACAACATCATGTCAAATCACACGACGAGTTACTTCCATATCATGTCAAACTGCTTGCTGTGGAAAACCAGGGGTTAGCTGATATGTTGCACGTGGTATTTCATTCTTTATCCTTTTCTTTTCTGATTTTCTCAATCCCTCTTAATAACCCAGCTACCAGTCACCGTACCAGTCACCAGGGAGAGCATTTCACCCAG
The DNA here is from genome assembly GCA_035041345.1 of Poliocrania exsul. Classification (NCBI taxonomy): domain Eukaryota; kingdom Metazoa; phylum Chordata; class Aves; order Passeriformes; family Thamnophilidae; genus Poliocrania; species Poliocrania exsul. The sequence continues at coordinate 34,879,412 of JAWWLZ010000139.1, forward strand.
CACTTAGCTGGTTCCTGCCCCCAAAGCTACCAGCAGGAGTTAAAATGGGCCCTCCTGCAATCCCTCCCTCAATTCAGAACATCTCAACTTTTGCACACAAATAGGTGCAAAGATCAGCCCAAATCATTTACAGTTTTGCCAACTGGCTCCTCATTCCCCAGGCTGAAATCCTTGGCAGTTTAGCAGAGCTGCTCTTCTTGTCTGCCTTCCAGCTGCCTGCTGGGATGAGCAATATTTACCGTCTTACACTTCAATCAGAGGGCAACAAATAACAGCGTGAGTTAAAAGGGGACCAATTCCCATTCTGACAGCAGTATTTGAACTACTGTCTTCAGGGAGAAAATTCAAAGAGCCTCCTACACACTCACCAAAACTCCATGTAAGGCTGGCTTTAATCTTTTAAATGCAACAGTGAAAAACTCCAGCCAGTTGAGAGGAGGAGCAGTCAGAGGCTGCCAGTGTGACTGCTGGGGAGCCCAGCTGCTGGGGCTCTGCCTGCCACAAGGCTTCCTACTGCAAAACTGCTCAGCGTTTCAATGCTGTAACACAGTAATGTGAGTCACTCTCTTGAGGGCATGGTTTCATTTCAGACTAACAGGAACAACGACAACAAAAAAAATTACATTTTACAATTACAGTCTTAAATTTTATGTTCATACATGAACATTCTGGATTAGATAGGCACAGGCCTAAAAGCCTAAAAAACAGTGTAAAGGATGTAGAGGAGGAAGGTTCAGGGGATGATTATCCCCACTCCTGCAACTAAAGACAGCTCTGCTTAGCTAGTAAAGTTTTAGGCCTTTTTCAGCATGAGAGATGACTAAATTTCTTGAAGTAATACTGCTTTTACAAGTTGATATGGCTTACCCATTGTGATCACCTTCAAATAAAAATTATCTTTTAAAAAAAATTATTATAAATTCTCTTCTGCACAACCCACATGTAAAGTAACTTACGTACAATCTACCAGACAAACAGCAATTCCAACTGCACTCAATTTTCAGATTGCAAGAGCTATAGAGAATTAATACAGTTTTCTCCTTAAATTATCCCATCTATTCTAACTACCTTAATGAAAGGCTTTTGGCTAACACCAGGTGACAAAAGTAAACTAAACCCACAAGAATGTTTAACTAAAAAGAAATGAAAGACAATGGAACTCAATTTCAGTTTGTTTTACTCCTTTACTAAAACAGGTACTTTTTTAAAGTAAAATACTGGAGAGAAGTAAAAATTAAGTTTATTGTGTCAGAATATTTTACAAAATTAAAAAATTGCAACTTGAAAAAATAATCAAAAAAGTCAACCTATTTTAGACTTGCTTGCTACAAGCCCCCAGTACGTACAAAACAAGTCTGCTTTTAAAGGGCAAGATGAAAGCATCATGCATACAGCTGATAGACTTTTCCCATATTGCAACAGAATTAAGACTAAATTTTAAGAAAAAAATACCCTTAATTTTTAAATTCCTTAATTTAAAAGTTATATTATAAAAAATGTATCAAATATTGCAATCATTTAAAAAGTAATGTATTTTCATCATTAGGAGGTTTTAATTCAAGCAGCAAATGAGCCTAAGAAAAACACTTTCAGTTTAAGCAAAAATATTGGATGCCACAGCTCATGGTTTACATTTTCCATATCAGAATTTGCCTAGAGCAACCCAAAACATGTGTGTCTGTTCCTATTTTAGATATCTGTAGTAACTTATAATAACATGAGATGCCAACAGTTAGACTTCAAACAAGGAGAGCAAAATCTCTGAATTTTAACAGTTGTGTTTCCTAATAGCACCAGAACACACCACTACTTGTGTTTTTTCTGATCACTTGAACAAATCTGACAGGATGTTTAACATCATGCTCTGAAACAATGCATAGACACTGAATTTCAGGAAACATTATACCACAGAATTTTACAGCTACTGTGGAGATGTATACAATTGGTTAATTCAACTCTTTCTATTCCACAGGATGAGACACTTGATGCTTAACCTCCAGACTGCATTAATTAGCCTGAAGTAAAGCATACCCCTGTGGGGGCATCATGCTTCTTAATGACTAATTCAAGAATAATTGAAGAGAAGCACCTTGCTAAGGAGAAGAAAGTCCTACTGGTATACATGGTAGCAAACCAGTTAGAAGAAACCTGTATATCTACCATTTATCTTAGGAAACACTCATTATAAAATAAAATTCATACAACTAAATTTAAAAAAATACAAACAAATTAACTAGAACTTAATGTTGAAACCTGGGTCATCTCTGTTTTCAATTTTTCACTACTGCTGTAGGTATTATACTTACCTCACAGCATGCTCTGTAGTGATTGACTATGTACTTCTCTAAGATTTTATTGATCTCAGCAGAGTAAACAAAAACCCACGTGCATCCAAGGTTTTAAAAACTGTATTATAAGATCACATAATGCAAGTAATTGAAGACTGCACATGAAAAAGGCTAAAGACAAGACTCTGTGCTAGTTTAATTATAACTTTCTTAAGGGAATACTCAACTGCATATTACTAAAGCTGTACACATATAGCTAGAATAAGGAAAATAAAACTATTTTTCTGTTTACTGAATGCATAATAGAAATACCTGAACATTAATTAAAAAAAATCACAAACGCAGCACCCTATACAGGTAATCTATTTTATACTAAAAAAATCTGATTTATGTTGCTATAATCTACAGGGGTTTTGTAACTAATTTTGCCAAGACTTGCCTATGTACCTTTAATATTCTGTTTGCCATTGGGAAATTTATGTTCACTCCATTGCATCAGTACAGCGATTTCCATTTCAACAAGTGTGTAGATACAATCTTTCAAAACTCATTTGTGAGTAAGCAGCTTAATTTCTTGTATTCCAGAGTTCAAGAGCAACATATATAATTTAAAAAATGCCACACAATATTCTAGCATAAACACCATCACTATGCGGTACTTTACATGTTTGAGATTTCTTATCACACCCACAAAGAAGATTAAATGTTTTAGAAACTAAATGTTTTGTAAGCACACAAGTTACACGTGCAAATATACTTCAATAAATATATATTAATTACAGAGGAGATATGCAGAGTTTTTTAAATGACAAAAATCCAATAGAAAACAGATCTGCTCCACTCACTACTTGAAAATATTTTTTTTAATCAAGTGAGGCCTCAAAACACAATTAGAAATATGTCCCCAAACCAGCTCTAATTCTGTTTGTCTCTACCAGGTAACTCATAGCAGTGCAAGTCCACTACTGAAATCAGTAATCTATAATTTCAGTACGAAATCACAGAATCACAGAATGGTTTGGGTTGTAAGGCACCTTAAAGACCGTTTAGCTACAAGCCCCTGCCATGGGCAGGGACACCTCTCCCTAGACCAGGTTGCTTAAAGCTGCATCCAGCCTC
>JAWWLZ010000139.1:34882918-35002956 GCA_035041345.1 Poliocrania exsul
CCGTTTAGCTACAAGCCCCTGCCATGGGCAGGGACACCTCTCCCTAGACCAGGTTGCTTAAAGCTGCATCCAGCCTCGCCCCAGACACTTCCAGGGGCATCTACAGTTTTTCTGGGACACCTGTTCCAGTGCCTCACCATCCTCACAGTAAATAATTTACTGCTAATATCCAATTTTAACTGACTCTCACTTTGAAGCCACTCCCCATTTTCCTATCATTCCATGCCCCTGTAAAAAGTCCCTCTCCAGCTTTCTTTCGGCTCCCTTTGGGTACTGGAAGGTGCTTTAAGGTCTCCCTAGAGCCTTCTCCTCTCCACACTGAACAAACCCAACTCTCTCAGCCTGTCTTCGTAGACCAGGTGTTCCAGCTCTCTGATCATAAATAATAAATGCCTCCTTGTGTAAAACAGTACCAATTTTAAGACTTATTTCAAGTGTAGCAATTTTTTGTTAAAAATGTAACATAAAAGAAAACACAGTTAATGTATTTAATATATGAAAAATAATTTACTTTGGCAAGCTTTCTGTAAATTACAACAATTGAGCTATTTAAATGCATAAGCTAGACAAATGCATTATTTCTCTTACAGGGTAGTTGGATGTTTCCTCATTCCAATATCTGAAGGCAGCACAAGATGATTTCTGACTCTCCACAACCTTAGGTACAAACTAAACAGGCTGCGGACAAAGTTTTTTTAAAAAAGGAAAAGAGAATTATTATATTAATTTTGCAGATCAAGAACTAAAGCCTAATTCATCCTCTCTGAAAGATATTACTACAGCATCCAAAATGCTATTGCTTTTATTTTCTATTCCACTTTCCTGCTGAAGTTTATAGTCCATTTGGCAAGGACAATAGGAACAAGCCCCATGTGCTAGCTCATCAGCAGGCATAGTTCATAACCTGCCCATTAGCTGAGACTGACTTTGTCAGTAACCTTCAGCAGAAGACACGAGTGATAAGAGTTTAAATTGCTACCAGTAAACCTGTCAAAGATCATGATTCAGCTCACACAGAGTCTAACTGATTTGCCTTATGTTATACATTCAGCTTAAGAGCTGTAACTTAACAGTATCTCACAGTCTCAATTACAAGACAGCTTTCATTAAGGCATTTTATTACTGAGGGAAAAAAATGAAGTTTCAGAATTCATCCTGTAATTTTCAGATTTTTCTGTGTGCTTCCAATCCTGCCTTCTTTTTCATAATGTCCACCAATTAACTCCACCCAAGCCTCCACAGAGTTACAAAAACTTGACAGCTTAATCTAGAATATACTCTCTTGCAAGATACATTTTTTTCAAATTAATGTACTGCCATATTTTTGGAAGTCTGGGCTGGAGAGCAACCCCGACCACAGGAACCTGCACTGAAAGAATACTGCTAGATTTGGTCCAGAGCAGTGCTACAAGGTCATCTCTTTCAGCAAATGCAGTTGGAGTTGATTCTTTTTACCCACAGTAGAATGCTTCTTTTGCCTTTCTTTTAAAAAGTGTGAGTCCATCTGCAAAGAAAAAACCCCAATCTGATACGTGAAACTAAAAAAAAAGGATCTTAGCTGTGATAAACAGAATCAAATTATACAACCATGAAAGAGTTTGCTGGATATAGCATTGGACAAAGATTAACTTTCCTCAGTATTTCCCCTTTCATCTTTTTCTTTCATCTGCTCATGAAACAACAAAAAAAAAAAAAAAAAAAGGCGGGGGGGGGGTCAGTAAAGAAATATCTAATTTCATTACATAGTATTTCATGACTTGCAAGTACACAATTCTCAATACATGTACTTGATCTTATCACAGCAAAAGGATACTGGACATGATTATCCATCTCTATAGGTTTCTCAAACAGTAAAAACTACAAGAAAATAGCACCATGTAAAGACTGTGTTTGTGTAGTGCTAGAAAGGTCCCTGCACTTACACAAAACCAAACCACGGCAGAAAACTGCCAATATGGTAGGAAACAGAAGAGAACAGGACAAGTAACATATCAAGAGGTACCTTGTATATATAACATTAGCTGAACACCTAATATACCAATACTTATGGAAGTATGAACACAGTGACTACTAAATATAGGAGTACACAGAAAGGGTTGCTGTGCCTCCACCTTCACATACTCACCAAAGTGGAAACAACTTCCTAGTATAACCTATTATTTGTTTGAGTGGAATAATGGGCTTCACCCCATGTTATTTTCACAGCTTGCTGTACTTACTGCAAAGGACAGTAAGATAAGCTACTCTGGTAGGAAAGTTTAGCAGAGAAAACCCAAATGCACGGCCTGGAAAACGCATCTTGACTATGGGACACAGTCCTGTGAATCAGATTCCATCTAGCTCTCTTTGTTTCACTCAAATGTACTTGTTGAGAATTACAGCCCTAATCTCCCCATCTGCTGGAAACAGGATCTAAATGGTAATCCAATTCACTGAATATATTTTAGAAAGTAATTTTGTATCATAATATAATCTTTCCACTATGGGCTCAGACTCCAAAGGCAAGAAAATAAAACCACCATGAAAAAATGGTGAAACTAATAAATTTGTTGTGACTCTTCACAAAAACTTACAAATACTTGTATCACATATCTCATATAAAAATATAAATTGCCAATTAATTTTTCCTCTACAGAAATTAATACTTAACACTTTCCCACTACTACATTTTTGAGAGCCAGGTATAGGCAATGTATTAAGATGTAACAAAAACCTGAAATCTTGATGGGGATTCAGTGTCTCTTTCCTTATTTATACATTTCAGACTAAAATTTAACCTATCTTCCAGCCTCCTTCATCTACATATAAATCTACAAGTAAGACCAGTCCTTTCAAGATGAGTGCAGCAATTTGTAGAGTCAATCACTGCCACACCCCAGAATAATTTAGGGACAGGAACTATACAACAGCTCATTTCTCCTGTCCTCGTAATGTCCAAAATAATTTGTAAGTCAGAAATATTACTAAATGAAGCAATTTCTACTTCGTTTGGAATCCTAAGCTCTCTGACATGTCAGGTTTTCATAAACGAAAAATTTCTCTCCCACATTTCTCAATAAATATTTAATCTCACATTTTTATATTATCCAGTGTTGATTTTTAAGAGGTTTATAACAAAGTAGACCTTAAGTCAATGTTGAGTATTGAAACTAAATTTACTGTTGAATTCAAACACAATATCTAAAGGTGAATATGTTACCTTAAAAAAAATAGGATGGTAATAAGGGGACTCAAAACATCACATGGCGCTGTTCACACACTCAGCATGAACGGGTGACGTGTCTTTCCCTTCCATCTTCTCCTGGAGTGCAGATGGCATAAAACTGGGAGGAGCTGTTGACTCCCTGGAAGGCAGGGAGGCCCTGCAGGGAGACCTGGACAAATGAGAGGGCTAGGCAATCACCAAGCATATGAAGTTCAACAAGGGAAAGTGCTGGATTCTGCACCTAGGATGGGGCAACTCTGGATGTTTGTACAGACTGGGGGATGAGATGCTCGAAAGTAGTACCACAGAAAGGTTCCTGGGGGTCCTGGTCGATGGCAAGTTGAATGAGTCAGCAGTGCCCTGGCAGCCAGGAGGGCCAACCATGTCCTGGAGGGCATCAGGCACGGCATTGCCAGCTGGTCTAGGGAGGGGATTGTCCTGCTCTGCTCTGCACTGGGGCAGCCTCACCTGGAATACTGTATGTAGTTTTGGCCACTGCAATATAAGAAGGATATTAAGCTCCTAGAGGGCATCTATGGGAGTGCAACGAAGATGGTGAAGGGCCTTGAGGGGAAGCCATATGAGGAGTGACTGAGGGCACTTGGTTTGTTCAGCCTAGAGGAGACTGAGGGGAGACCTCATTGCAGTTACAACTTCCTCATACAAGGAATTTTGGTAACATTTAACCTTAAAATGAGTATGGCTAAAGGCTTTTGTGCCTGATTAAAAATTTCACTTTTTACTGACTTAATTTCAAGTATATTATATCATAATTTTAGCATATTGTCCCCAGGAGCACTTACTATGCTCATCACATTGAGCATTTAAGGCAATTTCACATTTGAGAAATTAAGGAGAGAAAATCATCACTCATGTAGTTTTGGAGGCATTTGTTATCAAGAGCTTCTTAAATCAGAGATGCATATTAGCCCTTGTAGTTGTCTTACTCCCTGTTAGTTTTCTACTGACCTTTTGCAATTGACTTAAATAATTTTTTTTTCTTCTGGCATGACCTACACAATAGGTGGAGATGACTTACAGCTCTTCAGCCTTAGCTGGGTGGGTAGTGCCCACTCTCGCCAAACAAGAGCTGAAGAGTTTACAGCCCCACAAACTGAGAAAAAAAGACCTATGTTTTTGGGTAAGTACTCAAAACACCGAAATACTGGGGAAGGTTTATTTGCTGTTGTTTTAAGTGATTGCCCTATTTTGGGGGAAGTTTTTTGGTTTTGAAGAAAAAATCTCTTTTGCAGGAATCCTTGACATAAACATTTAACTCCAGGAAAGGATTTCATACTGTGAATCCCAGTGAAATAGTCTTCTGCAATTCAGTTAGCTCACTCCGCTGTGGAGAGGCAGGATTTCACATAAATGCCATTTTTCAGAGGTACCTATGGGATACCTGCAGTGAGACCTCTGGAATACCAGTCACTGAGAAACCTAAATCAAAGCTCACCTACATGATCAAAGCTGCCGTATCTAGCACCTTAACTAGTAAAGTTATTGCCAGTCTCACAAAAGACTGTAAGAATATAAACACAATTGGGTCAGAGAAATAAATTTAATGTTGCCCACCCAACTATGGGATAAGCATGCCTAAAATTAGTTCTGGAAAACAGAATTTAAATCAAGATCTGTCACCAATAACTGCCATGAAAAGCACACTGAATTTCAACAAAAGCAAGCGTGAGGCAAGGTTTCCACTAATAAACCTTATCATTAAATCTACTACTATTAAGTCTACACTCACAAAGACTACTGCTTCTTAACAGTTCTTTCTCATCTCAGCAACATATTAGCTTAAGAGACAGATGAACAGCTTACTTTTACTATTAAAATGCTGGAGGCTACATTTAGTTTTTGACAGTCACAGCAGTTCTGATGTGCCTTGGCAGCACATATCATTGCAGTGGTATCGTTACAAACTGAAAAATCCAAACAATAAAAGCACGCACAGGAAAACACTGGTGGATATGCTTTGCATTTAACAGTCTTGCCTACTCAGGGATTATGCACTTCAGAGAAGCTTCCAGCACAATATCACTTACAGTAAGAATTTATCCTAATTTTGCCAGCCTTGGACTAAGCAACGTCTAAAGCAGAGTAGTGATGTAAGCTAGACTCCAGTGGTTTGGGTTCCACCTCCAGCCAAGAACAGCCTGTGTCATACACTGGTAATAACCTTGGCAGCACTCTCCTCTGCTTCCATCACTGCCAATACTAATGGAACACAACTAGACACAAGAGGTTCCTTAGAAACTTGGTGTTAATGCTGCCTGCCTGGAACTATCTGTAATGCATGCACTAATTATCCCCAAGTAGATTAGATCAGAGAGTGCCAAGTCAGCCCAGCAGTCCTTTCTGTGAACACTCTGCTGGGTGACCACATTTCCAAACTCAAAATTATATTAAATGAGTTTAAAAATCATTATAGCTACAGTAAGACAATCATCACTGATGCATCTTGAATACAAGATATTAGAAAAATATAAACTCAAGCAATACATACAAGTAATTCACATTAATAAAAAATAATCAAGTGATACATTAAAGAGCAGTTCTATTTTTAAAAAGGTAAACAGTGAAATGCATCCATAAAAGTACTGGTTTTGCATTTTATTGGAAATACTGCATAGGGTAAATAAAGAACATGGAAAGAGAACAAAGGGATGATTTCTACACACCAGCAGTCCAGCTTCCTAGTGCCAACATTTTATGAAGTCCATTACAGTCACTTTTATGCCTTCATCTGCATGCGTCAAGAACAGTTAGTTCTCATCTAGAGCCATAATGAGTATGTACACAATGTACTTCTCAATAATACTACATTTGTAGAGCCTCAGGTGTTCTCTCTCCTTGTAAGTAGAAGACTGAGGTTCCCTTTTACTTTTTCAAAAAAAGAAACTAAGTCATATTACACTGCTCAATGATTCTTGTTAAATACAGCTTTACTCCTTAGGCTTTTGAACACTTTGTGCTGCAACACAAAGCACACAAAATTTAATCTTTTTTTTCCCCTACCATCTAGAAAGAACATACCTGAAATGGAAAAGGTGAAAGCCTAGATACAACACGCAAGACCATTTGAAAAACTGAAGCCCACATACATCTCAGTGCACTTTGTTGGTTATTAATATTTTTAAGGGAATAACAGTACACTGAAATTACTGGTTTTGTTATTTTTTCCTTCAAATTCAATAGCAGAGATATAATCCCTACAAGATCGTAGAGATACAGCATACCTAAAATGTAATAGTCAAAGTCATATATGCTTTTAAAGCTCTCATTTTAAAAGCAATTTAACTTGTGAAAAAATTTAATTTATGGTTTGACAAATATTAGTTTTTTTCACAACAATAATGTTTCAACATCTGAAAGCTTATCCCAAGAGATATTATTTTCTCATTAAAAACAGAAGTCAGAAACAAATAATTTTCTCCTAAACTAATCTCATATTTACATGAGGATAATGAGAAGAGAAATATCACAGCTAAGCCAACACAAACAACAAATGTTATGTTCCCCATCTGATAGTCAAAAAGTAGAGGAAAACTACACTTCAAGGCATGCTTAATTATGTGCTTTCTAGACAAAATAAGCAATCAGAATTATATCATCAAATTACTGACTGGGGATACAAACAAGGAGATTAGGAAAAAAAAAAAAGAAAAAAGGTGCTATTTCCATACAAAGTGCCATCCATACCTGCAGTACATGATCCAACATGGCATGAGATGTAACCACCAAACCACAGATGTCTCAGCATGGATTCCCCCAACCGCTCTTACAGCACTGAAGGGGATGGCAAAACAATCCTCTGGCTCAATGACCCAAGCACTCGCCTGGGATGTGAGTAGTTGGGTTTTAATCCTTTTCCCAGGGAATATTTTATTTTCACAGAGTGGAACAATGTCAGTTTTAGAAAGGGGGCCTAAAGATGACATGATTAAGCCACTACAATCATCAGTACCAATCTTCACAGTACGTTAAATACGGAACCAAAGGCCGACTTACCTTAATTAAGGTGATTCCCTTAAGGAAGATATAATGCATACTGACAAAATGACAAAACAGAAAAATACTTGGGACTTCTGTGTTCAATGCTATTTTTTCCAATGCCTTTTGAAAACACTTCATTCAAAGACAAACAAAACGCACAGAGATAAAATACAAAAATCTTTCTTAGCCCTCAATCTAAACACCTAGCCAATATTTGTAGGCCCGTGCTGGCTCACCTTCATTAGAAAGACAAAATGAAAGGCAAAACAATATTTACCAGGAATATTCATAAAGTCATGATTTTCCAAAAATAACATGATCAAGAAACAGCGCTCACATATTTTGCCATTTTTAGTGCTATAAGGTCTCTGGAGTGTTGGGTGATGCCTTGATGGTTCATGCAAAGCTCTGATGCTTTTCCTTCTTGTTAACCCTCTCAGAAATTCCATTTTTCTTCAGTCACTAACCAGTGACCCAGCTCTGGTATTTATGGTCTGTTTTATCAGTCTTCATGGGGTAGTCTCCCCTGTTCCAGACTTATTCTGCTGATCAGTGCCTTTAGCAGCAGCTTTATTGCTTCAGCTACCAAAGGAACACTAAGAGCAGTGTCCCTCTAATGAAGGATATCTACTGCGCTTACAGATTTTTACTAGATCTGTTTTCATGGAAGCCATTAACACTCCTCTGTATTCCAGCAGAATATTTTCCAATGTATATTTTCATAGCAAAGTTCAAAACTGCAATTTTATTTCTATAGCTACAAGACCCTGAAAAATATAAACACAGTGAGTGTTTATGTAAGACCACTTTGGACAGATTTCTTCCATTAAATTTAATATGTTGAATAGAAGAAAGAAATCTGCAAAAAGCATTCTTGTTTCACAACATTGCACAAATCAAATGCCATTTCATCCACTGAGCATCACTACTAAGACATTCAAATTCATTTATCCTAATAAAAATCAACTACCTTGTCCAAAAAGAAAGCACAGTTTGGCATCTAACAATATGTTCAGCCTAAACTTCAGTAACTGAATCCACACCCAAAACCAGAGCTCTGTGGTGCTGACAAAGCCCCAACATTTGAATACTGTTTGGTGCAAAGTTTGGTCTTCCTTTGTAAAAGCAATGGGTTTTTCCTAAGTAAAAAAGCCACACTTTCTCAAAAGTTCCCTTGGCTCTACCTCTTCCCCAAAAATGAAACACATGGAAAGAATATGAATCTCAGTTTTTAAAGATATTCATACACTCAAATCTAGAAAATTAGTGCGTAACTTGATTTTGGTTTATATGAAATCTTACAAATTTTTCCTAACCTTATAGCTTTGAGAAGCAGAGATATTTGACTTTCCAAGAATTAGGTGCTGTTCCTAGGAAGATGTGGGGTCCTAACTTTATACTGCCAACAGCAGTTAGAAGGAAGAGCATCATAACTTCCTAAACAAGACTCTGGACAATATCCAGATCTGAGGGTGAAGTTATCTGTTCAAGCCCAAAGAGGATTTTTCCAACATTATAAGGTATCTTATGCAAACAAAAATTACTAATTCCTGAAAGAAACTACTTTAAGGTTTGCTTGGAACACATGATTTGCAATATTTTGCTTTCCATTTTTTATAGGTGAGACTACAGTGTGGTTACTGCAACTGGGCTTCAATCTGACTATGGAAGTGAAGAAATTCCCTTGTAAGAAGATGAAAAATTTCACATACACAGAGATTTCTTCCGAGGACTGTACCTCTGAATATTATAAATCCATATCCTTCCATGCAAGTACAAAATTTGCTCTAAAATAATTTTATTTCTTTTTTTAATAATTTCTAATATAAAGCCTTTACTTGAGAATTGAGTGGTACACTCCAGACAAAAATATACAACCACCTAGACAACCACAGCCTACAGGACCCAAGAAATACAGGCACAAGCTTCATCAACCAATCTAGCTCATTAACTCATGTAACTTCCATCAACATGAGAAAATAAGGAATTGTGTGGTAAAGCCTAACTGCAAACATTTCAAAAGCTCCAAAAGGAACAAGGATGCCATGTTACATAAAATTTTACTCAGAGAATATTTTTAAAATGGCATTTGAGGTTTAATGTAAAATTCTGTGATTGCTGCAGGAAAAAAAAGGCACAAACACTTCCTGACAGTTGCCCTGGTTTAACTCCTACCCTCTTTTTCCTTGGATTCCTTTAGTGCAAACTCAAAAAAATTTTAAACAACAGTATTACATTAAAAAAAGAAAGTCTCCCTGTCAATCACTATGTATGCAATTATGAATATTCCCTATTTAACTGCATAAGACATGGTATTTGATATTTAAATATATTTCAGTAAATAAAACCACACAACCTTTGTACAAGGTGCATAGAATAACCAGTTTCTCTTCTATGCCATTTAAAATAAATTTTGACCTCTTTTATGCTGTTCCATTTAATGGTGATAAAATACAAAGAGGGAAACATAAATGACATCAGTTCCTGTTACAAGCAACAAAAATTCTGAACTGAATATTTGAAAAAATATGATTTCCTGAGTAAAGAGCATAAACCCACAATAGGAGCTGAAGTTAGAAATAAGCTTTCCTTGACCCCTTTCTGCATTCATAGGTTTCAGTATAAGAAGATAAACATTTATTGAAATTGCAAACTACTCTGGGAATCCATTTCCAGAAACAGCCCACTAGCTATTCTATTTCTCCACTGAGAAAACAATCCACTTATTAGAGAAAGTAAACACAGATCTTCCTTAGTGAACAAAAATTATGTGTTTTGAAAACATAGTTCTGGAAAGACAGTTCTCCGTTTAAAGGCATTACAGAAAGGTGAGCTGCTCTAATGGACTGAAATACTGAAAATATTCTGTTGTTTGGCTTGCAGAACATGTACCATGAAATTCATTCTTCTTGTCTGTCATGAGTGAATTCAAAGAATAGATTACGACCATGCCCTGTAATGGTGGTAGGATGTTTACATCCTTATTTTCAGCTGTTAATAACTGAAGGAATATACAAAAGACAGGGGAAACATGGAAGCAAGATGAAAGAAAATGCCATCAAATCACAATACCACAGATTATGCCTAATTCTTTTTTCCTTCCAGAATCTTGTTTGATTTCCAAACAATTCCTAGGATACTAACCCACCTTTCCCCATATTCTTTATAAGTTCATTGAGTGAAAGATTAAAATTTGTAGCTTTATTGGTTCTATAAGAACAGTAAGAATAATTATTAGTAATGAAACTGACATTTCTAGAATTCTGTGAAGAATCTCAAAGTGCTTGGGACATATGCCAGAAATAATCCTCACAGTCCTGAATGAAAGTTCTTCAACTATTTTGTAACTGAACTATTCTAAATGTCACATAATACATGACGCATTATATCAAAATCAACAATGAAAAATAAAATACACATTTTAAAATTCAAATAACACACATATGGAAGGAAAGTAGATGGCATGTGAGTGAACACACATAAATGTTGTTTTCACCTCTTGTCTAGTCAACTCCTTCATATCAACTTTTCTATTTTGATGCTCTCCAAAACCTTCCTCAAACATCAAGCTCTTCAACTTATTCCTGCAGCCCTTCCTCCTCACCTGTAATTCAGTTTCAGTGAGCCAAGAGTCACGTGCTTGATCCCATTTCCTCTGTCATATTTTATTTAATCAGTCTATTGCTATGCTCCAAATCTACTACCATAGTTTGTTTTCTTTCAACACCACTATCCCTCTTTCTCCCTTCATTACTTTGACCTTTTGGTTCTTTATCACTCAGCAGTACTGAAATTTCTCTGCTTTTCAGTCATGTCCTCCCAGAGGCTGTCTCCCACCCTTTCAATGAGATAAGTGATTGCTTTCATGCCTCAGCTAGCTGTGTGCTCAGCTCTTCTGCCACCCTCTACCAACAAAGATACTTTTGCCATCTCCTGGACCTGGTTTGCACCCTACATCAGAACAGGCTCCCAGGGAACTGGTGTAATCACTAGTGTCTAAAACACAAGTGGATGTGACACTCATGATATGGGTTAGTGGACATGGTGGTATTTGGTCAAAGGTTGGAGATGACCTTGGAGGTCTTTTCCAACATTAGTGATTCTATGATCCACTTTCTCTGCTCCTACTCTGGTGCTGGATGAACATGTCTAGCAGGAAATCTTCATGTTAGGCTGAATTTTTTCACTACAAACTGTTTTTTTTTTTCCTTCCTCCAGCTCCACTACCTCAGGAACTCTGCTCAGGGGACAGACACAGCTTAAGCTCAATAGTATTAGTAGAGCCAAAATTGAACAGAAGCAATATGCAGATTGCAGTGGTGGCCAGTGCCACATTATCTGCACTAACATTCTTTAAATTCTGGTCCACAAACTACTGACTGCCTGAAAGATATTCAAAAATAGCTTGTGAAACACCACAAGAAGATTTTAATCTGCATATGCATAATGGCAAGGAAACAAACTGTTATTTTTGTCTTCCTCATTCTATATTTAAAATTTAACCTCATTTTATTGGGCTGCAAACCAGGAATTAATGCATTTTTAAAAAAATCCTTTATTCACTCTTCTTGCCCTGAAACAAAGTAATAGACATTGCAACTTCTCCCCCATTTTTAAGTACTGTGGCAGTGTTATCTTATACTCAATGAAAATTCAGATCAGCATTGCTCAACTTTAAGATCTGTCTTCTGAAAGATTATCTGTTCATCTCCTTATTGACTATCCCTGCCCTGCTTAGGCCCAAGACCTAAGAGGATTACAGAACCTGGTGGCAAGGCTGAGGGCTTGTTAACTTAATAAGGCTGTGGATTTAAAACTGTGTTAAATTAAACAGTTTTTGAAAATGGCTTAAGTCTGCTAGTGTGGATAAGATTTAAGAGTCTCCTCTCAGATCTTTATCTAGCTCATGAAAAAGACCAGTCAGATAGTAGGGCACTGGCACACACAAACAACTGAAGGTTCACGAGACATAGATTTTCTTTTAGCAAGCTCTAAGCTTCAGAATAAAAGCTTCATCGCTACTCAGGGGCACATTACCACAGTACAGTGAATTCATCTTTACTGGTTTTATTTCAAATAAGCTTCTAGAACAGCGATGCCCTATATATGCCAACTCAAATTGTCATCTGATTATATTTGACTATTTTCCATCTTAACACTTCTTAATGTCAGAAGTGCTTCATTCTTCCCCAGTTCTTTTTATATAAATAAAATGCAGACTATAGCCCAATAGACATATTACTAAAGACCAATTGAAGACTTGTTTCAAATTATTCAGTATTGATCTTCTACTGCCTCTGTGCAAGTAAGATCACATTCCTTTTCTTGACTTCAGCAGCATGAAAGTCTGTAGGAACGAGTATTTTTGTCTTTAACCAGAGCTTTTCAAAGGCTTGTCTTGTAGAATTGTGGTTGACACAAGACATAACAGTGGTGCAGTTCTTTAAAAAGCTTTCAGTGCACATGTATATTTTGAAAGCTCAGGTGCTGAGAAGAGGAAGTCAAGCAAGGTAATATGCACATCTTTCCTTTATAAAAAACAGCAAAGCAGTTACCTCATCTCTCTGCAACACTAATGCCATGAAATAAAATCAGTTTTATTAATACAGGAACACTGAGGAGCGCTTCAGGTGTTATCAAGTCCAACAGGACACTCTCTTGATCCCAGGCTTATCGTATGTGCAGCGTTGACAGCAGTCCTTGACTTCAGAGAGGAGGAGAATGATATCTGTATTAATATTAAAGTAACACTGACATGCTTACCTTTCATCAAAATGGATTTATGATTAATAGCATACTTCCCAGCTAGAAACTATAAAATTATACCTTGCAGATTTACAGAAAACCTGACAATCTACTTTTGACTCTGAAAAATCAAGGAAGATAGAAAGAACACCAGGCCAGAGCTTTTAGTTAAAAACAAAGAAACAAAACAATAAGCAGAAATTTACACCATATTAAAAAAATTAGATGTGGAAGTCCAAGCATATCACCAATATTTCAAACAATTACTATGTGAGAAAGACAGCACACAAGAAAATCTTGTCCTCGATTTTAGGAGATCAGATACATTCTTACAGGTTTTAGTTTTTTAACACTTGAGAATTTACATGCTTATACTAAGGGGGCAGAGGGGATTAACCAAGAACCAAATATGATAGGAAAAAAAGACCTAGACAAGAAATTACTTAAAATTCTGAAGTGTTTATACTGTTATGCTACAAAAACTTAACTTTGGACAATAAATCACATACTTGGGAGCCACAAATATAAAATGAATGTCACAGTCCAAAGCTTCTAAGGGTACAGGGATACATAATTTCCATGGTGCATTGCTCATATGCACCACAGTTGACTTTCACATACCCAGCAGGCTCATATTCTGAGACACTTTGGCAACAGTGACTGTAAATGAAACATTGATTTCTGTGTTGCACTTTCCCTTCACCTGGAGAACCCAAAACTGTAGGTTTTCCAAGAAACATGGAATGACATTTTAAAGATATGCACATAAGCATCACATGTCAAAAGAATTCAAAATACTGGACTAAGTTTCTCTCTTTGCAGTGACTGTCCTTATCTCTAGAGCATCTTTCTGAGTCCCAGTGATTTCTTGATGTTCTGGAGAATGCAGATGAGAAAACAGACTTAACCAATTGCCTCTGTGCTGACCAGTGAGGGGTTTTGTCCCCAGACTCCATGACAGCCCCAGCAACATCCATGGGAAAGGAACAAGTAAAAGCAGTTCTTCAGACACGAGCAGTGCAGCAAGGCTCTAACCAGGATGAGCCCCACTGTTCAGTGGGATAGTCAGAGGACAGTTCTGCCATCTTCCCTCTTACACGCAAAACACAAAAGTGCAGAAAAGAGCACTTGGACGTGCAACTCTCCCACCTCAGGGCCATGTGCTTCCTAAAATGAACCCAGCTAACCTCAAAGCAGCTATTCTCAGTCCTGTTCTCTAAAACAACTCTGATTAGCTGTTACAAAAAGCAAAGCAAAGAATTTGATCTAGTTCAACTGACCCAAGAATTCACTGCTGATTTTCCAAGATGAGTTTCTGTCTACTAACACAGAGGCATCTGACAGGAAATGAGGTTTAACAGATGCACACTTTTCCTTTGTGAAAGCAGCAACGAGGTGTACGCATGAACAGGGCTGACCAGATGATACTTCAGCTTTAATTACTGAGATACATTCTTGCCCTCACTAGGATGTGCAGAGAGGCACTGATTGGAAGGATAAGAAAGGAAAAAAGAAACTAATACAGTAATATTAACCTATACTTTATGTTCTTCATTCATTTGGCAGATTTTAGTCATAAATACCACAAGATTGTCTAGCCCAAATACTTCAATAGAAAATTTTTTTTCTTATTGTTTATTTTATATTCCTTATGTTTGACAGAGTCAAGGACAAATTGGACACAAGAGGGAAGAAAAAATATATGTTTTCTTTTTCTTGGAAGTACTAAAGTAAGATCAGAGGCAGGAGAACGTTTGAATAAAGGACAATAACAGAGCAAAAGAAAAGACCAAGGAAGGTGTTAAGCATATCATAAGGAGCAGACCAAATCCACTGTAAGGGAAAGTCCACCAAAAGAAAGACAAACAACCGAAGAGAACAAGTTTCCAGTTTTATTATCACAGCTGCAGTTTCAGGCTTTCTGTTTTCTGCAGTCCCTATGCATGCTCTAAACACTGAAGTACCATGTAAAAGACAGTACACTCAGGCAAAGGAGATGAAGGATTTCTAGCTGACCCCAACCCACTCAGCCCCTTCAGCTCTTCATACCATACATGACTCCTATTGAGTCACTGTATAAGAGGTACCCACTGCAGAATGTCAGACACTGTGCATACAGAAACACAGCACTACCGACTGACTTTTCTGACCAGAGCCTGGATACTGATGCAAAGCAATTTTATTGGCATATGATTTCTGTGGTAATGAGAGAAAAATTTCAAGGATTTTTATTATCTTTAAAAAAACCTGCTCCCCTTCACAAGCTCATTAAAAGAAAGGGCTTGAGACTTCCTTTTTATGCAGAAGTTTAAATTTTCTGAATGATCAAAGCTTTTGGAGTAGAGCAATAACCTGTAATTCACTGGGCACATTAAAGTGGAAGAAAAAAGACACCATTTTATTTCACATAGGTGGTTTTCAACACATCTACAGAAATGGAGGAATATTAAACTGGAAAATGAAGGGAACTAAACACAGGGCCTCTTCTACCTGAAAACAAAGCAAATATGTAACAGTATCTCCCAGTAATACATACACATACACAAAAGAGTATCTTAAAATTAAAAAGTATTTCAGCATCACAATTAAATAATATGGACTTGTTTTTTTTGTTTATAAATCAGTTTACTGCAAAACCTAATTGCTTTCTAAATAAATTAGTTTTCTAAATAAAGGAATTGCACCTGTTTGGCAGCTATTTTATCAAGCAGATTAATGTTAATTGGCAGGTTCAAAGTACAGAACTAAGTATTTCTGTGCTACCAACACAATTCACGTTAGATATTCTTGTCTTAATTTTTTTAAAAACATACTCAAATCTACACACCTGTGTGCCAATCAGATGCAGATTTCCATAGCTGAAGAGTGTAACAGCAGCTTTCACAGATGTTTTAAGTGTCTGGCTTTTCCGTACTGAGGTATTCATGTGATTTCCTATTAAATATCCTCAAACAAAATTAAATCCTCTTAACAATGTGACACGACATTGCACCATCTTTGGGACAGGAAATGGATTACAAACAGTGCTTCAGTAATGTGGAAGTCAACCATTTAGAGTTAACAGCAGGATCTACTGACCTCAGCTGAGACTGTGGAACCATTGTAAAACACCCTATGGGTATATCCAAAATTAAAAAAGTCAATCTCTGCCCTGGAGAGTATACAGTTCAAATAGTAAGTGAAACAAAGAAAGTACTATCAGTCATATCTGCAGATGGGAAACAGAGGCACAAAGAGCTTTGAGTGACTCTGTGGAAGGTCATAAAGGATGTCTGTGGCAAAGCCAGGAACTGAGCCCGGAAGCCCTCAATCCTAGCCCAATGCCTTTGGATACAGTGACAATTCTTCCTTTTACTTATCCTCCCTCTCTCTCTAATTACTTATCTCTGAAAGGAAACATTAACACTATGAGAGTCAGTCTACTTTCCTTTTGTATTTATAATCTCCATTAAATTTGTCCTAATTTAACATACGATACAACAGTGTTACACAGAAGTACCTAGAATTGTACAAGCAATTGTAAACATAAAAGCAGCAGGTATTTCAGGGAGAAGGAGATGAAACAAAAGCATGCATATGTGACTTACAAAGACTTCACAAAATATTTTCTAATGATCACTCCAGAATAAGAATAGGTGCCTATTTCCAGATTCTCAAATGTTACTTGGAAACTTCCCTCACTTCCTTCTTCTTCCCCCAGTTTTATATGTTGAACATGACACCATATGGTATGAAATGTCTCTTTGGTTAGCTGAGGTCAGCTCAAAATCAGGTATCATCAAGTAATGACTCTCCAGCCTACCATCACAAAGAGCAATCATGAAACTAACTACATTAGCCACTGATTCTTGCATGTTTCTACAACTACTTTTCTCCTTGCAATGGTATACTTTACAACCTGACCTACTATGACAATGGGAGCCTCCTCCAAAAGCACTTGATCAGCAGATATTGACTATTACATTTCTTTGTACTATTTTAATCCACTAACTCTTGTTCAGAGACAGTTTAAACATCTATTCAGATCTACACCTGCTGCTATGCTTGGCAGTCCCTGCATTTATTTAAAATTACTTCATAAATTCATTGATCTATGAACACACATTTTCAGTCCCATTGTTTTTTTCTAGTCTAAGAAGTTTCCTTTGATATTCAGGCTCTGCCACGTCTCAGTAGATCTAAACCAGCAGCAGTTGTTTTGGCTCCTATTAGTTTTTTGCAACCCGCAAACTAGTCAAGCTGTGCAATCTGCCACCCTGAGCTCTCTTCTCCAGAGTAGTTAGGATAAAAGAAAACTGATGGCTAGAATCGTCCAGTGAGTCCAGCAGAGAAGCCAGACCTGTCTAAATCCTCACAGACAAGGAGCTGACCCATTGTCCCTACTACTCCAAGATGTGTGCCTTGGCTGGGGAAGGAAAATCTGGCTCCATTTATTTTCACTTCTGGTATTAAAACTGCTTCATCAGTTCCCAGACAAACCTGCTGGATCACTAATGACCACTGCAGCAGCCGTATGGATGTGGGAATTTAAAATTTTACTGTTGCTTTCCTGTACACAAGCATAAGAATGGACATGAGGGTTTGCATGACACTGCATCACTGCTAAGCATTAGCAGAAACTCCATGAACAATCTCCTGTTTGTGGCATTTTCTTTTCTCCTCAGTTTAAAAGAATTTATCACTGACAAGTAGGATGATCAGATGCGTGTGGTTCTAGCCCCCTTGAACACCTAAATGACCATTTTCTAATAGCCTGTAATGTTTCTTTACCATCTCATTTCAAGAAGACTTCATCAAAAGTGTTATCACCAGAGGTTTCTATCAGCTTTCCCAAATATAAACAACAAAAAAGGGAAAAGCTTTAGCAATTTCACATTGCACTGTAACATTTTGTGATAAGGCCAACTTTTGAGTTATTCAAGCTTTTCTTTTGTTAGCAGAGATCATTTGAATTCTTCTCTTAGCTCTTCCTGCCTACATTCAGTCCAGAAAACAGCTGAAAACCTTATTACAAAACACTTCCAACAGTGATGAGATTTCAGACTATCTAGACAAACTCTGCTCTAGGTTCTCCTGAAAAGGCAGCCCTAACTTCAGAAATTTGGACAATAAACAAACTAGAAGGAGAATCATATATCTTAGGCACATACAAATTCAAGGGGAAAGTTAAATGTGCATTATCTTAAATCTACTAAAGAAATCAGAACAGCTCTCCAACATCTAGCAACTTACACATACAGCTACATTTAAACATACCCTTGTAAAACTGCCATAAGGAACTTAAAATAATTCTTGTTTGACACACTTTGTGAAAGTGACAAAATGAATAACATGAGCATAAACTTGAAAGTAAGGACCCTAACATTTTCATGTGCTCTTTCGAAGGAAATAAGGCTCATGATCATGCAGTCCCTCAACAGCCCTCAGTAACTTGCTCATTATGACCAGTCCCAAGCAAGACATGAAAGCAGGCCGTGATTCTCACAGTTGTTCTAAGCTGTCAAGTTAGCTGAAGGTTTTCACTTCAAAAAAAAGAAAAAAGCACTAAATTAGCATCCATACCAGAGAGTAAGCTGCAGTATGAGCACAACTACTTTATTTGTTCTCCCAGGCAAGCTGGCTGCTCAGAACAGAAGTGCTGGGCAGTCAGCAAATACAAGCTCTCCATCAGGTACAGCAGGATGCTGTCTTTGTCCAACCAGTACCAGGGAAAGGCACAGAAGGCCTTACACATCAAAACAGCAGGGAAATCAAATAGGTTAAGAATTTGCAGGGAGAAATTGCAGTTGTTACAGCAGTAAAAACTTATAAGGGTTACAGAGAGAAACAGGGTTACTATAGTGGGGGAGATATAAGGAATAAGATTTGTTAGTGCCCACCACCCACGCAGCTTCATTAAAGACTCAAGGAACCATTTGTTTGTTTATTGCCATGTGTCACCACAGACATACAGAGAATGCAATACACTGTGCAGCAACAGGGCTGGCCACTCCACAGTCATTGATACAGCTCAGGAAATGATGTTGCAGTACATGCTGTATTAACCTTCTCTGAAAATTATGGCATTCTCTGAAAGGGCATTTATGAGCTTAGTGTAACTTCAGGGTATAAGCAGAATGTTTATGACTTGACAGCCTTCATCCACGTTCACTTCATTTAACATAACAGCAACTTTCATTTACTAGTTCCCCTTCAGCAAAATTAGTTTAGGAAATCTGACTCTGCCACTCATCTAGAAACAGATTTTCCCCTTCAGTTCCCACAGAGGAACTGCATTTGCAACCATCTTTATGTTAGTTAGGAAAGCAAATAGGGAATTCACTTCAACACTGTCCATTAAATTGGCATTTTGCTTTCTGGACTTTTTTTAAAAAACATGTTTCACACAGAAAAAGGAAAAGTAGTTCATATCTCCACCTTCTTATCCATCAAAGTCTGTTTCTGTTCTTAAAAGTACTGCCTTCCTAGTAAAAAAGTCTCTGGACAAAGTGGACAAAAGATGAGATCATCATCTTTCCCTGTCTCCCAAAGGAAAGGCAGCACAAGAATGCCTGTGAAATTCCAAAAACAAAGATGTAATAAGACTTACTGTAAAACACTGAAAACAATACACACTATCAGTTAATCCCATAAGGAATGCACATGGTCACAAATTTAATGGCACACAGTACAGCATAACTAATAAACTGAAGCAACCTCCCATATGTTATCACTTTCTACTCTGCACAACATCTGGAGATGCAAATGTTGCACAACAGGATCTTATAGAACATTAAAGAAAGAGAGAATATTCCATATTCAAGTTATTTTTTTCTAATAAGGCTTTGAGAAATTCTGAGGTGCAGTCCTTCACATACACTGCTGAACTGCAGACTCTGAAATTACATGGTTATTTACAAAGGTCGACTTGAAAATATATAGGCAAGTCTTACGGGTATTTAGTTTTGTTTGAAGTTGAAGAGCTTCTACAAATGCAAGGTATCATGATAAATACCTTAAAGTTCTGGAGAAGATGAGACTGGTTTTGATACTAATGATGCTTCTTTGTAGAATTTTTTAAGGTTTATACCTGCTGGAAAAAAACACCAAAACCACAAAACCAAACCTTCCACAGAAAAACCCCACAGATCACCTTCTCTCCTCACCATTTAATATATACAGAACAAAACTCATTAATCAGAAGGGGTTGATAATTATCATTTTTATATTCTAAAGTACAGAACCTAATGACATCTCTAGTAAAGAGGAGGAAACAATATCATCTAATGGAAAAAACAACTGTATTTTAAATCCTCATGCAAACTTAAGAGGTGCATCTAAAATCTTTCAGAGATATTTCAATCATGTAAGTGCAACTGAGAAAAATCAATGTAAGGCTTCCTTCACTGGGTAAGTAAACTAAATAATTCAGGCTACACTTTAAAATAAAGACTAGTCCTGCCAAATGCACATTCAAGCCCTCTCGTTGGAACTCCTCCAGACATTTCATTAAAATCACAAACTCCATAGGATGGAAACCACCTAAACCACTCAAAAACTTCAAACACAGGAACTCTGAATATGCAGGCATCACAAACTGGGCAGCAAAACCTTTCACAGAGGCTGTCCTGCTTTGTCATTAGATAAAACAGAGCAAGGTCTGTCATCTCATAAATTACATTTCCTGACACAGGCTCTAGAATGAATAATCACAATGAGGCTACTGAGTCTTGATTATAAGGTATGACAGAGTCTACAAGTTGCATAGCTTTCAGGAAGAAACTGGATTATAGATGGAAAGCTATGTCTTCCCATCATGGTACATAGGACTTTCCAAATACCTTAGAAAACAATAGCTTGAAGAAAAACTAATTAAAGGAGGGGTGAGGACTGAGAGTGCAAATAACTTACCAGATTGTAGCAACTCAAAAATTTCTTTTTGAAGGAAAAGAAGTAAAAACATAGCTACTTAGAAGCCAATGGCAAAGTCTTTATCAACTTCAACAGCATAACTTGCCTGCTTGTGTTTAACATTCGTTATGTCTAACGCAAAAGAAATTTACCGATAGTAAGGAAAGTGCATGAGCCAAAATGAAACCTCTAATCTTGCAGTTGACAAACTAAGAACAATTTCAAATGTTCTTCTTCAGATGTTTATCCTTAACAATCATTTAAGCTTTCCACATAAGTTATCTTGTTCTACTTGACTGTCTTTTAATAGGATAGACAAGGGTCTGAGATGCTTTTCTTCTCCTTACCTCAAAAACTGAGCTTTAATAAGAAAGTATTATTGCTGCTACTTAGATAACAGTAAACAAATACTAATAGGAACACTGATGTGTTTTGCTTGAAATCTACAGCAATTCTCAAAAATGCATTATTTTGCCACATTAACTACCGATGTCCTTATCCTGAAGAAGAGGCCACCAACCATTTGGAAATGCTGCAGGAAAAGAGAGGAATTCAACAAAATGCTGTCACCACATGGTACTTACCCTTACAGGAGGGCTCCGTGCTTGCACCCTTTGCTGCTGTCCAGCTTGAGAGCTCTGTAGGTCCTTTGATCCGCAATTAGCTACAGTGCTGATGGGGACCCTTAAAGCATTTGTGCTGGCAGTTCCACTGGGTTTTCGAGGCCTCTGTTTGATACCATCCAGTAGTCTAACAAGCAAAATATTACTGGGGAGTTCGTCAACACTGCAGTCCACTAAAGTCCTGCACTCTGGACATCGAAGCTCATTTCGAGAGCTCACAATGCCCAGCAGACACCGTTTACAAAATGTGTGTTGGCAAGGCAAGACTTTTGCAGAAGCATCAAGGCGTTCTAAGCAAACAGGACACTCCAACAGGTCCAGCAAAGCTGATTCATCCATTTTCTTTGTATTATTTAATGAAAAAACAAATCTTTGCAGAATTTGTGTGTTTTGGGCACTGCAAGGATATCATGTCACATCCATTCCTCTTCTGACCATGCTCTAAAATTTAAGGGAAAAAAGGCATTAATAAACCAGAAAAAGAGTCAGCAATACCATTTTATATGAAGATGTTCATACAAAAAGCAAAATAAGAGACCTCTAGACTAATTCAGTAGATATTTTCAATAAAGGAAAGAAACATTAAAACAGCAATAACAGCAATTTACATTAATATATCCATTTAAAATATTTTAACAAATGCTAACAGCTAAGGTTTTTAAACCCAAGTCCCCATCAATTTCAGTCTTGAGTGATTTTATTTTCTCCAATTATTCCCAGAACAAAGAGCTATTCCCAGTACAGTATTATAATAAAGCTTACTTTTCCTAATTCTTGATTAACGCACAAGTTTCTCAAAACATTTATTTGAAATTAGCCTTTTTTTTTTTCTCACAAGATGGCAAAGGTAACTACAACGGGGTCCAAAATCAGAAAGTATACAGCAATAGGGTGTAGAAAGCGGAATTACATTTATACTGAGACTAAGCCCATAGTGAACTACATTTCTTCCATTTCTGGGAAAAGTACTGCAGAACATTACACAGATGGGCCTTCAAAACAGCCTCCAGCTCACAGGGTTCTAAGCTCACCACTGGCACTGACAAGAGGGTTCACTACAGTGCCGCCTTAAAGAAGCCCTTCAAAAACTATCGCGAAGTGATTTACAGCAGGAAGTGCTACTGCCATATCGCCAGGACAACACGGTGCTGCGTATGCAGCCACAGCGGCAAGGACGAGCCGCCAAGGCAGCTCCAGCATGCAGCGAGGGGCTGGGAAAAGGGAGGGGAACAAATCCCCCTCCGCTAGAGAACCACCCCCTCCAAAAAAAAATCATTCTGCGGGAAGTCACACCAGGCTGCTCCACAGGCAGAAAAAGGCTCGTTGGGCTCGGCAGTGTCCAGCACCGGGCGAAGTTGAGCGCCTCCCGCAGCCCCGCTGCCGTCGGCGGGAGCGGCTCCCGCGGCTCGTCCCGCACCTACCTGCGCTCGGGCTCGGCGCCCGGACCGCCTCCCCGGTGCACGGCTTCGCGTTCCGCGCTCGCCCCGGAGCAGCGACCCGCGGGCGGGCGGACCCACAGGCGGACCCACAGGCGGCGGCGCGCAGGGTCCCGCCGGCGGCCCGGGGCGAGCGGGTGCGGGGACACGGCGCTGTCACCCCGCCCCGGGCGCAGGGAGGGTCGGGCCCACGGCCCCTCGGCTGCGCCGAGCTGCCCCTCGGGGAACCAGGGGGATCCCCAGGGAGCCCGAGCGCCGCCCCCTGCCCGTCCCTCACCCGGCTCTCACCGTGTGGCCGCGCCGCCCCCGCTTTGTTCCCGTGCGGAGCCGCCGCCGGCCCCACCGGTGCCTCTCCCGCCGCGGCAACGCCGAGACTCCCCTGCCCTCCCCGCCCCGCCGCGCAGGGGCCGCTGACGCGAGGGGCGGCCCGGTCCGGCACCGCCCCGCCCGGCACCGCCCGCCGAGGGGCCGCGGGCAGGGAGCGAGGGCGGGCCCGGCGGGGCCCGGGCGGCGGCACCGCCCCCCGCGGGCGGGCACCGGGGGCTGCCCGCCCTGCCCACTCGCCAGGTGCTGCGGGCGGGGCCGGGCACGGGTACGGGAGGGTTCGTGGGACAGCGGCGTGAGGCGCTCCCCGCCCAGCTCATGCGCTGGGGGCAGCCCGGCCGCGCACCTGGGGCTGCCGCCCACAGCCTGGAGGCGGCGGCGGAGGATCGGGCGGGAGGCAGGGCGGGCGGACGGTGGATCGATCTGTCGGTTGGTCGGTGGATCGGTCGGTCGGTCGCCGCCACCGCTGGCGGTGTGTGCTGAGCCGTGCCCGCAGCGCCGGCAGGGCCGCAGCAGGAGGCCCGGGGTGCCCGGAGCCCGCGGCTGCGGAGGCCGATCTGCTCGGGCTGGGCGGGCTTGTGCGGGGCCAGGAGCCCTCCCGACCCTCCCCCGGTCCCCGCAGCTCCCGAGTCCCGGTGCGTTCCTTACCCGGGCGGGATCAGACGCCGCGGGCTGGGCACAGGCGGGACAGGGAGACAGGTGGGCGCCTTGTCACACCCATCGCTGTGGCGGGTGCGGCTGCGCTCCCTCCCTCGGCTGTTGCAGACCGCGGCTGATAAGGCTGAGTCCAGCACGTGTAGGTCACCTGTGCGCTTGGCAGGTTAACACTTGGACCTGATGATCTTAGAGGTCTATTCGAGCCCAAACGATTCTGTGCTTTAAATGAGTGATGCCGGAAACTGCCCCAAATGGGTGAGTGACTCTGTGGTCAGGAGATGATGTGCTTGCTTTGAAGGTGTTTTATGTGAAATACTTCTCTACAAGACTCTGGCCATGAAAGAGGAACTAAACCCTAGGGTACTTGCAAGTTATCATAAAAGAAAACGGCAAAAAGAAATTGAAAAAATGCTGCTTTAAAATCAGATGAGGCACCTTGTCTATGGATGGTGAAAAAGTCTAGAGAAATGTTTAAGTTCCAGTTAATCATCTTGCCAACTGCAACTCAAAAAGCAAGCAACTGGAAAGTTTCCTTCTTGGGTGTAGTTTTAGCTATTCAAGTTGACCCAAGGCAAAGGCATGAAATTGAGGAAGTTGGATATTAGGAAAAGGTTCTTCACCCAGAAGGTGATTGAGCACTGGAGCAGGCTCCTCAGGGAAACCTGCCAGAGTTCAAGGAGAGTTTGGACAATGCTCTCAGGCACATGATGTGATTATTGGGACTGTCTTGTGCAGGCCAGGAACTGGACTTGATGATCCTTTTGAGTCCCTTCTAATTCAGGATATTCTATGATTTTAAATTTGTCATCCTTGCTGAATTCTGTGTACATGTAAAAAGTTGTGTGTGGGGGGGTTCTCTGCCATGGATTATTTAAATTTGTGTAAGTTAATAGTCTGAATGATATTCTCTGATTATTAGGATCCCCAAATAAATGCTCACACTGAATGCATCTCTAATATTTTATTTTTTAATAGTAGTAGTTATAGTGGGAATATTGAAACTCCTAAATATGGACAGTTCGTTTAGAAGTAAAGTTTCCTCCCCCATGAATTCTGGAGTTTAGGAAAACTGATGCAGATGGGTTTCTGGTCTGTGTCTGTGCTTTCCAGGGAGTATTGTAACATAAATAGAAGGGTATAAACATCTGATACGTAAGAATATTCCCATGTATCATAGTATGCCTTTATCTTGCCATATCAGTGCTGTTGCTGCAGAAAGAAGGATAATCAGAACATTTAAAATAAAGACTTGTTGAATCTAAACAAAATTTCATCTCACAGTTCCCTTTTGGACATACTTTTTTCAAAAGATCTCATCAAGGTTGCTTGGTAATAATTTGCCAGCCTTTCCAGCTGGTTTTGTAAGCAACACAATTATTGTTGTCTAAATTTACTTGGCTGCCTAAGGAATGTGAAATATCTCTTAAAAGAGTAGAGGAATTTACAATACAGGTGGTGCACCAAGGAAGCAAGATGAAAGTTCAGGGAAGCAGGATAAAAAGATTACCCATTTATCAGGGCTGGTCTTTGATAATGTTTTATGTAAAGTCTGTAAAATACTAAATATATTGTGGAATATAAGCCAAAGCAGTAAACACTCTGAAGAGTGTCAGATAAATATGTTACTTCCTGAGCAGAAGCAGTAATTAGTTTTCAAACTATAATCCATATAAAAAACCGTGGGCGTGTGTGCAGATGTGTGAGTGACATTGCCCTCTTATGGATGAAGTGTTTGACTGGGAGAGGCTGGAACAGTCTGGTGCTCTGACTGAAAGGAACAGAATTGCTGCTACATTGAAGCATTTAGTCATTGTCACTTCCAGCCACAGGTAGGGCACTGTACACTTTGCACATTTTTATGTGAGGAGACCTCCCTTCTTGAAACAATTCCGTTCAGTTCATTAGTTCCTTGTACAACACTTACTAAGTACATAATGCACAGGAGAGATTGTACAGTGCAGAAATCCATTAAAAACACAGGCTTGAAAGATGAGACCCTCCAGTTACTCAAACACCTGGATCTCTATGATTATAATGTCTATTAATACTTTTATTTTACACATTTTTGGTGTAATGAATTGTTCTTTTGAAGTTGGTTGTCAGGCACAAACTTAATTTTTTTTTCTGCCATGTTTCTCTTCATCTGGAAGCTGTTGAGTAAAGGAAGAAGCAAAGGACAGTAGGCAGAACAGCAAAAGAAAAAATGTCAGTAGCAGAAAGAACTGATAACACCTGGTTTCTTTCTTTTTTTTCTGTGATCTGTGTCAGCATCCTTGATGCAATAAACCCACTGTGTCCTCTGCACTCCTTCTCTTTTGCCTTCTCTTCTTTCCCTTCTGTGGGCCAACCAACCTGCAGGTCTCCCGCTATGTCTTCAGCATCCTGTGTTGAAAGTCACACTTTCTATTCCTACCTAAACCCTACTGCAATAATTCCCGTTTCTAGCATGTTGCCAAGTACCCTTACTTTTTCCTGTCTTTAAAATGTGAGGCAGTGTATACATGCCTGGCTTTGAGCAACACCAGCTAATTGATAAGTTATCAGTCTCATGAAAAGAGGTAACTTGACATTTGCTGCAACCTTTTCTATAGGGGGGACATTCAATATTAAATATTTTCTGGATATGACCACTGTTCTCCATAAAACCTCTAGAATCTTAATATCTTTTCCAATATCCTGTTAGGTTTTGCCATGGAATTATTGGAAAGAGGGGCTATGAGATGGGCTCTATAATCATCTACATCTAGTTCCTTAGGAAGTTTAACTGAGAAGTAGTATGAAACATTTCAGAATAGGGTTCCACTTGTCAGCATGCAGATCTTTATAAACAAAGGCATTTGTAAACTACTGCACTAGAAACCAACACCGGGTCCAATCTCCATTCTAATCCTACATAATGTCCCTGAAGATTACCAGTCTGATGGCAGGGATAATCCATGTGCCTGAAAAACTTATGTTAGCAGTGTGTGTATTTGGAGTAATAAAACAAAACTGAGTGAATGCCAAGTAGAGAAATGCTGGCCTGTGAGAATAAAAATATGAAGGCATATTTAACTTATTTATGAATTCCATCCTGAAACTCTTCAGATGACTACAAAAGACTCAAAGGTAATAAGACTCATGGAATGAGGTGTTATGTCCTACCAGAAAGAAAATACAACAGAAGATAATGTCTTGTGGCAGTCATAGTCTGAATTGTTTTTATTTGTAGGTTCATAAGCATGTTCTTGTTTAGAGCCACATTCTTTGTACTAATTTATTTTGTCAGAAAGGATCATGTTTCCCCATTTGTAATGTCCACATTAGCCTCTCTTTCCCACGCAATATAGATTTCAAGCGCAGACCAAAAAGGCTAATCTTATTTTCTTGTAAAATGACTCCTGGAGATGCAGTGGTGATCCTCTTTCAAAGGCAGTGCAAAATTCCCACTGGCATAGTTCAGTAAGAGTTTCCTGCTGATGGCCACGCTGATCTTGCTGACTTTACATTGGCAAGTACAACACATCATGAAGTATGGCCATTTTTCTTCAGTTTCTGGTGGAAATGAGCGGATGTTCTTCAATGACTTTGCTCCTTTTTCATGAAAGGATTTATGCTTTCTTTTGTTTGTTTGTTTGAGTTTTTTTGAGCCAGTTGAGAGGATTGTGGTTTGGTTTTGTTTTGGTTTTTCATTTTGGTTGTTTTTTTTCTTCAGTTAGTGCCAATTTTAAATTACCTAGCTTGGTCACTGTTGGTGAAATTCTAGCAGCATGGAGCTCAGCATGGCTGATATTGATCCAGTTTGCTGGCAAACTGAGTTTTGTGCTGTCCCTACTGCACTTTCTGAGTTGTGAACTAGTTTTAACCAGATCCATGACAAATGTCCTTCTATGGCTTCTGCATCCTGCCAGAAGGGTCTCTGCTGTTGTGGTATTTGAGAGGAGGCAGGAGAAATGGGTTGTTCTGTACATTTTGGCTTCTAGTTTTAGATTTTTATTCTGTACTCTAGGCATCCAGCTTTCTTGAGGAGTATCATTTGTGTATTTGTGTTGTAAACTGTCTCTCTCTGATAGCATGAAGCTGGGATTTTAACTTTGTACATAGTGATGCCTTTGCAAGAAATTAATTTGTATCACAAGGTGGAAATATGAATGGAAAAAGTGGATGAGGCATTTTAAAAAAATAAACATGTTACAACTTCTCAGTGGTTGGGTGAGCTCTTTATTGCAGGACATTCCCAACAAGGCTGGTCACAGGAAAACACCAGGCCTATGGGATCTCATGATTCCCATAGCCTGGCTGCAGCATTCAGCACTGGACCTTGCAGAAATGCAGTAACGTGTTGGGGTACGTAGGTGCTCAAAAATTAGTGCCTGCATCTCATTAACCAGCAAGCTTGAAGTTGCCCTTACTACAAACAAGGTTAAAGAAAAAGCAAAAGAGAATGTTTGTTTAAAGAAATCAAATTAGACGGCACAGCTGTGAAGATTTTAAAAGAGGAACAGAAATGTAAGAATCCATTCTTAGTGCATTTGTTCTGAAATCAAATTATCTTTTTCCTTTCTTGCCGGCAGTTGATAAACTGCAGGCCACAGAGCAGGTCCCAGTGCTGCTTTACCTCTCTAGAATTAGTGCTGTCTCCACAGGGGAGATTCCTGAGAGACAGAATGTGCCTGATTATCTGTTAAATCCTTGACTAGGTGTCTCCCAACCCCACTTAGACCTCCCAAAGATTCATAAGTGATTCAGGATGTAGTTTTAAAATTATTGTTGACTGCCCAAGGTTTTTTGTAATGCTTTCATGCTGTTTGAATAGTTTGCTATATTGTTAGCAAATTGTAAGATATTAAAAACTATTAATATTTTCCCCACTTGCAAAAGTTACGTTCAAGTCACACAGTAAAGCATATGAACAGTAAATCAATAATCATATCAATATTTAAGTAAAATTATTGTTACTGACTAGACTGAGGTCAAGCAGAACTGTAATTAACCACTTCCAGTGATAGTGATCTGGAATGACTCAAACTCAATTTTATCTTTGAGGAACATTGTGACAAGGGTTTGGAGCTTTGAACACCCAAACAAATGAGTTACAAGGCCCAAACAATTATTTTTCTTTTTAAATAAGCAAAAACATCATAAAGAATATTCAACATTCATCAAAGTTTAATTAGTCTGCATTACCACACCTCATTACCAAAGTATTTGAAAGAAGCTTAATGTCTGGAGACTGGATGCTTGGCACATATACTATTTGAACAAAAAGAATTACAATTTTAGATAGGAGGGGGTGGAATTGCTGAGGAGAGTCAGAGGCACTTTTGCATGTGGACTGTGAAAAGAGAGGGATGTTGTGGGTGTTGGGAGAATTCTGTATCCATCATGTCAGATCTACAATTCCTAGATTCTGTCTTTTATTATATTTTGTATTTCTAAAAAAGCACTACAGTTTCACTCCCTAAAATCCTGTGAAAAGTCAAAGCTAGTCAGTAAATTTCACAAACAGGGAAGAATTCACAGCACTGTGCTATTTTATCTCGAGGGATCCTTCAGTCAAATTAACCCTCCTGGAGCAAACATCCTTGGCCAATGCTTTGGGGGCCTCCAAATAGTAACAGAGTGGAACCTCTTGTCATTTTCACACCAAGTAAATCTTTAGAGCATATTAAGCATCCCCTTCAGACTTTCTAGAGAAGAAATTTTCATGTCCACTCAGAGCATAGGCTCTGGAACAGGTGATTTAAAGAGTATTATTTCTCCTTTGGGTAACTGCATGACAACATAATGGAAACTCAGAAATTTCTGCACGTTTTAACAAACACCTTATTCAAAGTGTCTTATTCTAAGAGCGCTTACTGGAAGTGCGTTTACAGAGGAGCAACTCTTAAAAACCATTTGTGCTTCTGTGGTCATTAAAGCATTACAAATGTATGGCAACAGCAATAGTATGTTTATAGTGTGGTTTGTGTGTGTTTTATGGTGAATCCTGCAGTTCCTCCTACTGTCCAGATCAGGAAATCTGTCAAAAAGTACCAAACTCCCTTCACCTACATCACCTCTGCAGTGAGAGTTGGTTTGGATTTTGTCCCAGACAAGAGTCTAAATGTTGCTGTGCTACATTCTCGGCTTAGGAGCAGGGACCCTGAGGTCCTCCAGGATAAATATGTGATATCTTTCCTTATGAAATTCATGTGTTTTTAGAGCAAAATCTACAAGAAGAATTTGCTAGCTTGTTTAAATCCAAACCTAAGCTATTTTAGAATTTCAAGTGCTGCAACAGCTTCTTTTCAAAAAAAAAAAAAAAAGGAAGTTGTCATGTTAGTTCTTAAAAGCATGCTCAGCTAGGTGGTTTTTTTTTTTATTCAGAGATTTATTTCCTTAAAATAGCATTTTCCTACTAAAAGTGCGTGCTGAGCAGAGTTATCTGTCAGGCAAGTAGAATTATCAGCGTGTTTACTTTTCAAACATCTCTGCCACACTTGAACAGTTCTGCTGAGCTGTCATACAAGAGTGATGAGATGGGTTTTGTAAGAGTTTGTGTACTAGGATATGAAAATTAAAATGTGTTACAGCACTTAAAGTGCACTAATTCCCAACTAGTCAAAGCGATGTCCTTACACCAAGTTAAAGCATTTTCTTTTACTTTAGTATCTCTTTTTGGAATGTATCCTCAGCTCCAAGAAAAGTTGCATCCCTATTAGCACAAATTAGACCTCTTTGTTGTCTGAAAGGTACAGAAGCTCCTTCAGAGCTTTGGTTCTCTTCAGTTTCTAGTACACTTATGAAAGGATGTAGGCAGAGATTTGGATGTGATCAGTGCACCATCCATGTACTGTGCTTTTATATGTGACATCTTAGAAGAAAAGTCTAGGATTTATGATGTAGCTTGACTCTGAAGGAAGTTTTTTAATTACATTGGGATGAAACTGAGGGAATAAAGGGACAAGTTCCCCAGTGATTTTTTGCAGAATTACTATCATTCTTCTACCACAGTTCTTTACAAACAGAAGAATGTAGAAAAAAAGACCTTAAAACTTTATTTGTTCAAAATAAGATTAAGGAAGTGAAATAAATTTATGGAGTACTACTTCGGATTTCTTTTATAAAGCTTAGGACTTGGCTTCTAAGTCGATAAGAACATTGAGACACAAAATGAATTCTCTGAGGCTGCTAGTGCTGCAAGGGTATATAATCACTCTGGGATTGCCAAAGATTTTTTTTTTTTTTTTTTGGAAGATTTGTGTCACTTTCACTCCCACACATCTGGCAAGAGAACTCTGCACTGGCTTAGTTGAAAAATCTTATCTCATAGATCACTACTAGCAATAAATTCCAGCCTTTGTGCTTACTTATATTGTCCCACAGCCTGGAGTCACTGATTTTGTGGATCTAGGAATGTGGTCTGTAAAATATTTACTCACTAACACCCACACAGCCTCCCCCCAAAAACCCAAAACACCCCATGCCTCAAAACCAAGCCTCTAGCTCTTTCATTGTGAACTCAGCTTTGAAAATGTAAATCACTTCAAACTGACTCTTGGGGCCAAAGAAAACAGGCAGCTGGATTCCATCCCTTTAGCCAAGAATCAGCCCTTAAACACCCCTTAAACAGACACTTTATATGAGCTATAGTCAAACTCATTGTCAAGTAATGTTTTCTCGTGTCCCAGAAAATGCGAACAGCATCGCTGTGTATGTGGATGGACTGGGGAAGTGTGCCAAAACCCAGCAAAGTGCTAATGCAGGTCTACCACAATTCTTCTCTAAGGTCACACCTATGCTAAAAACCAATGTATCTTTAATCTATGTCATGGTCCTTAAATATAGCTAAGGCAGCTGTGCTCTAAAGAATTGTTGACAAATGGCCTGCACTAGGTGTTTTCCTGGGTGCTAGTTCCCATGGGTGAGCATTTTTATCTGGTATTGTCTTCTGGAAGCATTCTTATTTACAGGATTTCTATATGATTGGCATGGGAAACATGAAGGCAGCATTACCTTATACATTGAAGACTTTGCAACTTGTAGCAAAAAAGACTGGAAAGGTAAAAGGTGAGACAAATGAGACAATGACTGGCACAGATGCAGTTATCTCTGCAGGATAAATTAAATAATATGTTGGGGAGAAAGAAAAGGAACAATTCCCAGCACTAAACCACAGATATGCAATTTACCCACCTGTCTCCTGGAATACCAATAACAAGCAGGATCAGAGTTTGCAATGACCAGCAAGTGTTGCTGGGTAGCGAATGCCTTCTCTAGGTCTGGGGAGAAATGATTTGGAGACACTTGAGATGCAATGTACTCTAATATCTCTCGATTCTTGATGATCAGATTTCATACAAAACCTGACAATTGGCTCATAATAAAGCCAGAATATTTTCCAAGAGTCACAACAATCCTTGAGTAACTTCGCCCAGCAAAAACATGGCAGAATAACTAAACAAGGTATAATGAACATGAAACACCTTCCCCTTTGTTTTCCTAGGACAAATTAACAATGTTTTGACTCTAGGTAGTGTTGTGTAACATGAAACATAGTAGTTTTAACTAATATACTAGCATAATCCAGGAGCAAGCTGTAATTTTTGGCATTTTTATTTTCAGTTTCCCAAGTGACTACTAGTGAGTGCATGGAAGAGTTTTTTGATCAGTCCTGATACACATTCACATCCATGGCCATTGCGAATGAGGTTAGTGCGTTATAGCTGCTGCGGGAACCTTAACTCACTTGCACTGACTTTAGGAGGATTAAGTCAGAAACAATACTATTTCAATGCCATTTTCTTGTATTTACTTGGCAAATACTCTTGTCAATTTGAAGTTTCCCATGGGAGGTGTCAAGAGGTCACTGAAATCTTCCCGGGCAAGGGAAGGAGAGTGGTTGAAACCATGGCCTCCCTGCTGCTTCCTTCTGTGTTTTTCTTCATGTCATTAGTGCTGCACTCAGCACTTTCCCCCCAGCTTCCATTAGAAGAGGGAGTGAGTAAATGTAAAAATGTTAGAAGTTGAGGCAAGAAATACAGAGAAGGCTTCCCTGCTGTTTTATTTGGCTGATTCTGGGTCTTGGTAACAGTAAACTTAGTCATAGAAAATGACAATATATTTATTGTCTAGTATGCACAAAAATTCCCAGATGCTTTCAGCACATTTTCCCCCCAGTTCATTCTATTATTCTACAGTCTTCTGTCCAAGGATCACAAAGCCTTCTGACCTCTCTGTTACCCTATGGCAAGAAAATACAGTTCCCTAAGGCTGCAAAAGCATCAGCGTTGGATTTCCAGAAATGAGGTACCTGCAATTTCCATGGACATCAGTGTAGCTGTGAGCAGCATGTTCTTCGGACACCACTAAGACAGAAATGCAGAATGGAGGGATAGGAGAGACACCTCACATCTTGCAGGCCTTGATGCCAGGCTCCTGAATTAGGCTGAAAATACCAGAGTGGAGGTATCAAAGGTAGCTTTGTTAAAGCTAATGATTGTAGGAAGGGATCTGACCTGTGTCGGACTACAGATTAGTGTGATCCCTGTAACAACCCCCCATGGTTTATTATGTGATAAACCAGGCAATTGCACAATTACTAAATTTTTATAAACCAGTTATACATTTCTCAGTTTTAACTGCTGTAAGGCAGAATAAAACATCTGTGGGGAGTTTTGCCAGTAAGTGAAAACAAAAATAGTGCTAAGTAAATACATTACAACTTGATTAATGCAAGATAAACATTACAGGCTACACAGCTTTTGCTTCTCGGCAGGCCTATTTTACATTGTATGTTCATACATAAATTTCTCTTACTAACACTGCATAAGCAGTCTGGCACCATCCTTGACAGATGAGCTTTAGGAACTGTTACAAAGTGGTTTAAGTTATAGCTCCATCTGTTATATCCCATCCTTCTGATGGAAATTGTGTTCACTGTGGTAGAATAAGCAGAATGGAAGACGTGTTCATATCCTCAGTGACAGCAGCTCAGAGTCTGGTGCCTTGGCTCACACCCATCTTCTCAGCAGTTTAATCAATGACACTCTGCTTTGTGCCCAAGCATGATGGTAGGCGCACATTTCCTTCTGCTGGTCCTGATAATCATCAGCAGAGGAAAAGGACAGTGGAGAACAGGAGCAGCTCAACAGAACACAATGAGATCTGACTCAAACTTCCTTTACTTTTACTGGGAGTGAGTAAGCCTTATTATAACTGTGCCCATCTGTGCTCCACTATTGTATGTAATCTGCCCATTTTGGATCTGGGCAAACTATAGTATCACTGCATGGTTAACAAAGGTTGTGGGCCAAGATTGAACTGTGATCCCTTTCCCAGATGGCAATACTTGGGAGTTAAAATCTGCTGCAGTTTCTTCCCGGACAAACATGATTACCCAATGCAGGGAAAGCAATAGTGACAAAGCAGTGAATAAAGTGAGTTAAGTTACTAAGGGCACTGTGATCATTAACTGATGAACTAAAGTTCATGGTGCAACAGGATATACAGCTCAGTGCAATCAGGCTTTTCCACAGCTGGTAAAAAAATGCTATATTACTAAGAGCTAAAAATCACCTCAGGGATGTTTTACTGCTGTCAAAAAAATTTTCATATATGTTTATTAGCAATAAACATTGATCTACTTAATAAGGCTTTAAAACTATTGAACATGAAAAAATAAAATCCACTGATATTTCTTAGAATTAAAAGGCATAGAAGTATGTCCAGTGTTATGTCCAAATTTATGCTATTGAGAAACTCAACTGCTATAAACTTTATCTTTTTAATTCCTCTTACAATGTTTGAAGAACAGAATTAAAATACTCCAAACTGCTGTTTAAGTTATCAAAACCAACGTCAGTGGGAAAATATCAAGAAAGTGTGCCATGTGCCATAATAATGGCAAATTAGGTGCATTTTATTTCTTTCAGGTATCTTTATCAAGAATTGTTACAGAATCACAGAATCAATAAGTTGGAAAAGACCTCTGAGATCACAGAATCCTACCTTTGACTGAATTCATCAACTAGACCTTGGCACTAAGGACCACGTCCAGTCTTTCCTTAAACACCTTCATACAAAGAAACAGAGCTTGGAGAAGTACAGCAGCTACAGCAATTTATAAAAAGCAGTTTTAATCAGGGCTCATGTTGGTAGAGCTCCACAATAGACAGAGTTCTAGCTCATTATTAATGGCACCTTAGGTTTTCTGCATCCCCGTCAAATCAATCACTTCAGAAAAAGGCTACATCCCCTACTTCTGCAAAACTTTTCTGACAGCATTCAAAATGGTCCTAGTAGCAGTAAAACAAACAGCAACGAGAACATTTGACTGCTGATGGGGAAGACAATAGAAGGAAAACATGGCATTCCTAAAGTATTGCTTGAGATTCCAAATGTTATTAAGAGACACAGAAACACAGATTTTAGCCTAAAATTTGAATTTGAAGTTTTATTCTACATTGAGGATACAGCCAAAATGCATACTTCATCCTTTCCCCCAGAGAAGAGATTACTGTCAGGACTATGTGTAGCATATAGCAAAAATTAGGGTATGTCAAGGACCTGATTATGGTTCCCTCATCCTCAGAGCATGTCTCCATCAGCTTGAGCCCCAGTGCTATTTAAAACTGAACTGTATTTTTTCCTGGCTGACTATAGTCCCTAAGGGAACATGTA
The DNA here is from genome assembly GCA_035041345.1 of Poliocrania exsul. NCBI lineage: Eukaryota > Metazoa > Chordata > Aves > Passeriformes > Thamnophilidae > Poliocrania > Poliocrania exsul. The sequence continues at coordinate 34,918,441 of JAWWLZ010000139.1, forward strand.
TCAGCCAAGCAGAAGTGACTCATGCAACGCTCCAACCTCACATTTGATACAGTCAACCTCAGGGACAACTTGTGAAAAAACTGTCAGAGCCATCCTGAAACTAAGCAAACACTACCTCACTTGCATTTTCCCACTGTCAACCTGCCTGTGGCTTTGGCTTGTGTTGTGCAGATAATGTGAAAAAACTCTCCAAGTCTTTGGCTCTGTGAGTTTCTAAACTGCAGTGTTGAAAAGAAACCTAATGGAAGTGGTTAAATCCCATGTTGGTTTAAAAATATCTTGGAAATAAAATGGGGAAGAGTGCAGCAGATCAGAGGTACTCAAGGCAACCAATTTAGGAGGAGCAGCTGAACTCCTATAAATATGTCTCACAAATAACTGCAAACAAATGTCTTCGTGGAAGCAAATCAATTAAGGCTTTAGATGCTGAAGAAGGGTTTTTAAGACTCTTGCACAAGCCAGCCGTTCTCAGTGCTACAATTTGAACTGATGAACTTATCAGCTCAGCTAGAAAACATAGCAACTTGGACATGCATCTGAACATGAATTGCATTAACACAAATTTAATTTAAAGGAAGAAGCTCTTTATGGATTTTAAAACTACTACTTAGTCCACAAATTGCTCCAGTTAAACTGCTGTGATAAAAATGGCAAAAAAAATTGTTCTAGGAATGGTAACCATTGATTTCTACTTTATGCTAAATTTGAGTCTGTATGGCTCATGAATGAACAAATGGTAAAACAAGATTTGAGAAGGAAAACATTTAAAAGGACTTAAAAATCAAATCTCTGTATTTGCCTTTGGTTTATCACAATTAATCAAATTAAGTAGAGCCTAGCTGTATTTGAGCCTTGATGAGGTGCTTTTAGTGGAGAGACAAAGTCAAATCAGTAATTTAGTCAGGGGCATGCTCCTACCCCAGCCTCTGGCTGAGGGGAGGATTATATAGAGCCCAACCTTACACAACAGCTCAACTGTTCTGAAAGTGTTGTATTTCTTTTATTTATATTTGCATCTACTCATTTGGGGAAACTGGACATAGTGTGCTATAAAGCTCTTGGAGAGTGTCCAAAGGAAGGCAATGAAGATGGTGAAGGGCCTTGAAGAGAAGCTGTATGAGGAGTGGCTGAGGGCACTTGCTCTGTTCAGCCTGGAGAGGAGGAGGCTGAGGGGAGACCTCATTGCAGTTACAACTTCCTCATGTGGGGAAGAGGAGGGGCAGGCACTGATCTCTTCTCTGTGGTGACCAGTGACAGGACCTGAGGGAATTTTGTAAACCAAGTTTTGTATTTATGACTATTTTCAGAACATGGCCATGTACAAGGAAATACCCATAAATCACAGGGACTTAAGAATTTTTGTTCTGATTCAGCCTGGCCATTTGCCCCCTCCAGGACCCCCATGGCCTCAGATGTCCCCACTGCTTTCCCATCACCATGACCCTGCATTTGGGGCACACCCTGTGCCGCCCACCCACTGCCGCCTGGCGGCTGCACAGGGGCCAGGACAACCCACAGCTGTGGTTTCCAACACATTTGGGCAAAGTTTTGAGGCTTTAGAATAAATAGGGGAGTAGAGAATGCATGTTTGAATGCACATACATTTCAATAAACACAAGCATTTATGCACAGAAGCACTAAAAGCTGAGGTAAGTATTATTGATAAATAATGTAGATTTCCCAAGAGCACAGAGTGCCTTGTCAGGAATATGGTATGCCAGAACTTGGTTTCCATTAGCCACTTGCTTACCAGACCACAGAAACATCTGTGCACTGCTTTGGTTTGCATTGCTCAACCAGGTAAAACATTTTTCTGACATATGTTCTAGTAGTAACTTCAAATATGCACTCAGAGTTCAGCAAACTGAAGAGCAAAAGCTTCTTCAGGCGCCATTCTTCAAAAAAGATTTTAGGCACTAGTGCTTGGGTTAGAGTTCTGTACCTGTCCAGCTCAAACTAGCTCCCTGCTGGGGGTCTTACTCTTTTCTGATAAAGGCTTTGTTTGTTTTAAAGATTCCTCAGCTGAACTTACAGTTGGCTTCAAGGCTCAAGAGGAAAGTCCAAGGACAGAGACAGAAATGTGAAATAGTTCACAGAATATGTTCTGTGCCAAAAGTACCATTCTATATCTTAATTTGCTACTAGAATGACAACATAAAATTCTTCATAGTGCATGTAATATACATACAACTGAAATGCTCAAATAATTTCAATAAATTATATACAGATCAATAAATCATCCTGAAGCCACAACTGTTCTTGATGTCATTATAGCATACATTAAATATGGATTTAAAATTTAAGATGAAAGTATTTCTTTAGCAGATAAACTTATTTACTGTGTCCATTTTAAAATAGCTTTTGAAGGATTTCAAGGATATTCAGTATTGGCTGTCAGGTTTGAAAATTATTCTTGAAAAGCTGTGCACAATCTACATGTGCTTTCCAAATGATTAACTGCTAAAAAGCTCTATGTCCGTAAAGCTTGAAGTCTACAGATTATGTCCATTTTCCTTACCAGAGGCAAGCCAGCAACTGCATAAGAAATGAAGAATGGAAATAATGGTATTTCAGTTTTAAAAGAAGTAAACACCCCTCAACTCTTAACTTCATTAAGATTGTTTATCACCTTGAGAGAATTCAAAACCACTGAATATACCAGTTGGTATATTTTCTTCTTTCCATACAGTTATTCAATATTCTTTTAAATCTAAAGGGTTTGGATCCTCCCTTCCTCCAAAGGTGGGCAAGGTATAATTTGAAAATCAAACCTGAAAAAGGAAATAATGCAGACTCATTCTTTATTAAAGGCTTTATGGTGTATTTGCTAAATGTCATGGATGACGTAGCTCATGAGGATCATCATAATCTGAATAGATTATGCAGCAGTGAAATGTGTACTGAAAGAGAAGCCTGGGGAAAAGTTTACTGGGGGAATGTAAGAAAAAAAACAAAGAAAGGAAGGGAATGAGAAGGAAGAAGCACAGGACAGAACCAGCACCATTTCCAACAATGACCATACTTTCTAATCAGATGAAGCAAAAGAGGGTTTGGACATAAAAAAAGGTATTAAAGGCAATTAATTATTATTATGAATTTTATTCTGACTGCAGATTCCCAGGATACTGCTGAACTAGAGTAAGTTTGGTCTACCTTTAGTAATTGTATCTGTTTAAAAAAATTAACGCTTTTCAGTGGGCAAAACTTTAATAATGACACCATAAAACAACTATACAAAAATCATGTACATATTTTGACAGTTTAAAATAATAAATATATGTTTTATATATATATATATATATATACTTGATTTTACTTTTTGGAAAAGCAACTTTTGACAGTTTTTGATTGTGACTGGCTGTAGCTGAAAAAAAACAAAACAAAAAACTATTTTTCTCCAATAGGGCACTTGAAGTTTGACAGTTCATCAGATTTGTAACAGGAGACTTACTGTAATGGGTAAACCAGTAAAGTTCTTCCAGAGACAATGACTGGAAAACAACTGACTACCTTATGCCTGCCCTGCATAGTACTGCTTTGACATGAGAAACAAGGAAATGTGGGTCAGAAAAAACCTGGTTTTGCTTTTGGGGTAGTAGAAACCAACCTATGATACAGAAGCCAAAAGACATGATGTATTACACCCTTGGGCCTGCAATATTTCATTTTCCCCCATGGCTGCCGAAGCCATGAGTGTAAGACCTTAGAAACAAACTGGAAAAACCCCACTCCTTTTAATTCAACAGTGTACTGCATTATCATCAACCACATCACAAAATTCAAGCAAGCTTAATAACTGGGACTTTTGGCAAGGGGGTAGGAAGGGGAAGAAAAATATTGGAAAAAAAGAGTATTCTAGCTCCAAATGGATTTTACAATCTCAAAAAGACCCCCAGGCATTCCTATGATGACTTACCAGTCTGCCTTGATTGGGAAACACCATTAAGATATTTCAATGTGACAGAAGCCTTCCGCTTCAAAATACAATAAAATTGAAATATTTGAACTAGACCACTAGATGAAGATGCTATTAAAATACAACCACAAGGGTCAATAAAATGAAGTAAATTCTTTATGTAGGTGTAAACAAAAGCTATTTGAAGTGTGTAAGTGAATAGCTAGATGTGGGTACTTCCACAACACACTAATACTTGCAATTGCTTAACTGTACCAGCCAACTGTTGACATGGCAAAAATTCCATTTTAATTATAAGTCTCAGAATACATACAAGTATTTCTTTTGGAATTTGAGAAGTTACATCTTTGGGGGGTTTTGTTTGTATGTTTTGTTGAGGTTTTTGGGGTTTGTTGATTTTTTGCTGTTGTTTGTTTGTTTTTTAAATTTTGGGCACCCAGTATTTAAAGAACACATATGCAAATATACACAAGAGAACTCCATAGATATCTCAGTTTTAAAAGGCATGTTTTTCCTCTTTTTCATACAATCAATATTCTTTTTTGAAGTCTTGCCTCTCCTGCCCCATGTTACATTCTCCACTACAATTTGTTATTCAGCTTTGCAGACTTCAGACACTGATATGTAGTACAGCATTAAGGAATTTCCTGAGTCAGGTTTATTCATCATTACCTGTAAAATGTATGAGAGAGGGAGAGACAGCATGAAAAGCAGAGATACTCAGAGACACACAGTCAAGTTGGGGTTACAAAACAAACTAGAAATCACAATTTAGTAAGCAATAATACAAGAGTCCACTAAGTCTGTCACCAGTGAGGTGACTGTTACCCAAACTGCCTTGAAGCACTATGTACAAATAGTACACATCGTGTCATCTTGGATTAGTGAATTTAAGATACTTTCACCTCAAGTGGCCTGCTTCATTTAGGAAAATCCTCTTAGCAATAGAGATTTTTTTCTAACTTTTCTTATTTGAAGAGTATAAAGCTTTTGAGACAGAGGCTCATGAAGATGCTTCTGTCACTTGTCCTCCATTCACCCGTATTAGCATAGGATTTTTTAATTTAAATGTCTGAAATGTAAAGAACTACTTTTTCTTCACATTTTTTGTATGCAACCACAGATTTGTAAAATACAGAATTAGAACTGAATCTATTAAAAATAGCCACTTGTTAATCAGCATTTTGCAAGATGAAAATTAGCTTATTTTAATAGGATTCACTCAGACAACAGCTTATAATTTATATGCCAACATTTCAGCAAATTTTCATTTAAGGCTTTTAGCACTATTTTTAAAATATCCTTAAGGCAGTGTGGCAAGCAGAAGAAAATGGTGATACTACAGTAACCATTTTCTTCTTGTTCTATATTGTCAGTCCTTTGGACACCTGAAAAATAAACTACTACAATATATTTTTCCAATTCTGTCATTAAATCAATAAATTGTGGCTGAAAAAAATATTTCCCAGACATTTCTCTATCATACTTCTATAATACAGCATGGAAACCACGTGGAACTGACTGTTCTTACCGAGTGGTCCTATACCAGTAGAAAAGAAAAATTGGGAAAATGTAACTTGTATTAGAATTTAAAAAAAATTATTATGTTTTTCAAACTAGTTTTAAAATTTTCCCCCCCTTAAATATTTACATATAAAAGCCACAGAAAGTCATCCACTTAACCAGAAAGCACATGTTGGTTAACATGCATTAGAGTATTTTTTTCAAAGTTGAAATACATTAAATAGTGATAATTCCACACATTTCTAAAGCCAATATATGATGCTTCTGATTTCTATAAACCTAATTAATATTTTAAATTGCTTTCCCCCCCTTCAGTAAAAGCTATCATTATTAAAAATCTAAGAATACACAACTGCAGTTAAATTTTTGACATGAGAGAAAGGAAAAAACCCCAAACCACTCTCACTGATAGTGGTCCATGTGGTATTTCCCTCTGCCTTCTAACCTATGCTAAGCTAGGCAGAGCTCCAAAGCTGGATCAATTCTCTTCATGTATTACTGAGCAACCAGCTAAGATAGATGGTACACACACATCAAGGTCTTCTGAAAAAAGGTAATTATAAGATAAAGAGTCCAATGAAATTTTCAAAAAAGCAGTGATACTGCAACCTGTTAAAAGCAGTGTTTGGGAAAGAACAATCCTATTTTAGCTAAAAGTTCATTAATTCTTAAGATAAAATTGTTTTTAATTCTGAAAGTTTTATTCTCGATTTCCACTTTCCCCATCTGTGTAACTGCTTTACAGAAATTAAGTAATTACACTGCATTCTATTAAATCAGTGGTCAGCAAAGTTTGCCATGTTTTGTTGTAGGAATAAAAATACACTTTGTGGAAAATTTTAATTAATTTAACCAATCGATACAGCAAAGCAAAGCTATGTTCTATAATTTGTGAGTCTATGATGTTTTAAAATTATGTAGCATATGACCAAGAAAGAACACAAGACAAGCCATAATTGCCGGGATACAGCGAGATTACCTTCTTGGTAGGCTCCATCTGCCATTACCAGGTGAAGTATCTTGGCATACAGGTGTTTGTGCTCATTTCCAAGAACAGTCTGAACTATGGTTGAGCAAATATCAATATTTTCATCTTCATCTTCAAGTACAGCCTAAGGGAAAGGACAAACCATGTTACCAAAATGAAAATGAGTTTAGAATTAAATAATTCAAATTTATTAAATGCAATTCATAGTTAAACCCGAAGTTTTCCTCATCAATCCACTGGCAGGGCATTTTCTCTGTTAATACTTCAGTGTGTCAAAACAGATTATAAAACTACAGAAAACTACTGACTCTACTCACACAATGCAATTAGATAACTGTCACAGCAAAAAGCCCCAGGTACTTGTTTCCTAAAATATTTCCCATTTGATGTTATTCCACAAACCTTTATTTTCTCATAAACTTCAATCAATTTATCAAAGCCTATTTCCTGCTCCAGGTTATATCTCAGCTCTTCCAAATGGCTGAAGATACTATCACATTCTTCACATTCACTGGCAATTTCTCCATCACTATTATCTACAAAGAAAGAAAACAACAGTAAAATCCCCTCAGTTTTCCTACATTTTTAATGTTGTTTTTAAGTCTTTAAACTTGATATCCTTTCAGTGCAATCAAACAGGTAAGCTCAGGAGCACTGGATGATGTTGGCAGCTGTTCTGACAATGTGCAAGAAAACAAGAACAGTCCCTTTCTTGAATTCTGAATCCAAAATGGGAAGCATCCAGCTACTCCTAACCCTTCACTCTGATAGTTAACCATAAGGGTATTTAGACTGAAGGAAAACAAAGTACGGTCTTAAAGCAGAATTTTATTTAGCAAAACAGGTCAAGTTCCATGCAACCTGTCTATATATTTCTGTGGTAAAACTCATGCAGCCTTCAGTGGATGTCCCACACTAGGAAAGGAGCCCCTTAATGAAGCAGCTGTCTTCTAGCAAAAAATAAGGACATGTATATTATTAATCCATTACTTTCTGCCCTGAGATGCATCTTATTCCATGGAGCAAGTCTAAAAAAACCCAGTACTAATTTACAGAGTTCCTCATTCTTTTCTAAATGCATCTTTGTGTAGCCAATTCAGTATGCCAACTGCTGTAATAAGATATGAGAAATCACAGTAATTTTGCTTATAGGCTATAGAAGTATTACAAAAAGGTTCGTAACAGTCAAACATTAAGTAGGTTTAACAAAAAAAACGATCTTTACAGGATAGAATCCGTATGTAAAATCCCATTATAAAATGCAAACTGGCTTTGCCCAAGAAAAAAACCTTTCTTAAATAAGCATTCAGATAGGGAAAGAACTTGTCTACAAGGGAAAAACCCAAAATTTCTTAGCTTTCAGAGCATATACTATTAAACCTTTAAATAGTACTGCCTGATAGGTCACAAACTTCATGAGTTAGTATTAGAACTCTACTACTTTCAATTCCAACACATGACTAGTGTCCTAACCAAATCATATCATTGATTCAAGTATGAACAGTCAAATCAACAAGAAATTATCATAAAAAAAAAGTTCTATATGAGTTAAAAACCTTCTAATCCTCTATTTAACTTCTGCATCTTGAGCAGATTTGGTCTCAAGTTCTGTCCATGACCCTTCTGAAGGCCAGCCTGCTCCTTTCCCTCCCCCAGTAATGAATCTTGCAATTCTTGTGGAATATCAGGAATCTAGAAGTTAGGACACTGACATTAAAGATTAGCACTTGCAACAACAGCATACTCACAGAACCAGCTAGTATTGTATGTTAGCAGTGTATAACATCAGCACTGTAAAAAAACTTAAGGTATTACCTAAGTTTACTTTACTTTAAAATAATCCTTGGAATGTATTACATAGATAATATTTTACAGGTATATTGATAGACATTCAATTTGTTTAAAATTCTCTTCAATAAAATTAAATTATGCAAAAGCAATGTTTTATATTAGTTACCAATTCTCTACATCTTTTTATACCTGTATTTCTAAATGCACTTAATTTTACAGCAGAAGTAAAATAATTGTATTTCCACCAGAATTTTAAAAAAACAGAACTGAAACTTCAGGACACTCTTGTCCATATCCAATGAAAAATGCTAAAAGTAGTAGAAAATTTATCTGCCTCACTTTCAGTTTGACTGCATTAATACCTGATTTTGGCAAAGAACAACGTGAATAATTTCATGTTCTTTTTGACTGCCTGTTAAATTACTTAACTGTAATTTAAGGCAGATCTCAGATACTCAAGTCATGTCAATTGCTACTTCTTTTTCACACTTAGTAATGAATTATTCAAAATATATGATTCACTCTGATCTTCCCTGAAGACAAGTTTTATGCAACTAGAGAAAAAGGTACTTACTATCACTGCCCAAAAAATAAATGAGCCAACATTTAATTTGCAACACTGAATGTTGCTTAAATATTGACCTTAACATTCAGAAAGTCTGAATATTATCTGGATTTTTTTTAAACTTCTAGAAACTATTAATTAGAGCTTTACTTTATTGTAAGTTTACAAAGCAAAAACGTTTTTCTGTGTCTGAAAACTTAACATGAATAAATAACTTCAAAAACAGGTGTAACAGAAATGATACCTGACTGCCACTCTTCATTAAGTGCACTTTCACTGCTGGGGTTATTTTCCTCTCCTTCATCCAGCTCAGTACCATTTGTTAGGCATCCAATGACATTAGCCTTTAAAGTAGACTCTTCCTCTTCACTGAATTCCTCACTAGGCTGCTCCCTAAGCAACTGTTCCATTGAATCCCGGAGCTCCTGCAAATCTGTATCTGTCTCTCCAAACATACTAAAGGAAAGTGATATAAAGTTTATATAATTAATACTTTACAAGATAAATCCTGTAGAAAGAGCTCATTTCTTTTCTTAAGCAGCAAACTGAAAAGGCAATCTAGCTGGAGGGGGAAAAAAAGACAAAAAAAGAAAGACAGACAGCTATTTGTGTCCTCAGTCCAACATGACTACAGCACTGATACCCTGCATCATGCAAGACACAGGGAATACACATTAGCTAAACAGATACCCATGATGGTCTCAGAAAAAAATTCTAACTCCTCAATTCAACTTTATCAGTAAGAATTTCAAAATCTTCGTATTTGTGCACTAAGCAGAACAATTCTAGTCCAGACAAAAGTATGCCTGGAGCAAAGAAGAGATCTAGATCTCATCAGAATAGATATACTAGATTATTTTATCCCTGCAGGCTATTCAAACTATAGTTCAGTCAAGACCAGGCTCAGATTTTGAAGCCCCTCAGAGAATCTAGGGGACTTGCAGGACATTCTAATCCAACAACAGATAAATGAGCAAGATTCCCAGAACATACAAAGAAAGGAAATATTCAAGAAATCTTTGTTTTGAGAAGAGCAGGAGGCATCAACTTTGAGCTGCTTCAGTGAAATACAACTTGCAGAAGCCAAACAGAATAGCATTTGGATAGAATTTGGGAAGGAAATTCAGACAGCTATTGTATGCAGTCCATCCCATTGGCTTCTCAATCCTTTGGAGCAAGACTCAAAGTAAATGGTGATTCAAAACAAAATTTTACCCCATGCTGGTATACTGTGTATAGTGTCTAATCAAAAACACTCTTGATCTAAGATGCCTGCTAGAATACTTGACAAATTTGATATACTCACATATCCTCAGAATCAGATGGTCCTTCTTTGGCTTGCTCATCTTCCGTATCATCTGTTTCAAGATTATGTTGATGCTGCACATCTGCTACACTGGGAACATCAACTAAAGTTCTGTACAGTTTGTAAAGATCTGGGAGTGAACATGTTCTCAACATCTACAAAGGTAATAGAAAGCCTGCTTGGTAACAATACTAAAGACAGTTTGAGGTTACAAAATACTTTAAAATGAGAGGTTTTGTTCTTCTTAATTTGAAGGTCCATTTCAAAATAATGATGTGTACAGCATAGATACTCTAATTGTTGAAAATGTGACATACTGAATTTTACCTCTCAGCTAGAAGGAAAGCATACCTTCTGCCTTTATAGTACAGTGACCAACAAGCTTTAAGAACATCAAGTGACCTACAGTTCCTGGTTTTGTGTTGATTTGTTCACTACTGTGACAGCTTATTAAAGGAACCTTAGACTAGGTAAATAATATATGTGCAATTTTTTAGAATGTATGTATGTCAACCACTTCCAGTTAAAACCATCTTAAGTAGCTGACAAAGACATATTTTTTAAAATAAAACTTTTTAATTTCTTTAGATTGGTCACTGAAAACAGTAACTTTTGCTTATGGTAGCATTAGGAAGTTGTTCAAATTACAACAGTAATTTGTTGCAATGAAAATAAAGCAACATGGAGACAAAGCAAGTATTTGCTCAGTGATCTATGAAATCTCTCTTTTAACAAGTCTAAGAACCTCTCAAAATACTAAATATCCACCATAGTATTAAAAAACCCAAAAAACAAGACCTAATTGGCACTAAGGATTTTTACCAATATACCTGACTTTCCATAACTGTAGCTCTGAATACACACATGTTCATTGTTTGCTCCTAATGAAACTCCCTCAATTTTAATGAGCAAAATAGTTTCTCAGCTGCAATTTATACCAGCACAGTGTATTCATACACATGCTCAAATATCAAATCTGTCAGCACATGGCCAGAATACTATTGCCATCAAAGGAATAACTGCCTATTTTGACCTCTACTATGAAAGTGAAGAGACAATTATAAAACTGACATTATTCCATACTTGAAAGTTTGAAAAATGCTTCTCTTCCTGCTGTCTTACTTCTGTTAGCCTACAGACCTGGCTACAGGTAGGACATGAACTCTGTGTACCCTGTTCCCTGGTAAAGGTTTCTACAGCTTCTAAGTGAGAGCTGCAGCAGAAGTATATTTGGGAAATTCTAGAAAGTTACATTTGCAAGTACTGCCCAGAAGCACCGAATATCCTCTCGCTGCAACCCAATCAGGAAAGGGAATCTGATCCTCTCTGTCATTAATCCTGCTGCAGCAGTAACATCTGTTGTCTTCTCCAAGCTCTCTGCTATTGTGCAGCGCCCATCCAGTACTGCAGTCACAATTCTGTGACAAACACTTCTGACCGAAACACAAGCAAAATACGTAGTAACAAGTGACACACTGAACTACTTCATAATGATACACTGGAGAACTGCATTATAAAACGTATCCACTACTTTCTCAGTCTGATAAGGGTGTTCATCTTCCCCATAATCATAAGTTAGGTTTCCTGTAATCATTGTTCCACTGCCAGTTAAACAGCTTCATAAACTAGGAAAGTTAACACTCTTGAGAAATGAAAACAAGAGTCATAAATCCACTTATGTGAACATATGTATCCATGAAAACATGAAAGCTTGTCAAGAAGCCTTATTTTCCCACAGATGTAAACAGCACCATCCTTGGTATTATGCTTCCTAGCAATGCATCAACCAATAGCTACTACTCAAAATTCAGTTAATCATCAATAGTGCAACTTCTTTCAGGCACTCACAAAAAAGACTGGGAGTCAAAACAAGAAAATGTCTTCATTATGTGGCATTCTACCATGGAGGAAAACCTTTACTATATATTGACTGAATGCAATGCAAGTGTGACAGTTTCCAGAGACCTTGTCACTGTTGTTTCTCCAAAAAGCAGCTGCTCTTTTATGCACTTTCCGCTTTAGAACTCTGGCAAGTATTGAATACAATTTAGAGTGTTTCATCTACTAGTTTCCTAACTATACTTAACATATTTTAAATCCGTAGAAAAAACAACATTCCACCATCCTATGCTCATTTCACAGACTGTGAGCTGCCACTCAACCCTATGTAGCTGGTCCTGCTTCACAGCCAGAACCTGTGCTAATAGTTAAATCCTACCAGGAAAAAAATCAATCATTTGGTTGCCAGATACCTTTGCTGACCTGTTCAGTGATTATGGTTCTGATGGCAAGGTAGTGATAAACCAAAACAACTGCACAAAAGCGAGAAAGGAGATAGGGCAAGTTAGGAATTTCTCTATGAACTCCCTCAGTTGCGGCTCACAGAAGTGGTGGCATTCCTCCAAAAACTCCAAGAACACAGAATGCTGAATGGTGAAACCAGAGACTTCCTTGCTGCATGAAACCTGCTGATACTGATACCATGAGCACAGTGCAGTTGAACTATAGGACTAGGCAAATGCAAACACCTGCTGAAACAGTTATGCCATCTGTTCTGGCCTCATCCAGCTTCAGTAAGAAAAATACTATAGAAAAAACAGTGTTTCTTTTTAGTTTTTCAAACTTGCCTTTGGGTCGTTTGCATCAAAAAGTCCTGTAGAAAGGCCAATCAACAATGAACTTTTGCCTTTATTTTTTGCTGGTGATATGGAACGTGAACGAGGTACAAAAGGCTCTTCCTGTGAAGACTGGGCTGACAGAACTGGCGAGGCTGTTGGTACAGCTGTGGGCTGTACTACCCTCTGGAACAAGGGTTCAGCTTGCTGAGAGTCACTGGAACAAGTTTCTGATGTGGTAAAAGAAATTTTATTACAAATCTAAAGAGATTAAAACCCTAAGGGTCTTAAGAAAAAGGTAAAATGATTAAAACTAACTAAATTCTGATGTACAATTAGAGAGAAAAAATAGCATATTAAAAGAATCAAAATATTTTTTATTATTTTAGTATACACATTACAATGAAAGATTTTCCTATTTAACTTTTTGAGAATATACAGCCCTCAGCTGTAGCCTGTTCTGTTCTCATGCCTCCTGGTTTCTCATTATGCAGTCTATGCCCGAAATTATGGTGTCATCAGTTTTCATCTGTTGCTTCTTTCCTTATACTACATTTCTTCAAAGCTACCTCAATATAATTCCCCAAACAGTTTTGTTAAGCTACCCATATTGACATGCAAATATGCAGATCTTCTGAAGTTACTTCAAAGACCTCCAAGAACAAGCAGTTCTTCATGTAATAAGGATAAAAGATTGTCATTAGTAACTGTTCAAAACATTGAGCTGAAGCTCAATATTAATTTGAGATGTCTACAAACAAAGTAACAGTTTTATTAAGTAAATAATCAGACTTCATAACATTTTAAATAGTCATTTTAAAAGGCTGTAACATTCAGAATTTTGACATTCACTTAAGTATCAGTATGGGCCACTGTCCTGTTCATCTGTACATAGTGTAGCTTTATTATTACATGTTTTCTTCCAAAGTGGAAAACATAACACCCACAATTTGTCTTTCTAATCCATCAGAAATGTACTTTTTAGCAGTAAGACCTGAAGAAGAAAACAAAAACCAAACCCTGCTCTTTCGTGTTTGAAGAAGAGAGAAGAGATGGCTCATGTACCCCATACTGCCAGCCACAATAAATGAACAAGAGGTTTCCACTGACCTTCTGGAGCTTCCTTTTGTGGTTGCACCTTGCCAAGTGCTCCTTTGTCTGAAGCTGCCTCATTTATTCTGTCATGCTGTACCCTATCATAAGACAGCACATCAAGGTGAAACAACATGTAAAAAATAATCATTAGTCTCCTGAAAAAGTGACCAAGTGCAGTAAAACTAACAAAACAGCAAGTATGAAACTTTAGCTAAGCTGAACACTTTAAATGACATATCTGAATAAAACTCAGTTAAAGCTCAGTTGTTTGAACTGGAGAGAGGGGGTTCAGAATAGAGTACTTACATATCCTCTTTCTCTTTCACCCACACTTCATTAACAGTGATGTGAAATTCCTTACTATCCTTACTGTGGTGCTTTTTATCTTCCATTTCTTCCAAAAACTCTGCTTCCAAATCATCAGGTTCTAAAATTAATGAAGTCATTTACCTCATTAAAAATGAATCACAAGCAAGCAAAAAGATGAGAGAGTATACATCTTAAGATTACTCCTAAATCCTTCAGCTTTAATAATTTTCTGCATTTTGCAGAAACAGGTGAAGTTTTGTTAACTTGTAAGTTTGTTTCAGACACTAGAAGAGTATTTTAAAGCTCCAATGAACTATGTCTCCTAAAAATATCAGTAACACTCCCCAAGACATCAAAAGGGTGCTGGTATCATATGGGAAAGATTCCAGCACAACTGATGGGGAGAAACAAACCAAAGAAAGGTCAAATCAATAACAAAACATATGAAGCACTTTAGAATTCCATTTTTACTCTAGAGAGTTTTCTGTAAGCATACAAAACATGTTTCTGGAAATTTACAAAATACATGAGTGAATCAAGTTACAACAGAGGTATAGAAAGCACCTTGTCCTACCTAAAAAGTGTTAATGAAAAACTGCACATTGCTTATGGGAAGATATAAAAGTAGACAGGGTCACTACTTGAATTCAATAAACAGATTGTAATTAGAATTACTCATGAAATTACTTACCATCTAGTGTAAGAGGTTTGCTTTGCACCTGGGTAGGTGCAGCTGTTTCAGATTCTTCTGGTACAGTCATAACAGACTCACAACCAGCTGGTACTGAAGACTGAGCTCCAACCGTAGAAAAAGCCTTCTCTTCCTTCTCCTCTGATGAAGACTGATGATCTCCTTCAACAAGTTCTGCAGTACCTAACAGAAAATGATTCTATTATTTCACCAGTGCTTTGGCACTGTTGGATAATAAACTACAATGCAGCTAATAAGGTGAGAATTCCTGTTCCTTTTAAGGAAAACTGAAAAGTTTGCATGCTTTTATTGTAACTATTATAAAGAAGAAAGCTATAAATATGAAAATTTGAATTTTACTTCTTACATTACCATTTGTAAAAGTTTTTATTTGGAATAAATGCGAGTCCTTTTGTCCTCAGAAAGAACAAAAAGAAGGAGTTAACCAGAAAAAAAATCCACTGGTATGGTAAGCCACCTGCTGACAAGAAGATTATAGGGCCTAGCTAATACAATATTCATTTGATGACATCCATTTGAAAAACAGACCTGTTGCTACAAAATAGCAAAGTCCAAGACTTTTCAGCAAAATGCAGCTCCTTCCCTTTCAGCATGTCGTTCCTAATTTATTAATCACTTCACTGAATTTGAAATATTTTGGTGCCATCCCATATCAACTTCTGCTGACATTTAGAACCAAGACAACACCCAGAAGTAGAAAGCAAGTGCAAAGATAAGAACATGCTTCTATAACTTCAAAATTGTTCTCAGTAGATAAACTGGCAATCTGGCACTTCCTACACCTGCACTGCAGATAATTACCAGCTGTGCTTACCATTTATTACATCTTGTTCCTCCAGTATGTCAGTTTGCAGCTGCAACTCTGCTTCTCCTAGGATCCTCAGGACTGAATCAGTAGGGCTTTTGCCCCAGACTTTCCTGTGGGGTTCACCAATATCTAACTTAATTACTTCCCCCAGAGTTTGACCTGTTGGGACGGAAACACAAATATAGAAGCTTTTATGGATCAGAAATTTTTATTTGCTTTCTATATAATAAACTCACAAACAAACAACCTCTTCAAAACTAAAAACTATAAAGGCATAACTCATGTCACCTCACTCCAAGACAGACAGCCTAAAGAGTGTGCTCATCCACTTTCTCTTCTGCCAATTCCAATCAATTACAGGAGTTATTCAATGCCAGTCAACATATGCAATTTATTAGCAGCCATAAACCTTTTCAACAATTTAGGCACTCCAAAAGAAAGCAGTAAGAGAAATGTTTAAAACTGGTATGGAGTAGTCTGAATTTTATCTGAAATGGAAAACTAGAAAGCCTCTTATGCTGCTATTCTTTGACATTTATTTCTGTTATTTCTCCCTGCAAGGAAAACAGAATATAAAGGAACAAGAAAAAAAGCAAAAGAAGTTTCTTAATCTTTTAACATTCTAGCCCTGTAAAACTACTATGTAAAACTAGTATGTCTACCACATTCTGAATGATTCTTTATTTCTGCAATGTGAAACAGACCCTTAGTAAGACATACTGAAACCAGGAAAAATGTCTTCCACCCAAAAGACCAGAGAAGGCAGAGAGAAAATTTGAAGAGTCTTGATTTAAAAAAGGAAAAAGCTAAGAAGGGCACAACAGAAGTAACACTGATAAACTGAGAAATATTTTTGTTTTACTAATAATATAAAAGGATTTTCAAGTTAAATAAGAGACTTTCATATATATCCTAAATGCTTTTTATTCTTTCTGTTAAATTAGCGCCTATTTAAAAGACACTTATGAAGAAAGCTCAAAGAAAGTAACCATGCATTTAATTAGGTAACTGTATGTTGAAATTATTTATTGAATCTCCTACAGGCCATTTAAGTGTTCAGTCTGTGCCTTATTCTTTATCCAAGGGAATACATAACTGTCCTAGTTACAGCAGCTGGGACCAGTTTATCTACACCCTCTATGTAATTTCTCATTAAATGTCAATAATGACTGATTTGCAGCAGCTGCCCAGGGCACACCTGACACCTTGGCCTACAAGCTGAGTGTTAAAGAACTCTTTAAGACAGGGGAGGGTTTTTATCTTCACACCAATGACTCATGTGTGCTAACTCTCCTCCTGGGTGGCATTAGCACCTTCACACCCAGCCTGAAGGGTCATGTCTGCTAATGGGCCACCAAAGATTCCAAAAATATCCCATGACTCACAGAGTAAATCACCCATTGTGGAACTCCCCACCCTGGGGGGAGGTACTGGGCATTCCCACTTGAACCTGAGAATAGATAATCTTGGTGTTAGGGAACTTCTGGTACCACTTGTTGGATCCAGAGGAAGACCAGAACCTTGACAGGACTGTGACTTCCACTCTTGACCAGACTGCAACCATCATCCTCACCAACCGGTTTTCCTTTTACTTTGTACTCAAGGGTCCCAGCACAGGGGGTAACAAGCACTATTCTGTTTGTGCCCCAGGGTGCTGAGTTATACCTCTGGGTTTTGTGAGTTAAAACCAATTTTTCTCTGTATTATTGTATTTATCATAATCCTTTCAGTAAATTGTAACTCTGACTTGTAATCTGTCTTGAGTCGCGTCTTTTTCTCCTGCCAGTTTACCTTTAAACCAGTAGAATAACCACATGCTTTTTAGAAGCAGAAGACATGTAACTGATAACAAAATGACAATAATAAAAACTACTTGCTTTATAAAAACAAACACTACACATGGCAAACTGATTTACTAATGCCATAGTGACAAAAAAGAAGTACTTACACTCTGTTCCAGAGAGAGAATCTTCCATCGATAACTGAGCTAGAGGAACTACCAACTCGGATGCCCCAGATTCCCACTTTTTGCGATCTCCTAGAAGGGGCTGGTCACCTTCCTGTTGTTCCTTACCATCTTCAGACCCAGCTGATTGAGAGGTATTTTTACACTCCCTTTTTCCTTTCTCATCTTCTTGGGCTTTAAGATTTTGATTTAATCTTCTCAGTATTTCTTGTTTATTCTGAAATAAAGGCCAACATAGGTCTCTTAAAATAATGCCTTTCTTAAAAGGAAAACTAAATGAAACTGAATACAATTTGACATACTTGTATTGCAACATCTGGCTTTTTTATTTCCTCTTCAGATTCCTGGACAGCAGTTACATGTTCATCCTTTAAGTCCAAGAAGCATGAAAAATAAAGTAAAAGAATATGTCAGAAAAAAATTACAGGTCATCATAAGCTATTTGGTTCAGAACATGAATTTCAGTTTCAGTATTTCAGCAGCTTCCAAGCTTTGGTTTCTTTTGTTTAATTTTTTTTTTCCCCTTTTCTTTTCCGTAACTAGAAGTAACAAATGTCCTTAACAATATTTTGATTCCTAACCTACAGATTTATTCCAAAATTCTTTTTTCAATCAGTATTTATTTTCTCTGCATTAATTTTACCCTCTTAGTAAAAGTACCTACCACACCCACTTCCTTCAAAGCATAAGTCATGGAGATGACAGGTGCATCAGGCTTTACTGGAAGTTGTGGCTTAGGATGAGCTGCTCCAGCCACTTGTAGTCCATTCATAGAACTACCTTCTGTAGCTTCCACATGAAAAGGCACATTAGGATTCTTGACCCCTTTTGCAATCAACTGTATAGATTCAATTAAAAGAATTTAAGTCAACAAATTAACTTTAAGACTTTGCACATAAATAACAGTATTACCAATTAGGCTCCTGTAATCCCTACAAAAGGATAATAACACCAGGTATTTTCATACAAAAGACAACGGCCAACTGCACCTGTGAACTATTATCAGTTTATCAGCTTTACACACCGCTGTTTCCAGTCATAATATTCCTATTTAGACTTGTCACTCTGCAGCACACAGAAGTAAAACAAAGTAAAATACACTTTGGTAAGCAACAGACCATTAAGGAAATACTTGAGGTGACCCTAATAATTCTTAGGTTTGATGTCCTTAAATTCTTCATGCAAGCATACCTAAGATTAGGCTTCTGATTTCTGACTGACACAAGATACTCTTTTCAGTTTCAGAAGACTAATTATCTCACCGTGAAAAATCACAGTATAGGATTTTAGCAATACAAAGATATGGCCCTACACACTACAACTGCATGTAACGGATTTATTTTCTTACATGTTCTTCCCAGGCTCTTTTCTCTCTTTCATACGCTTCCTTTCTCTTTCGCTCTAACTGTTCCTTCAGAACCGCAGCTCGAGCATTTGCTTGGGCCTTCAGTAAACAAGCAAAAAAAGACCAACTTAAAATCATTAGCAACCTATTTCATGGAACATTTTAAGAAGAAACATTGGATTACTTATCTTCCTTTCTCTCATTTGCTACTGTATAGACTGTGAAAGGAGGACTGCACTGACAAAATCACCTTACAAGCTGAACAATTGACCTTCTATGTTGAAATAATGGCAACTCCTCAAAATGTGAGTTCTTGATTTGCATGGTTATAGTTTTAGCATACATAGTTCTCTTAAACAGAGTAACGTAAAATTAGAATCTCTACTTAAAATTAGCTTTTAATCCAAATGCATTAATGATAAAATATTAAATATGTAGTTTAAATTTTACCAATGTACTCAAGCACATAAAGCTTTGGTTGCTGTTTCACCTCTAGTTTCCAGGTTAGGCATAAGATTAGCCTGTTTTTACACTGCTTTTTGCAGATGATGGGGGAAAAAGCCATAGAATAGGTAAGAGTAATACTTGCTATGCAGAGTATGTAGAAATAGTTTGATATAAAAACATCACATGAAATAAAGTTCCAAAGACTGAATTTCTGTGAAATGGTTTCGAATGTACTTCATCACAGGGTTATATAGCTCACCTTCCAACCCACATGTAGCCCACGTAAGGAGTCTTGCTTTCCTTTATTCTTTAAGTAAAATAAAATCATTCTTTAGGGTATATCTTCCTTTGCCTTTCAGTCTCAAAATGCTATTTTAGTTATACCAACTTACCTTTAGGACTAAAGCTATCCTAGAGATAAATCTCAAAGGCAGGGATGGGGAAAATCCTTGACTTGCAAGGATAGACTATGGTATGTCTCAGCATATTTTAAAATAAAAATAAGATAAAACAGTTGAACAAAGTTGTTTCCTCAATACAGTTTAAAGAACCCCATCTTGCAGTGGATATGTAACAAACTATTGACAGCAAAATGAAATATAAGAAAATTTATGAGATATGAAAAAAATTCGAAAACCAGTAACTTTCAATCTCCTCCCACTCCACAATTACCTTCTGTGTTTCTATCTTTCTGCGTTTCAGTTCTGCTTCCTCACTTGATTCTTGTCCATCAGAACTGGTAGCTTCATTCTGCAATATAAGGAGTCCTCAGAGAATTATAATTAGTTCATGTATTTAACAGCTGAATGACATAAGGTGTGAGGGTCAATAACTACACAATCCAGTTACAGGGGCAAGAACTGAATCAGTTTATTAGACACAGGCTTCACAATAAATAAACTCTGAAGGCAGGACATGCAGATGAAAGGGAAGGGTTATGCAAACAATGTAGGAAAAAAGGAGTATTCAGACACTCTTGTAACATCACTAGAAAAGGACTTCTTATCTCACTAAGGCAGACAGGGCTATAAAACAAAGTGAGTCCTTGACAAAGACATTCTCTGTTGTATCTCTTTAGGTCAAATTAAGGAGTTTTCTTCTGCCTTCACTGCCCAAGGTTTTAAGATAACTTTCAACTTTGTCTCTGATAAAGGTTGAGTTTGGATCCTGACAATCAGTGACTGTTCAGATGATTTAAATTGACTAGCATGGGTCATAATTTCACTAGGTAACTCCTCACTTAAATGCAAAGTCTGTTCAGACAGAACTCCATCTTTGAGATTGGTGGAGGTTTTATTTATTTGGTTGGGTTTGGGGGAGGATTAGTAACGTGCCTCTTGTTGCAAGGAAAATGACCTAACAGTGCTGGGATCTCACCTGCCACCCCTCATCACTATTGCAGGTTCTGCAGGTGAGATACACAAGAAAGGTTTGATGCTCTAGCATTTCAGTTTTGTTCATCGTATGTGCTTAAAAAACCTGCGCAATGGGTGATGGGAAGGAAATGGTAACAGGTGTCAATATATAAGGTCTGCCTCTGGAATCTTTGCTTTCAGTCTCTCTTCCTTCTTCCCATGGGCCCTGCATATTCCTATTTACAGACTGATAGTCTGACAGTACCCATAACAAGGTTCTGACAGGAGCTTTTTATTGTTCATGACCAACTTGTGCAGACCTTTTATTTAAATAAAATATTTAGAGGCCTAATCTGGCAAAACACAGCAGGAATTTTAAGTAATTTCTTAAGTGAAAATAGAGAAATTAAGGTCACACCTGCATTGCCTTCAGTCAGATAACAGGAAAGAAAGATGACTGGAAAGAACACTGGAGATAGAAAACTTCAGAAAAATAATTTGGCACACTTCATAGGCAAAGGAATGAATACATATGTTGATGTATTGTATATCAAATAGTATATTATACAGTAGCAGTAATCAATATAAAATTGTCCATCAATAATAGGAAATAAACATATCTGTGACAAGATTTGATCTGAGATTATGCTCCTCTAGAGATGAGCCTCCACATTAAAATTTGCACCACAGGTCATCAAGAAAAATAAACCCCTCTGAAACCTGGTCTCTGAATTCTGAAAATAAGTTCATGCCAATTTCAGAAAGATATTAATCTGTTCTCTGTTCCTTTGTAGCTGGCATGGCTTCGGGGGCACATACCACCTCCCTAGGTAAGGTACAGCCACTGGGAAAGGAAGTTTGGTTCTTGATAGGTTTAATAAGCCATACAGGGAATGTCATGGTCACAGTAACAGTACTTTTGTTTGATTTTACTACCACAAGCTGCCTTGGTGGCCAGATAGAGTGTGGGTGCTCCTGACTTTGAAAGGAAGTATTGCAGCTGCTTGGTGAAAAAACAGAAAGAATAATATAGTAATGGCTCTATACTGGTAACATTTTAGCACTGCCCATGGTATTCTAAGGGTACTCAGGGTCATGACAGAGTCAGATTTTGTAGGGCTGTAGTCCCACAGCAGTGGTTGTAAAGCTTGTCCAAAACAGCACAGACATAGGGCAAAATTAGCACTAAAATGCAATTAAGACAGCATGGGCTTAATGTGCATCAGCTCAGCATTGTACATGAGTCAGAGCTAGTGATGAACTTCCCTGCCCAGCTCCTATAGTGACTGTGTAGACTTACAAGATAATGATTTTCCTCATGCTCCTTAAGACACATGGGAACAGCCCATATTTGCCCCATGCCACACACAGCATCTATCACATCTTACTGAAGCTCACACAGCCTTCTCAGGTAGAAACATACCTAACTTCTTGTCTTGGACCATTCATTTTAGATTTAGAGGGGCATGGGTTCCTCTTCAATGCACTATAGAAGTTTTGCATCTCAGTCAAGGGACTCAATTTGTCTCTCCTGTGTCTCACTAGTGAGATGCAATTAAGGTTAAAGAAAATAAAACAATTCAGAAGTCACTAATACAGGAAAAAAGCAGAGTCCTTTAGCAGCAAAAAACGCCAAAAATCAAAATTCCAAACCAAAACCTACAGCAACGTGGAACTCTCTTTAGCTAGAATACTGATCCAAAGAAATTGAGTGGCACTGAGCATGCTCTTGCCTTGTATGTCCACTCACTACACATCAGACACATGAAAGCACTTAATATGGGTGCTTTAAGAGGATGGGCAGGGCAGGAATATTTATCTAGTTTTAGATCACACTGTACGGTGTGAATATATAAGCAGGTAATCACTTGAGGGAAGCCCAAACACAGCAGGTTAATGAAAAGATGGAAACAAACTCCAGGCCGTATATACTACACACATTGCCTCTCAAATGAAATGTTTTCTAAAACAAATAAATGGATTGTTTCCAAGCATGCCTTGGATTATTCAATTGACATTTGAAGTTTTTGTTCTGAATCTACTTTATGAACATCTTATTTTGGCTTCCTTGTATTACAAATATATTTTTGAAAAGTGATGTTTGAAAAAAATTATACTGATTAAATTGAGCTCCTGCCAGGAATTTCTAACTTTAATAAACACCTACAGAATGTATGAAAAGCATTGCTTCATATTCATTCTGTGTGAGCATTGTTAAAAAGTAAATTCTAGAGAAGTTTCTATAACTAAAAGCAAATAAATACAAATGTCCTACAGCTTGATGAGAAATTTATATGTAAAATTCAGAAATTCAGATGTAACCTTATGCTGTCTTGTGTTTAAAACACTGTTAGTTAACAGGCACTGAAGCTGCACTCTCAGCACTGAAATAACAACCAAATTTTACATGTCCTGGAAGAGATGAAAAGACATTAACTGTAGAACAGAATTAAATGTCTAAAACATGTCTATATATAAAACTGCCTAGAACAAAAGTCTTCCCTCAAGGATAAAAGAATACACTCCACAGCCAACTTCCAAAAGCACTTCAGATTATTTTTCAACCAACCTTCTCTCCACGAAGTTTTGCTCTGATCTGTTGACGTTCATTAAAGTTTTGTAGCCGGATCTGTCTCAATCTTGCCAAATATTCCTAATGCAAAGAAATGAAGTAAGTTTCAGCCATACAGAAACTCTCTCCAGTATGGGTAACTTAAAATACATCAGATTCCACAAAAAAAAAATAAGACAGGTGAACTCCCTACAGTATTTCTATCACTGTATTAACATTTACTAATCTTCAGAAAAAACTCAAATGTAATGAAAATAAAGAAAATCAGATGTATGTTTCCCAGTATTAAGCTATCACTACATGTTATATCATTGAAGGCTAGGGAAGGTTGTATTTATCACAATAGCATTAAGGTAAACAGTCATACCAATATGTATTCACATTCAAGAGCTACTCTGAGACAGACTGATGAAGATAACTATTACTTTGATTATTTAAAAAAACCAAAATAAACACACTCACACTTTAGAACTTTACATGGCGATTTTTTTCCTAGGAATTTAAAAAATCCTTTAATTTTGTTTCACAGATGGAGCCATGCAGGGAAACTGGGCACAGTCATGGTCAAAATAGAGCTATTTGTGTGATGAGCAAAGTGGCAAACATGCGGCAAGCCAAGCATACCTCTTCCTCCTTGTTTCTGGATTTCCTTCCTCTTGCAGAAATGGGCCTGCCTCCATAGGTATCTGCCACGTTTTGCAGTGTACCCTGTTTGCCATTTAAAGGTATCAAATTTAACGTGGCTGAGGCAGTGAAATTATCTGCTTTATCCAATAACTGTTCACTTATAAGAAAACAAATCCATCAATGATCTGCAGATGTTCTGAAGTTAGCCAATAACCCCTTTTCACTGACATGAAACACATGACAGCAGTGACCAAAAATCCTGCTTTAAGAATACAGTTGCCTTCCTCCTGCAACTCCGATCTTCTCTATGCTATGTTAGAAAACCTAAATTGTGATGGGTGTGAGTTTTTCTATGTCTGGATTACACACATACAAATGGTGGCAGAGGGTTGGGATTTCAGCCATTATTGGGACAAGCCTAAAATAAGGAGTTATATGTTCTCAAGATTAAGCTTTTTCACAATGATGACTCTTTTTTAAACATACTACAAGTAGCAAACTCAAAAATCTAGTAAAGCCTTTAAATATATACATTACATCTAACAAGCTGTGTCGAATGCCTCATACACATGCAGTGCATAGTCTTGGTTCGTGTGATGTACTCTGTGACCTAACTGTCTCCCAAAGGATTTCAACCTTTAAGGAAGTTCTATACAAAACAGCACAAGAATGATTTAACTCCAACTTTCATGATTGGATTAAAATCATATACTTGAATTATTTTGTTCATGATATGCCATAAACATTGGCTGAATGGGTTAAAAAAATCCTCAAGTTTTTAGCTTTTTTTTTACAATAAAGACAATAATACATGTCATAGATGTTCTGCCTCATAAAATGCCAGGGTTTTAGCTTTCTCAAGGTTGAGCATAGAGAACCTTCAGTAAATAAATTAAGTTCTTGATAGGGAGAACTGAATCTAAATACTCTGGTTAAATAATCTCAGATTGAGTAAAATCAGTGGCTCAGGAAAACAGTACATTACTGCTCTTAGGTAGTCTAGTGACTTGGGAATCAGAGAATAAACCAAATGAACCATCCTGTGGATCAGAAGTTCCTATGTGTTCATGAGAACTCCATGAATGGTGGTTTCAGCTTAAGCATTAAGTCATGCAAAATGGAAAGGAATATTTTCCATATTTAACGTTACAGAAAATATTTCTTTTTAACTTTTCAATGCATGTTCCTGAGCTTTACAGAAGCTCACTGGCACTATTCAAGGAATTTTATTGTTCTTTCTTCCAGCACTCAAGTTAGTTTAGGTATTCTCATCACTGATGGAGATTTTTATATCACTGCTCTTAGACAAGAAAGAAACTGGAAGCAAGATTTTTGAGAACTGATTTTCTTTCTGTAGATTGTTAACTTTTACTCATCTACCTACATCAAAATTTTCAGACAGGACTCATGTTTTGCAATGCCACGCAGCTACACTGAAGTAGCAAATTAGGTCAGCAGCTGTCTTAAAAAAGAGGTATCCAAAAGCATCAACTCAACTACTGAGTCAAGCTTTAGACTCTCAATTGAAAATTAAAATTGACAGCAACTATATTTAACAGAAGCTGAGTAAATTAGTGCCAGTCATTTGACTCACAAGTCTTTCTATGACAAAAGGCTGCCTATTACCCGATGATTTCTTCTCTCAGTTCAACACTGCCCAGAGAAGAGCCCCACTCCCATATGAGAAAAAGTGCCAGCAAGCAAAATTATGTTCCTGCACAAGTAGAAAGAAGCTGCTGAGAACTTCAGTGGCAAATCCAGTACATGGATTTGTTACCCTGCCTTCAAGTTGTAAGCCTTAAACATCTGGCAGTTACTTTTTTAACTGTTCAGTAACCTCTCTGTTTTATTATAGGAGCCATTCAAGAATAAAATGTTTGGGCTCAACTGAACACATCAGAGAAAACTGAGAAACATTAACCTGAATACTTGGGTATCTTGCATTAACTGATCTCATACATTTGTATCAATGCCAACAAAGTCAAGAATACAATGGAAGCAGTACTACTAAGGACTTGCCCAAGAAGAAGCATTCTTAAGAAAAACTGTTCATTTTTTGAAAATTATTTATTGGTCTTGAGGGTTTTAAAAAATAGAACCATAGTTTTAGAGAGTAAGACTCATATTTTAAAACACATATATAAACTAAGGATACTTCCCCATCAAAGCAGTGAATCAAAGTATTTAAGAATTGCTTACTGTAAATGAAACAATCCCCGATATTAAGACCTGGACAAAAATCGTATTATCAGGTATAACTCAGGAGATGCTTCTATAAATCTGCAGTTGGTCTCATCTCACTGCAACTCCAGCACAGTCAGTTTAATTTTAGCAGCTGACATAGATACTGTCACTTGATTGTATATGAATAGTGTGGAGAAGCATTCAAAAGGCAAAACTCTCCATGTTACGAAAATACACAGTTCAACCACACAAAGTCCAAGTGTAGATGAGTCATTTCCAGTATATGTTTTAAAATTCCTAAAGGAATACTGAATTTAGAACCATAAGCATAAAGAACATTTTGTGACACTACCTACTACTTAATCCCCAAAGAATAAAGGTTTTCTAAAGGTTAATGCTGACAAATATGGATGACTTTCTAACACCTTTTCAATTAGCAGAATATGTTTTCCTAAAACACACTACTATGTCTGAGCAGTAGTTGTATCACTTAAATCAGACTTCATTTTAGGTTCAAGCTACTGTATAACACATAAAGTTTACTTTTAACCAAAACTAAAGCTATGAACAGAAAAATGTAAATGAATGTTCTAAAATTCACAATACCAAGTTAGACACATGCAAACAAAGGTATTTGCCTATAAGTAATAAGAAATGTATTGCACAGTTACATTAAAATTAGCAACAAAACGCAGAAAACTTACCTCCCATTCTCTCTCTCTTTTTTTTTAATACTTAAGGAATTTAGTCACTATTTCATGGTTATGATGTCACTTCAAAGACTCATAAAGTATGCTGAAATAGTAATATACTTAGGAAGACCAGATTTCATACCATGTGTCCCTGAGCTCGAGCTTTGTTCTCCATGGCTTCCCTCTTCCGTTGCCAGAATTCTTCAACTTGCTTTGCTCTATCTGTAGCTATCCATCCCTTTTGCCTGAGTAATTTCAACACAGCAAGATGAAAGTATCTGAAATACAACACTATAAACACCCTCTCTACCCCCCTCATTCATTCTAACTAGAACACATACAGAAAAACAACTTTCTATAAGAAAGGCATCTTCAAAAATGCCTTTCATCAGCCAGAAAACAAGTCAGACTTCCATACAATGGGGAAAAATAGACTTGGTAAATTAGAAGCACAATCAAAAATAAATAAAAAAAGGAATGTAAAACACAATCTTTGTGTGATTATTTCTGAAAGTGTCTCAGCTTGTTTCATTATTGTTACTGTTTGTGAAAAAGAAGGCTCCTCCTTCAAGGCTTCCCTTCAAAGAAGAGCGAGAACCCACAGATGAACCAATCAGTAAGGCCACTACTGCAACAGCCTGTGCAGATTGCCCTACATTTGGAGTAAGAGCTTCTACCACTTAGATAATTAGTATGGTGCCATTATTCTCAGAGTGTTCTGGCAACAACTTTTGAGGAACCTTAAGGGATTTTTACATTTGTTTTCAAAAGGACTGTGAAGGAATTTTCCTACCTTAGAATCATCCATAACACAGTGGTTGGTTTTTGACACCCCAGGTCAGACTTGTTTGGGTAGGCAAGGTGGCTACGTTTAAATTATCATAACTGAGCGTTCAGCAAGTCTATGAGTACATTCATAAGATTGTTTTGTAGAGGAACCAGTTTCCAACAAATTGGTTTGAAGTGAAAGTTATGTATGAAAAAACCCCAACACTGAGAAATGGTGTAAGATAATTCCAACAAATGGTAGAATGATGAGGCCTTTCCAAGTTTTCCCTGAGCATCTTTAACTGAGGAGTACTGGGGGTTCAGCAACTGGCAGGAAGAAACAGGAATTAACTGATAGCAATAATCCATCAGGCTGAGTCAGTTAAAGAAAGAATAATTCTGCAATACAGGAAGCTATTGCTACCAATTCATAAATTAATTATGGCACCGATGAAAACCTCTAAATTTTATTTTTTCTACCCCCCTACCCACCAAACAACAAGGAAATGAAAATTTGTCCATATGCTACAATGCAGTAAAAGGAAGACAGAGATAGACTGACTTTGATACAAAAACCACTGTAGCTGCTCTGAAAAGGCAAGACAATGCACACAGATGTTACTGGTAAAGAAACAAACACTTGATAATCTTTGTATACACATACCTGACTCATTGCAAGATTTTTAATCTAGCTTTAAATTACCTATGAACTCAGTTGGTGGATAGTGAAATCTGTCCAAAATCCTGCCATGAAGCTGTAGTTCATCATACACCATGGAGCTTACAGTGTTGGAGAAGCACTTCCAAAGCAAAACCAAACAAAGCCAAACCTAATTGTCTCAAACCAGATTCACAGGAAAAAAGTTATTTCAACTATGTTTTATGATGGTTTCTCCTACTCTAAAGCTGTGTGACTCATTTCAGTAAATATTTCACCTACATGCTGCACTTTTGTCCAACAGACAATTTTTAAAGATTGTTGATGCTGAATATAATTAGCTTTAAATTAGTGGTAGTGTAATCAGAAAGACTGCAACTTGGAGATTTCTCAACTTCTTTAATATATGCTCTAAATTGCCTATCTTTAACAAAGTTCTCATTATTTAAATTCCTTATTTGAGGTAAACATCAGGAACACTTATTTTGCCTCCAGCTGAAAGAATAAAGGGTAGGACAAAAATACTGCTAGAATAGGTATGATAAAATTGCTTCTAGATAACAAAATACAAATTCTGAAAACATGTAAAATGCTAAGAAACAGCACCTGAGTTTAAGGCTAAAGGTAATTCAGTTTATAAACAGAAATCAACCCAATCTCTATTTTGAAACTTCTGCATAGTATTTTCATTGAGTCCTTCCAAATTCATGTATTTGAGAAATACTGAATTGTGGTTTCTCTTCCTGATCTCCATGTTATTCACAATTTGCAGGCCTCTGCTATAGTTTCTCTCAATTCTAATACATTTAAAATAGTTTACCCAGGTGTAGACAAGTATCATTTAATATTGCCAAGTGTATGAGTCAAATTGTTTCCTAGGTAAGATTGTGTACTTTGTGCAAAGCCCTAATAAATAGAGAAAGATGGAAAATCACATATTTAATTGACATTAAATTAAATTACATTACATTAAAATACAGTTGGCAAAATGCACCCTTCAGTATTAGGTTCTGCCAGGAAGAATTTTAATTAGCTCAAATTACTACAAAGAAAATAAAATGTACCTCATAGCTTTCAAAATTGTACTATCAGTGTTAATCATGTTATGTTATTCCTGCAAGTTTTAAAAAAAAAGTAAAAAATCTGTAAAGGCATATATATGATATTAGAACATAAAACTGATTTAAATCAGTTCAGAGGAACAAGTGTGTTCTTTGGCCACTTCCTTTTCCTCACATTAACTCCATTTATTTCTTCCTCCATGGAATACATCATTGGGTGCGCAGAAGTTTAAATATTGTAAGAGATAATTCGTCCCTCCAGGAAGTTTAGTTAGTAATGCTCACATACTAAATTTCCAGAACAGTATTTTCCCATTCACTGCTCACAACTGCGAACACAGTTCTATCTGCAATATTAACAGATGTGAAGAAGAACAAAGAAGTTTTGAAGAATTTACAGCAATTAGAATTAGATTTTTCTGATTTGATATTAGAATATTGAATCAGAAGTTGCACACTATTATAGCAGCTGGCATTTGCATCTCAATGAAGAAAGGTCCTAAAAGTTTTCCACTGACCAATAAACAGGCGCTAACAATTCTGGGATCATTCTAGACACTTTCCTATGCTATGGCATCACTTGGGTGCACAGAAGGCAGGAAGAATGAGATGATGGGAGAAGGAAGCCTCTTGTCAGGTAACACAAAAAGTGGAACTATGGAAAAAGCAAAGAAGGAGGCTTATGTTGTTATCTGCAACCACACTAAGCCAAGAATTTTGGCTGAAAACCAGTTTAGCTACATTTTCTTAGTAAACAATTTTTTTCACTATTGGAGAAACGAAGGTCTCCACTCGTTCTAAAAGAGTTGTGGTCTGTGAGGGACTCATACACAAAGACAGCACAGCACCAACAGATAAAAGTGATTTTGAGACATGTCCAGCTACTAAATGAAACCAGACAGAACAACAACCTAACATGTAAGGACAGATTTATGGATTAGCATAGTCCAACCTGTTTGCACTGGCTTGTTTAGACACCTCCTTCAACCTTTTCACTTTTTTTCTAACTGCACCAAGATCAGGTAAATGGTGATGACCTGCAGGTCCCCTAGGAACTCCTGGACGTGCTCCAGGTGGAATTCCTCTGTAGATAAATATGTACAGTGACTTTCATTACTTTCATCTAAAGCAATCCACATGTAACTTCTAATGGAAGGTAGCCATACCTTTCAACAACTTCTCGGTCTTGTAGTTTCGCCCTCAATTTGGCTTCCCTCTCTTCAGCTACTCTAACGTTTTCCTTTTGCTGGTGCATCTGGTCAAAAATAGCATGATAGTGTTCATAGTGTCCTCTGGAAGACACAGGCAAAGGACCGACACCACCTCCACCGACATAATATGGTGCCTGGAAACCAAAAGGGGTAGGGTGGAAATCTCAAATATTGGTTTGAATAAGCCCTTCCAATTTTCACATCTTCAGCAGAATAATAGCATTAACATATTCTGCAGCAATTCTGAATTGGTCCTCGTTTTATTGCTGGCATATCCCTATTTTAATGGACTACAAGATAGATGAATTAAAAATTTGTTTTTCTGTTAGCAGTCCAGAATAAAATACCATTTAATTTTCTTCTAGTAATACTATAGTTATACACAAGACATGTGTCACATATTTTGGAAGTCATTGATAACAAATCCATTGAAATGTAAACAGAGATAGATAATTTTACATGGTAAAAATAAAAATTTTAGCACAAAAAGTGATATAACACCAACTGAAGTAGATTTATTTAGAATCGTCTTGCTGCCAACCTATAATTTGATTTTGTCACCAAAATTGAGATGCTTCCCTACTAAAACTCAGATCATATCTATCATAGGCTACTGCTTTATGCAAATTATCGCTGTCACTCTCAAGGAATGAGAATTCTTGCAGAACCTTTGCATGAAAATAATGAAAAAAGTAACATATAGAGCAGCTGTGTACAGTAGTAGCCAAGGATGGATGCAGAAAATGTGAAACTGGCAAAACAAGGTTAAGGTTGTCAGCACATGCATAAAAAAGTTCCCTTTACACCTGGCGGAAGCAATCAAATAGTCCATGTAGTGGATCTACGGAATTTGTTTTAACAATAGCATCAATCTTCCTTCCACAATGCTCTGAAGTATTTTAAATAAACTAAAACAGGTGAGTGCAGATATGACAGGTTTCAGATTGCCTCCTTAGAAGTTCTTGAAGAGACTATAACTGACAATGGAATTTATCTCACATTCTGAGTTTCAGTTGCCCATTGCCCAACAATACCTTCCAGATGACAGAATACTAAATCAAGGATTTACCCAGCATTCAAATAACTAAGCAGGTACAGTGTCCATCTGAGTAAAAATAACTACACAAGACTATAGTTTCTGCAAATAGAAGGAAAAGTCTTGTTTTAGACACTATTGAAGGTTTCACCTACCATTATTAGAGTTCAGTTTTCAAAATCTAAAGAAATACTATGATCATCTCTAGGTAAATGCTATAAAGCAGGAGCTCAGTAAGTCTGCAGAACAGTTACGGCCCCTTCTAGAACCACAAACCCAAAACCAAATCCTTGCCATCTCTTTCCCTACTTGCTCTCAGAAAGAGGTGCCAGCAAGCAACCCACACAGACAAGAAGAGGATAGAATCATGCAGCACATGACCCTGCTATGCCTTCATAAGAGGCCATATGGCTTGTGTTACGGGAAAGCTTGAACCATGATATTCCACAGTACTATGAGGGAGTTGCTGGATACACTGCTTTCATGCTGGAGAAAGGAAAAGGAAATTAATAACAGCATATTGAAACCTGTAATGATGCTAAACTAGCAGCCTGCAGTAAGATTTGTACTATACAATCCAATTTGGAGAATATTTTTCAATGATTTTCTTCTGCCTGTCTGCCATGTTTTACTCAAGTGGCACTTGGTGAAAACAGGCACAGCCCCTGGACCTCAGTTTCCCTTGGTAATACTGATAATGATGCAGCTGTAGCCGTAATTGAACACTGAATGTGTTTGCAGTAAAACTCTCACAGTTAATCAGAAACGTTGTGTTCAGGAACATCGCTCATCCAAATGTGACAATGAATGCACAGTGTTGTATGGAAGCTTCTATTAGTGCCTGCCAGTTTGCTTGAGAGAGTGAGAACAGCACCAAATTACATGCTTTGATTTTTTTCATTAAATCAGCACCCATTAGTTTTGAAAGTCTGGTATGCTTAAATTTGCTTTTATATTTAAGCTTTACTTACGTAATCTGTGCCACACATCCAAAGATGATGGCTATTTGGTTAACAAGCAGAAACCAAAACCTGGTCAGTGTTTGTGTATTCCTCAGTTTTGTACAAGGAACAGTAATAAAACCTCTCTTCTTTTTGACTATAATGCTCAGTCAGAGCTTGCTTACAAAAACCGTACTAAAGATGTTTATGCTGCGTATTTTTGTAAGACTCAACACCACCACAACAAATAGCTGTGTTTCGGTCCACGTTTTATTGTCAGATAGATTTAGACTACAGCACTACTTAACTTCCTGCACTGGCTCTGTCTGATAAAAGCACTCAGACCTTTGTATTGAATTAACTTCATGAATTAACTCCGTGACACTATGACACGCACAAATAGGCAAAAAGAAGCTGTTACAGGAATCAAATTAAATTATGCAGGAAGTGAATGGCTAAACAGTATACTGCATTCAGAAAAAAATTAGATCTACTTAGGATTTCTTACCCCACTCCTGAACATCTTAGCAATACATATAAACATTTATGTTTCTAAATAACAAGGAATGCTTAGAAGCAGGTGTTTAATACTGTGAAAGAGGTCCATTACTATATAATGGGAACCTGGAAGCAAAAAAATTCAAGAACAAACTTGAATGTGAAAGAAGCTGTTCATGCATAGATTCAGCACAGGAAAAGGAGTAAAAGCAGGTGCGGCAATAAGAAAGTGGTGCATGAAAACCATTACTGGCAGAAAGAGAAGAGATTCAGAAATTTAGTAAGAACATAATTGCACATAATCTCCAAAAGGCCAGGGGAGGAGCTGTCACAGTTTCTCTTAAATTATCCATAGATTAATAATGGGCAACCCCAAGAGATATCCTCCAAGAGCAGCTCTTTCTGAAAAGAGAACACCATGCCAGATAGTCAGAGGTGGGTGAAAGACTAAAACACATTTCTGCATCTGCTGCCAACCTTAACACCACTTCCACCTGAACCAAGCACATTCCTCCATCCTTGTTCCCTGGCTCTGTTTATTCGTTCCATCTGAAGGAGAAAACAATACAGGAAAACAAAATTCAAGGAACCACTATGTAAAAATTGAACTTCACTATTAACACATTTTAAACATATTTTTTACCCTTTCTTTTTCCAATCTTCTCA
This sequence comes from Poliocrania exsul, assembly GCA_035041345.1. NCBI lineage: Eukaryota > Metazoa > Chordata > Aves > Passeriformes > Thamnophilidae > Poliocrania > Poliocrania exsul. Next base: position 34,952,097 of record JAWWLZ010000139.1, read on the forward strand.
TTTCATCTGCCTTCAGTAAACTGATCTGCAACATGTAAGGATTACACACGTTTAGTAACTGGGAAATTGAACTACTACATATTCTTACACAACATACCACACCACAGAGTATTTAATTAAAATCACTATAGGGGAATAAAGAAAAGTCTCAAGAATCTTGTCTACCTGCTCTCTCTGGCGTTTTTCTTTTTCAGGCAATTCTAACCTTTTCTTTTTTGAAGGTTCCTGAAAAACAAGCATATAATTTGATATTTATTACTGAGCCATTAGTCTGTCAAGTTTCTGTCAAGATGGGTTATTGCTCAAATTGCTGGTGTATGTCCATGAAGATTAAAAAAACATTAAAAAATGACTGCTATATAATGTTTGGAAAAAAAAGATAAGGAGGAAAGGTTTGAAGGTTGTATTTTGTCATTCTTTCTTTGGACTTAGCTTTTGCTCAATTTGAAAATTAACAGCTGATTTCATGCTACCTTAAACATATTCCTCCTTTTTTCTATGGGAATAATTTTCTTCATTGGAGTTGGAAAGTCTGCATAGAAGGTGAAACTTCAAATCAGACAATACAATGCCAGAATGAGAGAAAAAGTCTGATCAGAAAAGGAAAAAATCTTAAACCCACAACTGGGTGTGCACAAAATGGGGTGTAAAATATTTGATTACTCAGGGAGTTTTAAATGAAAAGCCCTGCTGGGATCTAGGGGTAAATGCTGTTGTATTTGTTCATACTGTACTAAATGTTCTGTCTTCAAAAGCTGAAGGCAATTATTTTTAAATATGTTTTAATTTTCTTCTCTGGTGGTATCACTCTGCATTACAACCTTTTCTTACAAGTCATTGAGGCTGCCTAGATATTAAGATTATCTTCTTTGGAGAAAAGGTCTGTTAGGTTATCCTAGGGCTCTTTGGCCTGGTTCTTCACTTGTTTCTAACTCTAACCAAGGTTCTTGTTACCTGTGAAACATGAGAACATAGGCACCAGTGAATACCTGATAAAGCAGCAGCTGAACTTAATAAACCTGCACCTTACTCTAATCTCAAAAAAGCAATGGTTACTTTTAAAGCCTTTTTTTTCTGACCATATTAGAACACAGAGAGCTTCATAAGTATTTTCTTTTGATAACGTACAATACTGTTAAATGTACTTTAAAATCGAGTATTGTGGAAGTCAGAAACCTTCAGAGACTTGTAATATTGTAATGGTAATGTAATATTGCTACTCAAAGGAGATGATTGTTATATGCTCCTTTGAAAAGCCAGTTGAGAGCTACAAGCTCAGACTACTCTGGAACAACAAAGAAAAGAAAATTTGTATTTCATTGTAGCCATTGTTTCTATCCTACATCTTATCCCTTATCACTAGGTACAATTCACACAAAGACTATGTCTTAAAATTGCAGTGTTACTAACTCTTCACATGCAGGAAGAGTAGATATTTCCTCAGTCTCTTCCCTGCCACTTTAAGTTTCTAGGCAAGGTGGATCAGTGTTGGCTGGTGAAAGCAATTATCAAGAGCAGCAGATGGTTGTGCCACCAAGTCTTAAAACATACAAACCTTGTGATCTCATAAGGACACAGAGGTCTGTGCATTTCCTTCTTCTTGCTCTCAAACTGTCATCATAAGCCAACAAGGCTTGCACAATCAATGAGCTTTTCCCTAAACCTCTGACAACTTTTGAGCCTCACAGATAATTTGTACCTCAAGGATAATTTTCTATCCACCTACCAAATTTGATAGACAGACAGAGATCTTAGTATTATGTTCCCTGAAGTGCCATGGGGAGAAGGAAAAAAAAAACCAAACCCAAAACAAACCCCACAACAACAACAACAATACTACTTATTCAGAAAAAAAATTTGAATTAGTTCTCCCTTGTTAAAATGGGGACTTCTTGGTTGCTAGTTGTTTGGCACGTGAATATAGCTCAACACTGGCTACAGCATAAACATCTCCTGGCCAGGCAGTAATTACAGGAAGAGAGAGAATAAAAGTTTCATAAAATAAGGAATACAGAGAAGACAACTGCAGGAAAGATCAAAAATACTGTATGAAGGTACACAGAAGACAATTTCTCATTAGCTCATGGAATTAAATCCGGGAAACTCCTACTCCAATTACACTGTTCCTCTGGCTGACAAAACTTTGTAAAATGGCTAAAAAAAGTATTCAAGTTTTGAAAATTTGAGACTCTTTTTGAAAAAGGAAGAAAGATGCAAAGATTCTTATCCCGTGAATTTTGGTATACCTGACAGACTTCCAATATTTATGAAGCAAATGAAAACATGCAAATGTAATACAGCAGTGGAATTAAAAACCAAACCTAAGACAGCAGTCTACAAAAATCTTCATATTAAAACCAACCAAACAACAAGACAAAAGATCAATAATGAAGCAAGCTAATCATTTAAGCTATTAATGCTACTTTCCTTGCAGGTGCATGTGTCCACATACCAAGACATTTTGAAAAGGAAGGCATAGTATTTTTGTAGCATTTAAATAAAGTATGAATAAAATAGTTCAATTTAACTGACTTATTTTCTTACCTGTCTACATTTAGTCAATGGCTTCTTCTCAGTAGGCTTTTTAGGTGCACCACAAGACTTCCTGACAGTTAAAGGCACTCCATATTTTGCAGCAGGTTTGGTAATTTTCTGAGCTGGTGCAATTGAAGTCAGTGTTTGTTCTTGAACTGGTCTTTTAGCTAAAGAGACAAACAACAAAAAACCCCGTTTTACACCAACCCAGGTTGGCCAGTGTACCATATTTCCCCTTCCCAAGATCTCAGAATAGCAAATGTGGAGAAAAATAGGTGGACTGCTAACATCTCATTCACATGAGCTAATGCAAAATACTCACCTGTGTAAAACAGCTTGTCTAAATGTGATGTTTGATAAGAAATAGAAGAAAACAATTCCTGAATTTTTCAATCTTAAGACTTCAAACTGGAGAATTGAAGTTTATTTCAGCTGCCATGCTTTATTATACAGTTGTCACTCACACAGGGAAAAGTTTTCCTAATAGAATGGAGAGATAGGCCTTTCTCCACTAACAGCACTAGACTGAAAACTGCAACACTACTGTCAGCAGAAAATACTTTGAGCTCTGGAAGAGCTTTAATGACCTTCAGGGACATTGCTTTCCCTGTAGAGTTCATGAAAATGTGCCAATATTGTGAATTTGGTTCTGTGTTAGCAGGGCTTTCTTACTACAGGACAGTAAAACTATCAAAAGACACAAGAGTGCTTGCCACAGCTTCAAGTAATCACAAGGAAATAAGATAATTGGGAAGTAAATCTAGGGGAAAAAAGGGTAAACTAATGCAGGAAAATGAAGTAAGCTTAGACCATCTTGAAAAAACTAACCACAATCTACTTTGCTACTAGTAGCAGAAATTCTACTGAATTGTAATGAAGTCAGGGCTTAATCTTGAATCTCTCATGAAAGCTCCCACATTTTTTGCATGAAATAGTATTTCTCATTAGCATTTTGTCATTACTAAGGAGTAAAAATTAGTTGCATGATCACAACATATAAACTATTTCCAGTATTTGCAGTCTACATTGTCTCCTTAACTTTTGGAGCATAGCATACTGCAGGAGGAAAGACTACACTTAACATTTTACTGGACCATAGTTTTTATTTGCTTCATTTATACCCTACATACATCCAGCTCCCCAGGGGAGGGAAGTAAATTGCTTCCTCTTTCTTTTTTTCCTAAAATTCTACAATCAGGTATAAGAACACACACAAACACACAAAAAAAGGCAAAAGCTACATAAACTATCTTGCCAGAGTTGAAAGCAAAAGCACTTTACACACTCACTCACCTGGTGCAGCATGTGGTCCAAACTTCTGGAAAATTTTGTGATTGAATTCTTCTGCAATAAGCTAAACAAAAAGTTGAAGAGTTAGCCATCAGCATTTATGACTGAAGGCAGAAAGAACTTATTTTCAGAGAAGTGTGCCATTCTCTCAGTAAGCATCTAAATAGTAGTATTTACTGAAACTTAAATGAACACTCAACTTTACGTATTCAATTTAGTATCCCCAACATGAATATGAGGCTGGATTCAGTATTTTCAAGCATTTTTGGCATAATTACTCAATTTAAAAACTCATTTCAGTCTGACTTCTGGGTGGTGCATGTTATCTCATTTATGAACTAGCTAAGAATCTAGAAGAAAGTTAATGTGAGACTCAACACAGTTTTATGCATAATTCATTTTAGATTTCTAAGTAGTTGCCAAAGTTCACTTCAATTTCTCATACAGGTTGTGTCAAAAAATGCTTGCAGTTTTCAAGTTTTGCTATTAGTATCACCATCTGGTAATAGATACAGTTGATTAGTAATTATACTTTGACTGACTAACTCCAAATAAAAATTTCATACTCATTCTAGCTACTGGAAATAAAATCAGATAAAACTATTCTTGTTGTTAGAACAAACATATCTGTAAAGATTTCTGAATCTTACCTTTCATTGGGACTTCAGTATGAACTATCATTAGCTGAAAGTCTATTTCACATACAATAGAAATTCCAATTACATATGGCCTCTCATGACATTTCTTTAGTTGTGAATTAGAATCCATTAGAATTCTTTATATTGCATTTCCTCCATGTCCTTTCTCAGTCTATATTTACCTTGTATCAGTACTATTATTCACTTGCTAATCTTGATATCTTTTGATTAGATTTATATTACAAGGACATTAATCGACATCAAATTATATCAATAGATTCTAAACAGAATAGCAAGCTACTTCTTTCAGGTTATACACACAATACACTTAAACATCAAGAAATCTGAAGATTAGTATACTTAGCAATATTTCTTAGAACAGGCTCTCAGGCCATTCCAAATTCCAAACCAAAAACGGATTGAAGTAATCCAATACAGCAGTGATGATGAAATCATTGAGAGCACCATTTTATGAAGAGATATAAACAAATCAACATCTCACTCACAAATCCTCTCTATATAAAAAAACACACAAAACAATGCACTTCAGAAAATGCCAATGTAGATTTACTTACGGAAACTACCAAGCACTTCATAGCCTGAGACTTTTCTTTACAGTTCACAGTAAAACTGTTTTCCCCCCGACTGACATGGTCTATAAGAGCTCCAGGGAGTACCATTACTCCAGTTTCTCATGTTGTATATTAACATTAGAATACAGAAAAAACAAAGTCCTATGATGTTTTAGCTGAGCTAGAATTGAAACTAAATCCATACCTCTGGTGTGAGAAATTTTTCAACCCGTTTGGCTATAAAGTTTTTCTCCAATATGGAGTTTACTGATGGTCTGTTCCTAGGATTCCTTTTAAATAACTGTGACAGCAGATTACGGAGGTCATAGGAGTAATGCACAGAAACAGGAGGAAAAGGTCCAGAGATTATCTTCAGTACCAAGTTCTTCATGTTACCAGCTTCAAACTGTATCACATGAGGAAGAAAACAGTTACTACATACTACTTATTGCCTGTCCACACCCATGGCTGCATTAACAGATGATGAGGAAAACAAATAACAATGCACCTTCCCTTTCCTCAACATACCAAAACACACTTTTAAAGTCAAAAACAGTTTACATCAGCAGTATAAAATAATCTGTTGCCAAGTATTTTGACTAAAAATACATCATAATGAAGGGATTTCATACTGTGGAGACATAAATTTTGCTAACAAGCAATTATTTCCCTCCAGATCTAGACCAGATCTAGACAATGATATATAACTAAGGCAAAAATAATTATGTAATTATCTGCTTGATCTCCTCTTCTAAACATTTTGAACCACCACATGCCTTCAGCACTTTTTAGCAAATCCAGATTTCAAATGAAAGAATGTAAAGTATTCACATTCATTGAGTGTGAAATCCAAAGGAATGCTCATACCTCAGTTTAAGTTCAGAATACAGAGAGCACCATTTCTATTCATTTGTACAATAAAAAGAAAACAATACATACCACCCAGCATACAGAAAACAACTTATTGCTGTCAGCTCTCAGAAAGAAAACATTACCAGCACTATTGCCACATAAAAGGCCAAGCTTGAAATAAAATTAATTCTCTATCCCCTGGAATTTTTTTCCATTTTCATGTTGTTATAATCTTTTTTTTTCAATAAAAATAGCTAATTAAAAAAAACCCAAACCAAACAAAATCCACAAAAAAATCCAAATCAAGACAGAAAAATAAATGGTTTTTCTTAACTTCCTAATTAGAAAACAAAATGGCACACACAGAGGGGGAAAAAACCCCAAACTCTTCCATTCTGGAAGTTTTTTCTAAGCATTACTCTTGTTCTAAACAGAAATACATTAATTCATCTGAGCAAGTGCTGAGAGTCCAAATTCAGACTTTCAATGAAACTTTCAATAAGTCAAGATTTTTTTGGAAAAAAAGAAACACTATTCTCAATATCCTTTGATACAACACCTAACCATTTTTTTCAGCTAGAACAGCTCATTAAAAACTAAAGTGCCAAGATTTCTGAGAGAATGGAATGAACCAAAACCACCATGGAAAATGCTGGTTGGCACTGGAAGCAGAGATGAAAATGCTGAATGCAATTTCCAGTTATCACAAAAGCTTTTCAGCAACTAAAATGCATATGTGTAACATCAGAAAAAAATTCTGTTTGAAATGAGTATTCTTTTATAGACACACAAAGTTTGTACTCACCGCATGTTTAAGAGTGCACATTTCATAGAGAACACAACCAAGGGCCCAGATATCACTAAATCAAAGAGAACATACCTTAACAATTAGTTCTAGTGTAACATTGCCAAGTAACTTATACCTGCAGAGTCTATCTTGGAACATTTTGAGTGTGTACAAGCGTCCCTGTATGGATTTCTTTGACCCCACAACCCCCCAAAAAACAATAACAAAAAAGAGAATTCAGAAACTAAAAATAAGGTCTATCTGAAAAACAAATGAGGCTGTTTTGGCTTCAATTTAGGAATTTTCATCTGAACCACCCTAACTACAGAAATCACAAAATATGAAAAAAGTATTTTTTCTTTAAATATTTACAGTTGCCTGAAGTTTTTGAATTAAACAACCAAAAAACCAAACAAAACATACCACCTAATTTAGCAAATAAGTCAGTTTACTCTGTTTAACACCAACTCACCCTCCACCCTTACTCATTACAGGATGACAGAATGTGGTCAGAATACCACTGGATAACAAGAAATTAAGGGGCAAGGAAATATAATAATTTTTATCTTTTAAGAAACCAATTGAAATTAGTGGAAGGCACTCACAGCAGTGACTGCAGCAGTTTAGTGCCACGTAAGGGTAACTTGATAACAACCCTTTTAATTACCTGGGGACGCTGTTACCAGATACAGCCTATTGCCAGGGCAGCAAATGTGTATCTGTAGGACTTTGTTACATGGAGCAAGCTGAGCCTCCCACCTCTGCACGTGCTTAGAGAATCCAATTACCATGTTTCATCATTAACCCAGTTTCACATTTATAGTGCAAATAGGCAAAAGCAGAGCTGTACTTAAAATCAGAACCAGACCTGGAACTTAATGCATTAAGGCCAGCCATCTCCACATCACATTGCCTTCTACTGCTCACCTGCCAAGGTCCCACTCACACAGTGAGGCTCAGTATCTACTTGGGTAAGAGACCCATACATGGCTGTTCACCACCGTAAGATTAGAACAGCTTTATATTTCTAAAAAAAATATTTTTTCTAAAAAAATTAATTTTCTCCTTGACAAAAATGTTTAATAAAATCCTTTTAGTACCTTTTATTGTTGTAAGGCTTGTTCTGACATATTTCAGGTGACAAATAGTATGGTGTTCCTATGCAAGTGCGAGCCAACTCTGCAGTACTGAGAGAAAAAATAAGAACTGATGTTAACTGGTTAACTCACATGAAGTGTACAGAGTATGTTTCCCTTGATCAAACCAATTTAGATTAAGACAGAGAAAAAACAGCATAAAAAAGGAGTTACCTGTTAAGAACTCTGGCGATTCCAAAATCCCCCAGCTGTATTGTTCCATCTTTGGTTAAAAATATATTCTTGATATAGAAATGTTAAGAAGGCTGTTAATTAAAATATTCATACAATTGCACACTTTTTCTTCTCCATATATTTTGGGAAGAAGAACGTTTTCTACCATTCAGTCCCTCTGAAGTCACTGGCAGTACTGTTACTGATTACTAAAGAACACCAGACTTATTCTAGTCCTACTTTATTAAAACAAGAAAACACTACTACACATTCTCAAACATAACTTCTTCTGTCCCTACACAAACATATGAGTAACACTCAGGAAGCTTCATCAGTCTCATCTGTTTGTAAAAATATATATAAATCTCTTGCAGATGATTCTGAAGAAGTGTTTCCAGTATTAGAAATGTTTACATGAAAAGACTGTTTTCCATAATTTGCTAACTTACACTAGCAAGATATGAATGTAAACACGTTGGAAGTAAATTCAGTTGAAAATAGTGACTTACATACCTGTGACTTTATGTCTCGATGCAAAATTTTTCTATCATGTATGTGCTTTAGTGCTAAACAAATTTGTACAAACCAATCCAGAATCTATTCAGAAAAGAAAATGCAACATCAGCATTGTATTTATCTCAAAGCTTCCCCACTTACAAGATACTACCAAATCAGTTTTATAATTATAACTCCAGATTTTAATCTCCTCCCTCAAATGTCTGCATTTATACTATAGGATAATTAAAAATTTACTAGCACTGTCTCTATAATGCAAAGCTTTGAATGAAAGATGCTTATTACCCAAATTCAATATTAAGCTTGAGACTACTATTTTCATTACATATTATAAACATAATGAAACTATGCAACATGAATTCAATTGGCTGGAATGCCTAAGATGTGGAACTTGTAAATTAAAAGACTGTACTTTTGCTGAACCAATACAGCAAGCCTTGCAGTTAGTTAATCAACCAAGGGTTCTAGAAAGCCATACTGATAGTCACAGAAACATTTATTTTGTCATATAGTAATTTTGTGCATCATACCTTCTAAAGAAAAACAGGACAAAGTAGATTTCAAAGGAAGATTATAAACAAGCCAACAAAACCCTTTTTTTTTTTTTTGGTAAATTGGCAAAAATCACAATTTAAGGAGTGACTAATGACAAGAACTTTTCCATGTGAACAATGCTTACACATTCCCAACTTAGAAGTATGTAATATGACAAAATTACAGTATAATTCAAGGTGTAATTTTCACTTTTCCACTTGAAGTCCTTCTTAGAAATGTAAGGTCAAATCAGAAAAATTAAAAGTTTCTCAAAGTATATCTGAAATGTTTCATGAATACCCTATTCTAAATACCATTAGTAGGTCTAATATACTTCACAAAAGCTCCAACCTTCTAAAAGCATCTTACACTTACAAAATCACAAGTAACATATCCATGACTCCCAGGACTATGTTTTCTTTCTGATTTTCCTTTTTGGCCAGGAGGTGGGTGTTGTTTGTTTGTGTTTGGTTTGGTTTGGTTTTGGTCTTCAACTGAACCAAAATAATTTAAAATTCATGAAAAAGTATTCTGCAACAAAACACCATAGCAGCAGTTTGCTGTTACCTGATCTTCAGAGAATAAGACTCCTTTCTGGGCATTTATCTTCTTAAATAGGTCTCCTCCTTCACAGTAATCCATCACTATGTAGAGGCAGCCATTTTCTGTAAAATAAAACAAAGTATTTCAAAAAGACAAAAAGATCCATCTTTATGTAACTTTCTGAATATCTTCACTACAGTCACAGAAAAAACCAACAACAAAAAAAGAACTAAAGAACTTTTTTGTATGCAGGTTCAGGTACAATTTATTAGCCCATAAATGTTTATTATTTGAGTCTCACAACCTAAGTTTCTCATTTCTGGTAACATCAGACCATTATGGAGAGAAAAAAATTACATCTGCTGAGCCAGTGTCCCAAAATGGGGATCAAAACCACTGTGAAATTAAAGATGTCACTTTATGAATGCATATAAAACCATTCTTCAATCTGCTTTCAAAAATTCTATAGATCCCCTATCCTAAAAATAGAGATCTTAAGTTCTAATTTAGGTAGTTGCCTCTATTTGTCTTGTTCTTTCTTGGAGTATCACCTGGACCAGTGAATTGTGAATTATGGATTGCAGGGTCTACCTTGTAAGAAATAAACAGTCTTAAAGAACAGGCCTCTAAGACAAAGAAGACAGAAGCATGGATTTATAAGCCAGAAGACTATGGCCGTATAACATGATTATGTCACAAAAATCTAATTTAAAGAATGGAGAAAATAAAAGCCCCCAGGCAAAACACATAAGAAAATCAGCAGAAAGAAGAAAAGCAGAAGAGAGCACTACCCCTAAATACCATTACACATAATTTTAGGGTTTTAAAATAATATTTTAATGTATATTACAAGAGTTGGGAATATTTTATCTCTTCTGCTCATTTCCCAAACCATTTGCTGTGAAGACAATGTGGAATTATATTTCTCCTTCCTTCATATCTTGATGATGTAAACAGTCTCATCTATTTTTCTAGCTCTGAAAGCAATGATATGATTGCAGTTACTGAAGACTGTATTTTAAGGACAACAAACTCAAACATGAAACTGCTCTCACTAGGTTATTAATACCCGAATTTAGACTGTGCTCATATTTAACCCACACAAGCATTCCAATTGCTAGGGTATACACAAGTATTCAAGGAGATTTAGGCTCTGGAGAAACAAGAGAATATCTTTTATTTAAGTCTCAACCAAAATCAATGCATATAAGGCATAGTCATGAATATTTCTGTTTATTTGTTGCCCTTTTTTTCTAAATTACACCTTTAAATGTGCCTTGGAATTGTGAAAAAAATACAGTGAAAAAGAATTGAAATAAATAATAAAGGTATGAAAAATACTGAATAAAGAGGGAAAACAGACATTTAACAAAATGCAGTAATTAGTGCAGAGAAGTGACTTACTAGCATTACTTCAGATTCTACTGTATTAGTTAATCTTACCTTCAAATGACTCCCTATATAGGACAATATTCGGATGTTTCATGTTAGCCAATACAGCAACTTCTCTCCTTGATTCTTCTCTCTCCTTATTTGACATCTTCAGAAGGAAAATAATGATTTTTGAGAACAGAAGTGCAAAAAGAATGGATCAGAAATTCATATTAATCACTCACCTTAGAGATGTTGATTTCTTTAATAACATACTGTTGGCCATTTTCTTTAGCTTTCACAAGTATTGCTTTCCCAAATGATCCTTCACCAATCTTCCGTACTTTAATATATTTATCCATAGTTATCTTCTTAAGGCATGCTTACTTGAGTACTGGGTAAAAAAAAAACAACAACAAAAAAACCTCTCAAATCAGATTTAGTGAGGTATAATTAGTCACCTAGCCTGACAGGTCATGCTACATTTTTTTTTTCTCAAAATGTCAATCCATTTATCTCTTCAGTTGCTTTTCTAGAAATCATCTACTCTTAACCTCAAGTCTATTTTAGTACAGTTAGTTCACTTTGGGCCAACAAGGGCTTCATTGCAAAAAGCTGTTTAATTTTTCATTTTCACCAAAAAGGATGTATTCTATCTTTAAGTAAAGCAAGCAGTCAGTGCCATAACTTCTGATTCAGCTGGTACAGAAACATCATACAGAGCTACAGCACACAGTCCACAACCCCTCATTCAAAATTTCTTGGAAGAAATAGAACAGGGGCAAGAGGAATGCCTACATGTTGTTTTTTAAGAAGCACTAAATCTGGTGTTTTGAAAATTAGACACTATAACAAAGCCAAAAACAGACCAAATTCAACAGATCCACACCAAGTTTAGAATCATTATTCAGTACTGCAAGGTGTGCCTTAAAGTCTGACTGAGAGACTTTTTTTATGTTACAAATCAGATTTTTTACAAATAGTCCAAATCACTACTTTTAATGTACTATCTGAACATTCAGACTACCTTTTGAGATTAAACACAATACTCAGCTGAATGTTGATGGTGTTCAAGTTTCTATACTAAAAACACTTTGGTAAAAACAGGAGACTAGGGAGCTGCATGTGGAAGCTATGGCAATATACAGAAGTGTCAGAACAGCAAAGAGAATTGATGAAACAAAGACCAAAGCAACAAACAGCAAAACAAATTCACAGTGGACTGAAAGATCATCTTGTTTTACAGTAAAAAGAACTTTTGATACCCCTGAGCAAGTTTCCATAAGCTGAAAAAGACAAAATGTTCCTATGCTTTTCTGCATCCAAGCCTCATTTGCAAGGACTAACAGCATTTGTGCTTTGCTGTATCCATCTTCCTTCCAAGAGGTCCCAGTAGCTTAGATCCACACTTGACACACATCACAGGTCTCACTATCTCTCCCTCATTTGGGATCATTCATTTTCCACATACTTATCATGCACTGGACATAGATGCTCCTTAACAGGACCCACACTGTGAAAGCAGACTAAAATGAGTAAGCTTGATTATTATAACTGGACAAAATCAAAGAGATCTGAAGTAATGTTCTGTGAAAGAGGAGATGGGAAAACTACAACGACTAAGCGTAACTACCAGGAAAGGAAGAAATGAAAATTACAGATCTGCAATGTCTTAGAAAGGGTTCTATTTTTTCTTAAAGTACAGAAGGTATTTAATGTGAAGTTGCACTTCTACACATAAGAAGGACTTCATATTCACTTCAATATTCTCTCTTAGGCAACAGTAAAGCACAGCAGGGAGACACAATTCGAACTTCACATGGCTTTACTGAAGGTGTCTTCCTACCCCGACTTTCTGAAACAACCCATGTTGTTCTGCAACTAAACCAGCTGCATCAGACACAGCTCAGGGCTGCTACCCCATGCTGCTCCGGGCAAAGACAAATGGTCACTAATCAGCCTGTGGGCGAGAAGTTACAGTTCAGTCAAAGGGTGTGTATAACCTCCTGTGAGTTAGAGGGCTTATTTTGACACGTGGCAAAGGAAAAACAGCCGCCTTGCAAAAGGACATCAGCGCCGACAGGGCGTTGGCTTTTCCAGCCCTGGTCAGTAAGTCATTCTATCCAGCACGGACACGCAGCAAAGCAGCACATCCCGAGGCAGCCCGACCGACTGGAGCTCACGGCCGGGCCAGGGCTCTGCCCGGCATGCGGGGAGCAGCACGGTGCGGTGGCCGCGGGGCAGGGCCGGGCCCCAGGGCAGGCGCCGAGCTGGGCCGCGCTCCCCGGCCAGGCCGCCGCTCCCGCGCAGCTGGGGCAAGCACGGCACCGGGGCGGGAGGCGCGGCCGGGAATGCCTCGCCGCAGAGCGGGCTGGAGAGGCTCCGCAGGAGGGCAGCCCCGCTCCCGCGCCCCATCCCATCCCCACCACGCCGTCGCCCAGGGGCCGCCCCGTCCCCATCCCCATCTGCCATCCCATCCCGTGCCGTGCCCATCGCGCCTGACCTACCCGCCGCCAGTCGCCCAACCCGGCCTCGCGCCCGACGGGCCCCGCCTCCCCGCCCCTATTGGCAGGGCCATTCCTTATCTCGGCTCCCATTGGGCGAGCCCGCGCGGGGGCGGGGCCACGGCGCATCCCGCCCTCTCGCGGTAGCGGCGCTTCACCGTGGTAACGCGCGGGTCACGTGACGGGCGGGGCGCGCGCTGCGCTGTCACCGTGTGGGGGAAACCCGAGAAACAGACACAGGTGTCCCATGAAGGGCCCCACCGCGACCCACGGCCCGGCCCGGCCCGGCCCGGCCCCGGCGGTGTGTCTGCCCACGGACGGCCGCGGATAGGGCTCGCAGAGGGACGCGCTCGGCGGAGAGGGTCGGGCTGCGCCCGCATCTCCTCCGCTCCCGACCCCAAGGCGCGCGCTGCTGGCACCTGCGGGCAAAGCCTCCGGATCCCAACGCGCTTCCTCAGTCCCAGAGCCTCGATCCATCCCCCGGCGCGCACAGCTTGTCGGCCTTGCTCAAACGGACCCGCGCGCGTTTTGCTGGGAGAAGTAATCCACGCCTTCACCTGACACGTTTTATGAACCCTGCATGTGTCGCTGTGTGCTGTATGAACCCCGCGCTGGGCTCGGCAGCTCGGCTGGCAGCGCCCAGCAGTTCCGTGCTGAGCTCGCCGTCTCCTCTGCAGGGAGAGCCCTTACGCTCCCGGGGTCCCGCAGCGCCGGGTGCCGCTGGAATTCTGAGGCGGCGCGGTTTGGCCCGAAGCCCAACGACGCCGCGATGTGCCCGGCACGTCCCTCCCTCCCGTACCTGGGACACCGCCTCCTGCCCGGTCTGAAGCGCGGGGCCAAGCGAGCCGCACCCCGGGCCCGCAGCCCGCCCTGGCAGCGGGGAGCCGGGCAGCCGAGCGCTGCCCGTGCGGCCGGGAAGCCGCGCCCCAGGCCGGGCGGGGGCAGCGGGGACGGGCCCGCGCCGGGGCCCCGAGCGGAATCGGCAGTGACGGTGCCCTGACCCACGTGCGCGGCGCGTGCGCGCTGACAATGCCCGCCCTGCGCGCCGAGGGGAGGTCCGGGCGGCGCAGCGGCCGCGGGGCCGGGGCCGAGCCGTGTCCGCCGCCGCTCGGGGGACGATGAGCCAGCGCCTCCCCGGGGAGCAGCGCGGGGCGCCGCCCGCGCAGGTACGGGCGGGGCAGGGTGGGCTCGGGCCCCTCGGCGCGGGAGGAGCAGGGGGATGGGGATAGGGATGGAGGGAGCGGGCAGCCCGCAGCCCCCGCCCGGCCCGCGGCTGCTGCGCCCTCGCCGGCGAGGTGGCCTCGGCCCGCAGCCAGGGCGGGAAGGGACAGACGCGGTGGGTCCCCGACGAGCCCTCTCCTCTCCTTCCCGCCCGCCCCCGCGACAGGTCGGGCCGACGGGCAGCGTCCCGCGTGTTCGCGGCGTGTCAGTGACCCCATCCCGGCGGGCCCGGGCAGCGCCCCTGCCCGCACCGAGAGCGAGGGCTCTGCGGCCAGGACATCCAGTGGCTCCTGCCCGCGGAACCAGCGCTGGGAGGGTTAATCGGCTTGAGTCGCCCGCTTGATGTTGCGTTACGGGTTTGGCTAGCAGGGCCGCACTTGCACAAGGGAGAGAGATAATAGGCGCTCTTTAGGGCCTCTTAATTAAATGGGAGCGCAGGTCAGCAGGGTTAAAACTGAATATTGACTGTATTCCTTTATATTGTCTTCCCTACTTGTCTAAAATTCTTCCCTATCCAAACACGTAGGAATGGCTGTGAAAAAGGTGTGTGTCAATTCTAACCTAAAACGAATGGCTATGAGTATGACAGTGGAAAATCGTGTGCTGGTAGTGAACTATGAACAGTGTAGCTTAATAAATTTGCTGTGTCACACTTTAAAGTACTAAACTAAATAGGGCCTTACAACCAAATTTAAAATGTTTCTGGTGCTAAACTGTGTTAGAATAGACACTTAAATATTTTTGGCACCATATCAGTAATAGTAATCATTTGGGTGTTAGAACTTGCACCTCCTTTTTGAGGGTGTGGGATCTCTGAAGTTTGTGGTGAGGAGTTTATTAAAGAAATTATCAGGTGTATTGGTGCTTTTTGCTTTCAGATGTTTTTTTTCTTGGTGGACCTCTGAAAGGTTTATGTTCTGTATCCCTTGGCAACAGAGATACTTCTTTGCAGATACAGCTATTTGAACGAGGGATGTGTTGGTATGACAGATTTGAAAACACATAGTCATCAATACTGTTTCTCTATTTAAGGAAATTTCAATAAGCTGTAATGTAAAATAAAAGAATAAATTTTGCATTATAGGAAACATACCTTTGTGAAGCATAATAAAGAAAGCCCAAGAGAGGTCACCAGCTATCACTGTAATTTTTTCTACGATAAGTCTTTCACTGACTAACTGCTTTAAATTTGATGTCTTATCTCTTTGGTTGGCAAGCAGATGTAAACTTGCTGCAAAACTGTCAAAATGGATAGGAATTCTGCTCTGGAAAAACTGCAGGTAGCTTGAAACACAATGACTCTGCATCTGTCTGCAACACCTGTGAAAATAAAATTTATGCAGTAACAAAAAAAACAGAGCTTGTTTCTTGTTTGCTTCTGTTCAGTATTGGTATGTCAGTCCAAAAAATTCTTTGGCTGACAATAATAGATGCCATGAACAACATGTATTGTAATATTTGTAGAAACATATTTTACTTCTTCCATGATTCCCAAGGCTGCCTTTGCCCAAGTTTTTACAGTGACCTCTCTGAGTGGTTCACTATAGCACTGCTCTCCCTATGGTGATACTTGCAAATTGAAGTAATCCTAGGGAAAATACCTTCTCTCTTTCTCTTAATATTGACATGTAGTAAGAACCAGCCTATCCAAATTCTCGACTAGGAAAGACACTTGAAGCTGTTGGTCTTTGCTCTTTGTGACTACATTGCTCTGAGTGACTTTATTTTATAAATTTGTCTGCATTTTTTTATGACTCTGGTTGTACTTCCTCTTGTGTTCTTTTCCACACCAAACATTTGTAGCAAACTGATGTTTAAGTAACCTGCAAGTAAGAACCCACTGTGCACTGGTTATTCTATGAACATACGGATCTAGCTGTGTAATATGTGTTCTGTTCACTGAATATACAGAGTGGCTTTTTTCCCCACCTCCACTTTGCTTTGGGGTCTCTATGTCTGTGTCTTACCTTGGTATTTGAACAGTGGAGTTGCGTTTCTTGAGTATAGCACTAAAGCTGGGACAACTGTTCCAAGTTCACAACTATTGCCAAAAGGCTTTCTAGGAACATTCAGATTTTTTTCCTGCCCTTATATAAGTGACTTCATATGCATGTGGATAGGTGTAACTGTGCAAATGAAGTTCTGTCTTACAATAATTTGACAGCATGGATATTTTTAACATGGTTGTAATAAAAAAGTAGAATAGAAGCCCTACTGCTGAAGAGATTTGTGCCAGAAGTGATAGTGCCAGTTTGAGTTCATTTCCTAATTCTCAGACTAGTTTACATGCCCTTAAATTTCTTGCTTTGGCACCTTGACAACAACAGTAACCCACTGCCTTCCAAAGGTTGTCAGCAGTGGCAGTGAGCATGTGCATGGAACTGCTTACATACTCTCCCTGCTTGTTTTCCCCAAACTAAGATTTCAACTTAATGCCTGCAAGCTTCGAGAGCAAGTTCTCAATTCTGCCCTCCTTGTGTCAGTCGTTCCCTTATGTCATAACCTGAAAGTGCTGGTTCTGAGTTGGCAGAGTTCCTAAAGCTGTTCAGGTGCCAGGCCAGCTTTTTACCTGTGCTCATGAACGAGGAGGCTCTGCCACAGGGTACTTTGTGCTTGTTTATATGCCATGCTTTGGAAACTGAAGAAAGTTGACAGTTACAAATTCTTCTAGTTGTTTAACTTGAAACTTGGTTTTGAATTTTGGAAGCCGTTATAAAATCATCTGAGAGAATACTGTCTAGACAAAAAATACTCATTTAAATTGATTCTAGTAGGAAAGAGGGTTGTAAACAGCTAAAAAGAAAGTTTGCTGGGACAGGTGCTTTGCTTTAAAAAGAAACTGAAAAATGTAAATTGTTGAGATATTGGTTATACTTAATGATCTGATGATATCTGTTATTATTGGAGAAGAGAGTTGGCAAAGTGATTCCTAGATGTCATGCATAATAGAAAGGATTCCAGACAAAGCTGTTAAAAGATTGCAAATCTGTTTACATCTGGAGCATCCTTATTAGTTTGTACTACATAGCAAGTAGTCTTGAGTATATTATACTCTTGGAGATGAGTGTAAAGAGGAAAATTTATAACTTCGTAGTGGATATACCAGCAGTTTTTTTATTGACTTCCAGAGAGTCTTGCCAATTATTTTCCCCTTAAAGTTTCTAGGCATTCAGCTGTTTTGTTTGGTAAGCATTTTCTTTAGGCTTTCTAGTTACAGGAGTAGACTCTCTGCTTCCTTTGGGAGGGTAAGGAGGAATAGTAAAGGAAAAAGTGAATTAAGTTGACTCCTGAAGCACAGACCCTTTAATAAAAATAACCTTTGCTGTTACTTTTTTTTTTTTTTGCTTCTATTTGGCATATTCTGATAAATTTCTCTAAAAACTTCAGAGAAGAGAAAGTACTCAAATGTGCATTTTACATGTTCATGCTGTAATGAAGTATAATGAAGAAACACATCCTAGTGGAAATAGCAAAAATGGCATTTCACTTCAGTACTTTGTTTACATTCCAGATAGAGCTCCTGAGGTGACTTAATATTTTGACATTCTGCCAGTTAAGTTTCAAGTACTCTTTTTCCTGAAAGATAAGTTTATATTTGGCTTCCTTCCACTCTTATCTTCAAATTAGTGTTCTCTGCCAGATTTGTTGAATTTTGATGTGTTATCTGTTTTGATGATCTACTGCAGCTTTTCCCTTGAGTTTTCTGCTGTTAATTTGTGTCATGTGTATGTTGGGGAAAAAAAATGCAGTTCTCCGTATGCTTCCAATATGCTCATTTTCTGATTTGAAAGGTGAATCTACAAATTTCCAAAATGAGTATCTGTCTGAAAGAAAACTGAAGTTTTCTTTTACTGTTATTTGACTTTCTACTGCTTGTCTTGTAGAAAACTTTCGTATGAAAACCTCCAAGAATATGTAAGCACTTTAAATTATGAGTCTCAGAGACTTAGCAGTTTTCTTCTGTTTTGTGCTGAGATGTGAATATGAATATTCTTTTAACTTATTCAGTAAAACTTCTAAGACTCTTGAGGAGACCTAACAATCTGTGCACTAAGTGTTTATGTCATTACCACATTTACAAAAATCTCAATGTTTATTCCTCTCTAACCAGGCATGAAAGTTGGTATGTTAGTCCTTGACCTACTATATAAGTGCATGTCAGTGGGTTTTGGATGAGGGGATAGGGTGGAAGGAAAGAGAGGAAGGAGGAAATGAATTAAAGAAAGGAGGAGAGAAAAAGAGATCACTATTCTTGGTTCCAGTGTCAGTCCAGCTGATGGGATGTTCAGGGTCCTGGGGACATCGGCTTTGCTTGGTGGGGTACCTTTTTATGGATTGGTTACCCTGCCCTGAAGACAGTTTTCTTGCTTTCTGTGCAAATCAGCTGTCATGTGCAGTCTGTTCTTTCAGACCTTTCTGGAAATGGGCCGGAGGGTTTCAGGAGTCATCAGTAGTGTCGATCCTGCCTTATAGCCCATGCCCACACCTTGCCCTTGTTCCTGCGCTTCCATAGTGCTCGTTATGCTTATCTGCAGGAACTAGAACAAGGATGTTTGTCCTGGAAAAGTGCTGCCCTACCTCTGCATGGCCCCCTTCTCCAGCCACATCTTGTTCTTTGTCACGGTGTATTAGCACCAACAGTCCTTGTCTGTTATTACTCACAGTCCTTGGTTGGCTCCATGACCACCCAGCCATCAGTATTTGGAGACATTCACACTCGCCCGTTATCTTCTGGGATTTTATAGTTACACATACCAAGAAGAGTGCCCAGCCCTTTCTGGTTTTTGGTGACCAAATGCTTGTCATTTCTAACCAGAGTACAGTGGATGTGTTCCTCTTTAGCTGGTGTTGTCTTCACTACTTTGAAGCTGGATAATCTTTAGTAGTGAGAGTAACTAACAAGAACCACCAGGGGTCCCCACAAGATTTCACAAGGGGTCCTGTGCTTGTACTCTATTGTGGAGAGCTCTATAAGGCTTTTTAACTTGCTCTCAGGGGCTTTAGTGAGACTAAAGAAATTTGAATTCAGTGCAAGGACCTTAAAAGTCTGTGGTAGCAGCTGTTGTTGAGAAGATGCTTAGAGTTAAACTGGGGATAGTGGTGCTAAACTAGGGATAGTGGTGCCTTTTCAGATTCCAGTTTGACAATCCTGAATTATATTGAACTTGAACAAAATTATCTGAAAGATACTCAACTCATGTGTGACCCTGAAATTACAAATCTGTACTCATAGCTAGGGACTGTTCAGTGCATTTCTCTGAGAAGTTAAAGAAAATTAGTGTAATTAACAAGACTTCTTGTCATTCTGGTGGTGTGTGAAAGCTCTGCTCCATTGTTTGTATAATCCTCAGATGACTGCAAACGTAAGGCCATATTAAAGACAAGTAAAATCCTTTATAAACTCTAGAGACACATTGTTGCAGTGTCTTTGCATGAAACAGGAAAATGAGCATCCTGACTTAAGCCTCAACAGACAGAAGTTACATTGTCTACAGTAAAATTGCAGTCATAGTTCCTGCCCTTCAGAAGAGGAGGATGTGTATCTTTCAGTTGTCCTATCGAATTGCAGGGTTACCCAAATATGGTCACTACGGGGACACCAGAGATTTTTTTTTTTTTTTTTTTGCCAAGAGAACTCTCCATCTTTTCTTTCTTGAACTGAATATTTGCACCTATAGGTACTGACCCATTAGAAGCTAATACTATGTCTTGCATGTATTTCAGGCTTGCTCCAAAGTGGCAACCGGGGACACAGTTGTTTACCATAACTCGACTAAAGATCAGTACTTACCTGTGAAGCTAAAGCCTTTGAGTTATATTTGCTTTTATAATATTTGCTTTTATGTTTAGTTCAGGTTCATGCTAAGGTATTATGTTCTTAATTTTTTAAGCTGTTAACTGAAAACCCCTCAAAGACTTTGCTACTTATGGAGCTGCTTGTTACTGTACCTGTCTGGGAGACTGCTCTTCAACTCTGATAGCAGAGGCTTTTTCTTATGTATCAATAAATGAGATTAGTTTAGTAAGTTTGAATTGGAATTTCCAGCTAATCCAGCCAGTTTGGGTTGAATGCCATTAAAATGTATTCACATTAGTAATTTGGTGGATGTGAAAGGAGCAATCTTTTCCATCAGGGAGGCTGAAATCTTTGTGCCAGTGGATATGATTCTTCTGCTGTCACAGTTGTGGGTAGCCATAACCTTACTGCTTAAGACATGTTAGAGAGTGGAGATGCAGTGATTTTGAATAATTTATACAAACTAAAGTCAGTGCCCTTAATGTTTGGCATCATATGACTAGAAGCATGAGTTTAGTGTTCCTCCTGTATTTAGGCTGTCAGGTTTGAGTTGGCTTATTATTGGTTTCTTTTTTTTAAAGCCGAGGACATAAGAAGTGCTATAAAAATGGCTATTTATAATAGTTTCTTTTGTGAAGGTCGGGTATATAGTAGTGATATCTGTATTTGTATGGATCATAAGAGTGAAAAAACATTTCAGGCTGTTGTTATGTTATATATTAAGTGTTTTTCACTAAAAGTGTCAGGATTCAGTAGAACACAGAAGCGAATACTGGGGTTTTTGTTGCAGTTATAAAAGCTAAGACTGTCTTTGTGCTTTTCAAGTATTTCTTTTCATGTAGTTTCATCTATGTGTATCTGTTCAGATTTGAATATCAGTATTTGAGTGTCAGTTTTATTTTAGAAGTAGCTGTGAAGGAAAGAGACTGAGCTTTACATATGTATATATTTGGAAACTGACTTATCTTCTATTCCAGGAGAGCCTAGAAACCTACTGTAAACTCAAATAGGTTTCTTGGTTTTTAAAGTCAAATAGTTTCAGCTAACCAGCAATGCTCCTTCGTGACTTTATTTTTCTAAAGATGCCCTAAAAACTGGCCAAGATCCATTCTCACCAAAGATCTCTCCTGAGATCATTTATAGAATCACAGAAAGGTTTGGGTTGGAAGGGACCTTAAAGACCATCAAGTTCCAGCACACCTGCCATGGGCAGGGACACCCTGCACTAGACCAGGTTGCTCAGAGCCCCGTCCAGCCTGGCCTTGAACACTTCCAGGGATGGGGCATCCACAGCATCTCTGCACAATCTGTTTCAGTGCCTCACCACACTCACAGTAAGGAAAAGAAAAAAGTTCATTTCCAGTGGGGTTTTTTGAGTGCTACGGAGAATGATCTGTGTATGTATTTCTGTAAAGGTTAGCATATACATTCTGCACATTTTCACAGTTTGGATTCTTCAGTATCCTTAAGAATTTTTGTGGTCTAAGCTGACTTCAGAAAGTTCAGGAAATCTGGTATTTCGCTCATCTTCACTTCTATATTTGATTTGAAGAACTGAGATTTTTTTGAGCCTTTTTACAAAGAAATAATTTGCTAGTCATCTAAAAATTACATTTGGAAATTCCTCGCAATTCATTCACTCTCTTCCAAACCTGAAATTTGAAGGATGAGTGGTGTTCTCATCCTGCTTAAATATCCGTGTCACTGACAAAATAAATAAATGGAGGCAAGATATGCTGAGTCTACAGTGAAAATGGAAATGTAATTTTCATACTGGTGACCCTCGTAGGGAGAGTGGCCACAAAATGGCCTTTGATTTAGAATGATTGTAAAATTCTTGTAATTTCAGAGTTGAAAAGGGCAGGTTTATTTAAAAAATAAAAAATATGATAGTGCAGTATTTTGAATTAATGTAATGTGGGAGTTTTGAAATTAAGAGATCAAGGCTGTTCTTGATTGGTTCTATCTTTTGGGCAAGTGTTCTGACATATATCCTCATCCATGGGATACATGTTAAAATTTTAATTTAACTATATGAGTAGGAAATGTTTCTGTCATATTATTTATCTGTTCCTAAAGTTATACAGTAGTTGGATATTTACAAATAAGATGATGTATATAGAATTTCTGACTTATTTTATAACAAAGAATTGCTTTTGAAGGTTCTTAACAGTTAAAACATTTTAAAATCTGTATTATTTTCAAAATTTTTCAGCAAATTACTCCTCTATTCCTATCACATTATTTCTCAACTGTACAGCACAGTCTTACGTGTAAAGATTGTACTAAAAATTTCATCTCCTTTTGCTTTATGGGTGCACAGCATTTCTCACTAGGTGCTGTCCTTGACTAGGGTTTGCATGAAGGCAGGTGTGAGTTAGGGGACAGATTACTGCCTTTTAGATCTTAGTTGTTAGTACTGAACAGAAAAATTGAATATTACACTGATTTTTTGATTAATCAGGGTTCTTCACTCTTTGGTTAAGAGCTCCTCTGTTAAATCATTGTGATTTTTTATTAGTTTGTGTAGTTTTTGTGTTGATAGTGTTAGTTGTTTTTAACTTTTAACTATTTAAAGCAAATTTGTAATCTGGAAGAGTACTTTTAAGTTTTCACTCCACCCCCTTTCTGGGGAGATAACGAGCTTAAGATGTCTCTTTTTCCTGCCACCCTTTGAGATATGGAAGAGTATTTTTACAGAACAGCAGAGCACGTCCCAGAGATCAACTGATTGCTTGGATCACCTGACAACAAATGTCCTGTAAATGGGACTTCTTACTGGCCTGCTCTGTCTTTTCCAGAGACATGTCTCTACACTGGAAGTGGTTTCCTCAGCTGACTTGCTTTTTTGCTTGACCTTTTAATTGTAGGGCTTGAAAGATACGCAGGATGTCTGACGTTGGAGAGTAGAAAAGTGCCTGTGGTACTAGACTGTGCAGAAAACTGCAACAGCCTTACGTGGTTTTTCTACCATTAAAGTAGCTGTTTCTCCACAGTTCTCCTTTACCAATTTAGTTCCTGCCTGCACTGTATTTAATTAGATTTTTCACAATTTCCTATACCTGGATACTCATTGCTTTCTTTGCTTCTGTAGTCATAACAGGTAAGATGTCCTGCTTTAGCTCTCTGTTCTTCACTTTGGTTTGGGATTTTGGTGATGGGTTTTGGTTTGGGGTTTTTGTTTGTTTGGGTTTTGTTGTTTATTTTTTTCAGCGCCAAAGGCTTCCTTGTTAACCTGCTTTTGTACAAGCATTTTGATGGGTTAGGACATCCTGGAAATACCTGAGTAGAAGTGTGACTGGTCAGTTGCACTGTATACTTCCTTTTGGATTTCTACAGTAGTCTAGATTGAAAAAAAGATTTATTGCTTAAATATTTACTGTAACTAAAATTTGTTGGGAACCTGGTGTAGAATTCTTTTGTTTGCTTTTTCAGGAGGTTGAGTTTGACTAGCATTCAGCCAGTACCTTTTTATCTTGTTTGCAATTTCTCTGGAGTAACTTCCGTTTTTCCCATTTAGTGCCTCTTTGGGTAGGGCAGGGAACCTGTGGAATGAATCTGATGTTTTCAGATGGCAAGTTGACTGGTTGTTTCTCCCCTCACAACTCCATAAGCATTTTGCAGGCTCTCGTGTTAGACACACTCTTCTAGTATTCACAAAGGATAATCTGCACCATACTGGGTCCAGGACAATATTGGTTCTCTTCTGGCTGTTGTAGCCATAGAAATAATTTTCCTAGCTCTTCATTTTCTTTATTACTGATGCTCCCAGCAACCTTCTTCTGAGGAGGAGTTTACTCTCTGTGAGTAGTGCTAGTCGTGTTTCAGGGCACATGACCATAACTTGTCCTGAGTATTTAACACGGCTCAAGACAGTGCATCACTAACCTTTTACCCTGGTTTGCTAAACAAACCCTTTCCTTAAAGGCACACAAGGAAATCTGTTACACGTTGACCTGAGCTGTCCTCCCTGCCATTAACTGCAGGTAGTCGTGGACAAATCAGTGACTGACATGCTCTTAAGTAGCATAATTTTAGTGCTCTTCAAAGCTTATTGACATTCCCCTGGCCTGTCAGCAGCAATACTTCTGCTGCAGGATACCTGTAACATTGCAAAATAAGAAGGGAAGGCCTGTAGTGTCGTGCCTGTCATACAGCTGGAGGCTTGTCCGTTCCAGAGAAGTTGGCACATGGAATCACGTTTGTGGAAAGGAGATAGAGGGGGGCCTTGCAGTGTGCTTGGTCTGGCTCGGGAGTGTCTGTTGGTTCTGTTTCTCATTTACTGACCTGTTGATTCTAGCACAGTCTGAAATAATTTTCTCACATATTGGAAGATCTGATATCTGCAATCCACTGCTCTGATATTTATCTAGAGTGACGTTCATCCAAGGGGAGAGTTACTTCTCTCATTCTGAGCAGCAGCTTTGTAGCCAAATTAACTGAAGCTGTGGAGTTTAATGTAAATAAAATCTTTTGTTTTAAAATATACATTTACAGTATCTAGTCTTTATACTGTAATAAACATTCCTACTGAGAATATTACAGGAAAATGTCTTTATTAGAGGAAAAAACTGTCTGTGGCTTCCAAACTTGGTGCAGTAATTAAAAGACTAAGCAGACTTTAGCCATGCCATCTGTATGGACTGAACACAACAGCAAATGGTTAATAAGAGAACCTGCTGCTCATGCTCCCTCAGTTTGTGCCTCAGTTTAACACTACAGAATCATTGCCCTCTGAGCTCAACTAATTGCTTTTGGTAATTGTGTTTCCACATGTAGTTTACAAGAGACATACTCTCACTTTGGTGCACTCACGGTAAGGATCTTCAGGAGTTCTTGGAGGAGTTTGAATTTTGACTTTGGGTCTTGACACAAAAGTAGTAGTACTTTTGGGGTCTACATTTGTTGCCTCTTTGTTGTTTTGATAGATTCACAAACGACTTTTTGTGAGTCCTCACTGAATGATGGTCTTTCTCCTCCATGGTAATTTCTGCTTTGTAATAACAGTTACTAAATAAGTCAGGGGAAAAGAAGAACAAATAAAAAAATCAGGTCTACAATAGGAAAAGAACACAATAGACAAAACTTTACACTGTGTTACAGGGGTTTTTTTTGTGTCTCATGCTTTTTGTCTTCCAGTGCTACTCCTGTGGACAAGGCAGGAGAGTGTTCTGTCTTCTTGCAAACTTCATCAGAATGTAGGAAAAGTCATATGAATATAGAATAAAGATTTTACTTTAGCATGAGGCCAGCTGGCAGATGGGAATCTATAATATGATTTTCAGTGCATGAAGCAGGTGGAGAAAGGCAACAAATGATGCAGTGAGTGGAAATGCTTCTAAGAAGTCCCAGTTTCTCACTTCAGCTGTGCTGGGTGGCTTCCATTTATGATAACACCCCAGTGGTACTGACAAAGTGATACTAACAGGACTTTCTGTGAGCACAATAATGAAATAGTCAGCCTGTTTGTGTTCTGACTTTTTGGGAGGCATGTTCTTTGTAGTACCATTTTTAGGAGGAATGCCAAAAATACTCTGTGTGAAAAGTTAGTATTTTTTGAACAGGTTCAAGTGTTAGCTTTTGGTTAAATTATTAAGTGTGATATGATTTATTTGGGTAAAAAATGGAGATGAATGGAAGAAATTTGTTTGAAGAGAGAGTACATTTTAAATTGTAAATATTTTTTTAAGAAATAAGAATGAATAAAGTCAAACAGATCTGTCTTGCCCAATTGCAGATCTCTAGGGAAGAGTATAAGAAAAGAATAAGCATATGTGCATCTCCAGAATGCTCTCCAACTCCAGCATTTCCACCAGAGGTGTCATCCTTAAGCTTTTGATGTTGGGTTTTGGTGGTTTTTGTTGTTATTCTTGTTCTGTGAATTTGGCTGCTTTATGAACCATTGCATTTTTCTGCAAAGTGGCAAAGAATTCCACCACTTCCCTACATGCTGTGTGAAGGATTAGCTCTTTTTCTCTGCTTGTCACCTCACCTTTTTCATTATGACGTAGAGACTACTGAAAAATTTTCTTCACGCCACCTGTGATTTTGCTGACATCTGTTGTGTCGTCATCTACATTGCACCTTTTCCAGGCTGAAAGAGTCCTCATCCATTTTGTTGCCCTTTAGAAGGAAAGCTATTTTGTTCTTCATCATCATTGTGCTCTTCTGTAACCTGTTTCAACTCTTCTGTATAATCCTCTTGGACTTCAGGCAGGCACTGTGTAAAGCATTTGAGTTGTGAACAAGCTGTGGATTTATACAAGGCTTTAATGAAGTTTTCTCTCTTAACTGGTAATTCTTGAATCAAATTAGTTGGGGACTGCTAGTGCATGCTGTGCTCTGTCTTGTAATTTCATTAGTACACTGGCCTGAGGAAGCATCATCCAATTAAAAAACACTAAAGATTTATGTAAAATGTTTTATATACAAAATGTTCTGTGTTACTATTACCTATTGTAACTTGTAGTATTGTGACCTCATCAATTTCCCCCCAAAGCTTGAAATACTCGTTTTATTTTATTTGATATAAACTTCTTAGTCTTTTTTGAATATTCAAATAGAAAATAACTTTTTTTTATATATATATAGGTTATAAAGCAGCTAAATGGAGTCTGAGCAGCTGTTTCATAGAGGCTACTATCGAAACAGTTACAACAGTATAACTAGTGCAAGCAGCGATGAGGAGCTTTTAGATGGAGCAGGAGTAATTATGGATTTTCAGACCTCTGAAGATGACAATCTCTTGGATGGTGATGCATCAATTGGTAAGTTAATTTCTGCTTAAAACTCTCTCTAGGTTGTATTTTTATTTTGGGGTTTTTTTGTGTTTGGTTGGTTTGGTTTTTGTGGAGTTTTGTTGTTTTTTGTTTTTTCATTTTTGTTTTGTTTTTAAACAACCAAACCTGATTCTTTTTTGTTTAGCCAATCTGTCCTTCAGAGAGATGCTTTAAACCTGAAAGTGGCTGAATATTTTTGTGTGCTTGCCTCACAATTACATTGTGTGGGATGACTTGTGATATGTGGCAGATATTACCATGCTTCTAACACATGTCAAGTAGAAGGATGGCTATCCTGCAGCTACTTAGTCTTTCTTCACTGCAGCAGGATTTTGGAAGTCTTATTGTCTTCACTATTTCTTTAATGCAGAAATGAACAGTCTGTTTTAATCATTACTTCTGGAGATAAATCTGTTTGGTCTTCATTCAACTTCAGTTATGTAAAACAGTGGCAAAAGCCATTTAAGTAGAGGTGTTGTTGGAAACAACAAAAAACACCACATGAGCTCAACTTTTGACTAGGTAAAAGTTGCAAAGAAAACTTTCTACTGTGAACACTATAGAAGCACTGAAATAATACGAAGAAGAAAGAATTGAGAAGCTCTTCCTCTCTTTTTTTTAATTTAAGAAACCAGTTCATGGAGTGAGGGCATTAAGATTCTTTTAGCAACAGTCAAAGAGGTGAACTGAAGGAGAGAAAGAAATTTCTGTGTAAGATAGTAAACTTGGTTAAATGTATACTCTGGTCACTTCCTCTTATTTGCTTAAAATCAAACTTGGCCTCTCAAGTTTTTGGGGTTTTTTTAGCACCTCTTCCTCTCCCATTAACATTCAGTTGTCTTCCTTCCCTGCAGTGTCTCTTCCTTCATATGTTTTCCCTTTGCCACAGTTAGCAGTTGGATGTTGGCATTGTACTGGATAATTGTGCCATACTATTATACACATCCTTCTCATCTGCATTCCATCTATCTAATTAGATATGTCTTGAATGTGCAGTTATTTTACCTTGTATACCAATACAGGTATCACCAGCCAGGACACTTTTAATCTACATAAAAATTCCCTCTGGCACATTACTTGGAGAACAGCAGCATGCTGAAGTCCAGCTCTTAAAAGTTAGGAAGTTATTAGGTGAACAACTGGCTTCTTCATACAATTCTTTGTTCTGAGTATCTGGCACTTTCAATAAAGCAAGTGCCTTGCTTGTCTAACATAATATTTACAACCTGTACTGAAAGTCTGAAGCTACTCTGGTTGTTGTTCATAAAAATCATTTCCATCACTTCAAGCATAAAGGAGAAATAAGTTTGCAGTGAAATAAAGTTTCAGAGCCAGTGTTCTGCCCTTTACTTGTTGTGAAATCAGATCCATAAATTGAGTCCAAACAGATGAGGTGGTTGTTTTGTTTGCATTGTCAAAATCAATGCTAATTGCTGCACATATCAGCAGCTCCGATCTTGTTGTAACACTGAAGTTTTAGAATGTTGATTGGTACATAAATAGGAATGTATTTTCTGTCCTGGAATTTTTTTTTTTTTTTTTTGCTTATGACTTATCAGCTCTCCCTAATTCTGGACTCTTGGTAAGAGGCAGCAATAGTAATAAGCCCTATTATTTTATTTAAGTGAATGGTGATTTATGTGTCTCTATACATGGAAAATGCTTTGTTGTACAGTAAATCATAGAAAATATCTTAGTAGTAGACCAGAATCTGGTGTTAACTTTCTTGTTAAGGTGGTGGTAAGAACATACTTCCAGAAACATTTCAAATAAACTTGAATGCAGGAAGTGAACATCCATGTTTCTCATTCTGTCGGTGTCCAAATGTGTCAAGTGTTTTTTCTTTTTGCATTTTTAATTCAATAGGTCTCATTTCACAAGACAAACTAGGGCTTCTTGCGTGTACCCTTTCTGTAATCTTCTGTTACTCACTTAGCATCAACTGTTTGGTTGGGTTTTTAGTTTAATAATTATTATTATTATTTAAATACTCTTATCCTTTAACCCTGTTTTTGTTTTGTTAATTCTAAGTATAGATGAATTCATAGTACAGAATCTGTCCCCTCTTCTGAGGAAGGGCAGGACCATCCTGGTAACTAGAAGATCACTGCAGAGCGCCCAGGGCTCGATGTGAATGCAGAGGTGTGAGGTTTAACTCTGTGCACCCCACCAACATCAGGAGCCCTGTTTGAGAATAGGGTTTGTGTTTTCAATCTGTGGGACTGGAAAAATTTATAAGCCTGGTATCGTAGCAACATGAACAAAATGGCAGTGATGTAGCTGTGCTTTAAATGATTGTGGAAATAATGTAGTTAAATTGAGAGCTGCAAAGCTGCAGAATGTAAGCTTTTGGTACAAATGAGCACAGACGTGAATTTATCCAATCTGGGGAAGTTGCCATGGACAATAGAGTGCTCATCATAATTTTACAGTTTATGTAATAAAATATAGAATCACAGATTGTTAAAAAAATTAAGACATGCAATGAGGAGAAAAGGAAGGATTAAGAAATAGTCTGTCTTTATTTTTCTTCTCTTTTTTACCTAGGGAAAATGGAATAACACTGCACATACATTATGTAGATGAAAGGCGACAAATACGGAATTTCTGAAGCAATTGCAGTCTTTCCCACTCATTCAGAGGGCAGTAAGTTAAGAGAAGTCTGCTTATTTCAGTAGGCTTGATAAGTCCCTTGACTCTCAGGACAGCAATTCTATAAAGCCTACACAGTACTGCTATTCACATTTCCACTCATACTAAGTACTTAACTGAGGCTTGCAAAGCCATTGAGGCTGTTACACAGTGGTGAATATGCCCTCTGTTAAAAGCATGTGGAACTGGATGATATTGGGAAAGAATGCCAACCTCATATACCCCTTGTCTTATGTGAGAAATTCTTTGATACTATATGGGACCGAACAAATGAGCGTTAACTGAGTCAGGGTTTAGAAAGTCTTATCACCTGGACGTTTAGGTTTCTTTAACATTTAGTTGATAGTGATTTATCTTTTTAGTTCTTATCTGAAAGTTTTTGAGTAATTCCATGTTGGGGTTTCATCATTGTCTGAAAACCAATGTAAAACAGTCTTGTTTCTCTTAACGCCATCTGAAGGGTCATGACCTGTCCTTTATTATCTCATCTGAGAAGAATACAGAAATTGTGGTGATGTAGTATAATATGCTAAATACATATATATGTACAGTAATTATATATGTATTATGCTGTACTCCTGTCATATTCTCTAGTAGCTGTTTTCTTTGCATAGATGTCAGACTTTTAGTGGCAGTATTATGGAGAACAAGTAGGTATTTTGAAATTATGTATTCTTTGAGCGCAGTATGTTTTAACATGCTAAATAATTAAATTGTGAGGCTTGGATGGCTTGTACCAGAGCCCTGCCTAGAAGGGATGCTGCTTGTCAGCTTTGAACAAAACCTGCTTTTGATGCTTATCAAAGCTAATCCCTCTGTAGTTCTGAAGTTAGTTAAACTTGTTAAACTGCTGTTTAATGAGAAGTACGGTGACATTACACTGAAATGGAAGTATCTGCTCCTTTTTAGGGAGGACGTTTTATTAGTGCTTGTGTAGGCAATGTATGTAATTTATGGATGTCAATTTTATCAGGACTTACTTGTGTTGTATTTTTAGAATGTTTACCCTGCTTCTTGCTTGGTCAGTTTAAACATACACTTACCACTGCAAAGCTATCAGTGCTTTAATGGTTAAGTCATATAAGCTAATATTTACTGGTTTAAGTTTTACAGGACCAGAGCTATTCTATTTAGCTTTTTAAAAAACTGTTATACTAGGATAGTTCATTGTTTTCTATCAATTTACCAGAGGGAAAAAAGAATTCTTTCTAAATAGAAATGAAATCTCCTGAATTAAAATATGTTATTAGATTAATATTTTAACTATGGAATATGATGAGAAGATGAAATGTCTCATCAGTTCTTTTTCTTTCAGCATTGGTTTGCCTTGTCCATTTAAAGTTTGAGAGAGTCACAATTCTTGGCTGCTGACTGGGTTTGTAGGGTGCAACAAGTCTCTTGAAAAGTTCAAACTTTTCCTATTATGACTCAGGGTTAGCCAACCAGCAAAGTGAAACTGAGGTATCACCATAATTTTACTCAGTATTGAGGGCTGTTTATTTGATAAGAGAGGATTGGACTGCATCAGTTTTCACTATTTTTTGTTTAAGTGTACAGCAAGCTTAGCAGAAGGTGGATTTTCGTACTGTTAGACTGCAGTTTTTTCAAGGCACTTATTGAAATCAGATGATTAAACCTTATTTGCAGTAAAAATGGTTTGCAAACAAGTGATCTCACTGGTGTTTACATTTCAAGGTACTTTGATCTCTGTGAGAGTGTGAGTCCTGAATGAGCTTGCATTCTTTTCAATAGCTATAAAGATTCCTGCTTCAGTTGAAAGAGCTTAGTTGCTCATATTGTGAGTTCAGTGTGGAGACAGTTTACAATTTGGCATATGGTGTTAGCATAAAATTGGCAATACTTAACCTTAGTATGACAACCTGTAAACTGGTAATTCAAAAGCTGCTGCTACAGCCGTTACTGTCTCCTCGCAGCGATAGCAGTGCCTCTGAAAAAAGAATATGCCGACAGGTCATAGTGTAAAACACTACAGCTCTCCTAAACAATCCTTACCCATGAGTTAGTCCTTTGCCTCGAGAGACCCAAACAATCAATTTTTGGTGCCTTAAATACTGACATTAAATATGGTAGAGTAAGCTACTATTATGGCATTATTTGAGGAACAGAATGCAATTTTCAGTAAGCACAGGTGGTTCTATACAATCACGAAATTTGTACCACATGAGAGGTGAATTCTTCAAGCAAGGTTTTATTATCTTTTTCTGACAACAAATGAATATTGTTTCACAGGTATACTTGTTTCTATTTAGCTACTGCCCTTTATAAAGAAGAGAAAGAGTAGAAAGAAAAGAATAAAATAACTTACTTCCTGCATAAAACCCCCTTAAGTTCCTCTTATATTCCTTATGTGTGGAAATTGCATGGACAGATTCTTCCTGTTGTCCACAGCTGATATGAAAAGGAGTCTTCAAAGTAATTTTGCACCATTGGCATTGGTTTTGTTTTCCACCATGTGGTATAAAACTGACTGGACAGTCATTATGACAGTTTGACATATCTCTTTCCTAAGTTACATGCAACTTATTTTCAAAGTTAGCAATATTTGCATTAAAGAGCTCATTGTTCTTCTTAAGTAAAGAATATATTCTCCCTCAAATGATGCCATACAAACTGATGCATGAGATAACACAACTTGCTCTGATCACAAGGGCAAGCATGAGGCACATCTAGTTTATAGAGTAAATTGTCAGTTACTGGTAATAATTTACTTTTTTCTATTGGATTGTAGTGAGGCTGCAGACATTTTGTCTGTACTCCATATTGCTCATGCAGCTGAATACAGGATATCTGACAGTATCAAACTATGATTTCTTTTACTATTTTTATAGTAGTGCAAAAGGCTGATTTTGCCCATTTGTATGGAACAGAAGTTGTTATACATTAGGTTTACATGTGTAACTGGGCCAATTAACAAAGCTCTTCAAGGATTTTAGAATTCTTGTCAAAAAAGGTCCAAAGTTGACTGGAAGATTCTTATGTTAAGGAGAAAAAATGTTTTATTTTAGTTATTGGATGTCATCCAATGAGTGAGTTGCAGTGAGTATCTTTTTATCATGCTAGGGATTTCCTGAACTCTAATGTTTGGGATTTGGTTTTGCTTTTTTTAACTGTGATTATTGCCCCAAATGCAAAATCACTTGATACTGCTTTAATTGAATATCCTGTAATGATGTTACAGTGTTAATCTGGGCCTTCAGATTGTAAATGGGTTGGTGTGGCATTACGTAGACTTTCTGAGGGATGGAAAGTTACGGCAGTGTGTATGTAGGGTTTTAGTAATCAATTAGTTTCTTGTGCTCTTTAATGTTTGAAACCAAATACTTATTTTTTCAATTTCTCATAAACGTCATGGTCAGTGCTTTGAGGACCTGTTTATAGGATAGGAGAATTTTGTTGCTTTTAGAAGTCAACCCCGCCAACAGTCTTTGAGTGGTCTTGCCAGTCTTTCCTGAAAAAGTTTTATTTACAAAATTAGGTTTCATCATCTCCGAAAGCAGAGAAACCTGATATTCTGCAAGAATATTAGTAATAATCCATTCTTTCCATCTTTCTAATATTATATAATCTTACTGGTTTCCTTCTGCAGCTCTCCTAAAGTGCTTAAAGCACACTGGCTTTGTCGACAGATACTGCTGAGCAAGTTATTACTGACTTGACAGCCCAGTGTAGTGTTATTATAAGTATGTCCTTCTCCCAGGCAAACTGTATGAATAGTATAAAATAAAGGAATGGAAACAGAGGAAGTGTGATGGCATATATGGAGAAGAAAGACTCTGAAGTATACAATAAAATAATTTAGCAAAATAAGTCCATAAAGTGTTCAGCTCCTAAATAGAAATTTTTTGCTACAGCAAAATTTCATTTTATTATTATTAAATTTAATTTATTCATTTTAGCTTTGATTTGTTCTCTCACATCAGCCAAAGAAGGCAGATAGGATTTTACCCAAACTGATGTCAGGCTATATTCTTGTTTTCTACCTTTGAGAACATTTTTGCTTACCAGTGTTTTAAAATGAAAGCTTTTATTCTGCTTGGATTAAATAGAAATGTTATTCTGAAAAAGGATATTATGATGTCCCTGAAACATGAGAACAGCTGCACTGGGTCGAATCACAAATCCAGCTAGCTCAGCATCCTGTTTTTGACAGGGGTCAAAAGTCAGTGCTTAAGGAAGAGTAAGAACAGGGTAAGTGATAGACAACTAGTACTTGTACACAAGTTTTTTATAGATGAGGACTTCTATCATCTGACTGCTGTTTTTTAATTTTAGTCCTTATTAATGAATTTTTCTTCAACTGACTTTTTCTCACTAAAGCAATTCTTTGGTACCCATATCACCCCTTGGCAAGCTCTGATAGCTTAGCTACATTTTATGTGAACCACTGCCTTTTATTTTGAACCCAAATTCAGGTATAAATACTGCTGAAAGCAGATGTAAGTGCCAGAGTCTTGCTTAGGTTAACAATGGCACATACATTAGCATGGACTTCCTTATCACTCACCCTTGTATAGCATTAATCCTTAAGCTCTTTTTTTTTTATTATTTTCATTTACAGTTGCAGCTGTGAAAGTTTTTCTGCTGATACAAAACATTTTAGTTTATTGAAGTGAAACTGCTGTTGATAGAAAAAGGTTTGATGTGAAACTAGGGCAGGGTGACCTGAAACTTGGATGATGTGCTTGTTGTGCAAAACACACATACCCTGATAAGGCCTATCATGCAGTGGCCATACACATGTAGAAACTAACAGGGATTAACACACGGAGAGCATGGTGCTGTCACGATTATTGTTGAACAGATGGTGAAAATTTAATTTCCTTTGCTACTTTTACCTCTTTTTCAAGTTAAAGGGGTCTTGTTTGCTTGGTTGGACCTTGCAACTATCCCATCTTTTGGATCCTCTTCACTACCCCTTTTTGAACCCTTCCTGTAACTTATGGGAGGGATCAGAACTTCACACAGCATTTGGAGAATGGAAATGGAGTAGCAAGTTTATTTTGACCACTTCTAAGTACTGAGCTCATAGTTTAATGAAATTCAAATATACCTGGCAACTATAGTATTATGTTGCATATAGAATTACTGCTGGTATTATATTCACACAACTTATTTATGAAGATGTAATATTCTTGAAGATAAAAGGTAAGCTTAACATATATATATGGCTGTCATGGTTTAGGAATGCTACTCCCCAGTTTAGTTCTCCCTCCAAGACTTTGCAAACTGCACTGCTGCTCACTCGCCCCACCTTCCCTGGGTGTTCAGTCCCCACTGCCACAGGTGGACAGGGAAGAGGATGGAGACACAAAAGGCAAAGACGGGGTTGAAATAAGAGCAATTTGCCAGAAACACCAATGAGATAAGAAAACAAACAGTAACAGCAACAGTATTAATTAGAAAAGCATTGTGCTTTGACAGCCTGGAGGGCCAGCAAAGCATCTCCAGCCAGTCAAGGGAGGGGATTGTCCTGCTTTGCACTGGTGCGGCCTCACCTGGAATATTGTGTGCAGCGTTGGGTGTCACAATATAAGAAAGATATTAGAGGGTGTCCAGGGGAGGTCAAGGAAGATGGTGAAGGGCCTTGAGGGGAAGCCATACGAGGAGTGACTGGGGGCACTTGTTGTGTTCAGCCTGGAGAAGAGGAGGCTGAGGGGAGACCTCATTGCAGTTACAACTTCCTTGTGAGGGGAAGAGGAGGGGCAGGCACTGATCTCTTCCCTGTGGTGACCAGAGACAGGACCTGGGGAATGGCCTGAAGTTGTGTCAGGGGAGGTTTAGGTTGGATATTAGAAACCTGGGCACTGGAACAGGCTCCCTAAGGAAGTAGTCACAGCACCAAGCCTGACAGAGTTCAAGAAGCATTTGGGTGATACTGTCGGGCACACGGTATGACTCTTGGGGATGGTCCTGTGCAGGGCCAGCAGTTGGACTTGATCCTTGTGAGCCTCTTCCAACTCAGCATATTCTGTGATTCTGTGAAAAGTATACAAGAAGACAGTGATTCACATGCAGAAATGCTCAGTGCAGAGCCCAACCTAACCCTACTGCAGCCACGTTTTCCTGACTGAAAAGGAATGCCCTTCTTCTCAGAAGCCAGAGAGACAGAGTCCTTTTTTCCTGCTCCTAGTAATGGCATAAGATTGTACTGAATAACATAATGTCTTGGCCATGCCCCCTTCTGCTGATCTGGGCCGGAACCAGGACAGTGGCATATCTAGGGAAGAATACATGTTGGTACTATAATATTATCCCTTTACATACTTTGAACAGCAAGTTGGAAATAGTGGCCAACAGTAAACAACTCTAAAACAGAAAAAGGGTAATCAAGCAGGTAAGACCTATTTCCTTATATGCATTTATGTATGAGGAAAACCAGAATGATTTCAGTAGCAGAATTTTGGCTAGTCTGAGAAAAGGGAGAAGTGAACTTCAGGGAAGGATGCCAAGTCTTCCTGTTGATGCACTGTAACTACAGTTTTAGCAGAGTATGAGGAAAGCACATGTATGCAAAGGTAAAAATGCAGCAGGATCTTTTTTCTTAGTAAAAGCCTATTCTGTAAAAAAAAAAAGAAAAAGAGGCTCTTAAAGAGTAAGAGAAAGCAACTCATTTGCAGAAAATAGCTTGCTTTTCTTTCTGAGTCCTTGCATGATTAATAGTAGAAGTAGGTATTTTTAATGTCAATGTAAAACTGACAAAAGTAAAAAGAACAGAAAGAAAAATTAACACCTACCTCTCACAGCTTGTAGCTATATGTAGTCTGTTGATGTCAAGCATTTTTTTCCAGCGTCATTGGGTTACAGATCAAGAAGTGTGATGGACAGGCCCAGAGAGAAGTGAAAAGAAAGAGAGTAGTCTTGCTTTCAGTGTTTCAGGCCAAGATGTCAAACAAGTTTGTAGGGACCAAACTTTTTTTTTCCAGTTTAATTTTGGTTTTCGGCATTAACCTTGCATCATTATTTTATTATTTCACCTTTTTTAAGTCTATGTCTTTCTTCTCCTGCCCTAAGGTTTTACATGGCAGTGAGGAGCCTTTACTCCTGTTCCACTGATTCACAGTGAAGGTTCAGGTATCCTGAGGGGAGTCAGTCTCAGAATTGATTACACAACATGCTTGTTGGCTATATGACCTGTTCTGCTGCATTCTGTTTGCTGGTTGGGTTTGACTTCAATTACTGACTTTTGTGTCTGGACTGTGAATAAAAACACCATAGGAAGTTATACAAAACTGTAGGAGTGTAATTCGAGAACTTGTGGTTAGCCAATTGTCCTAGTTTAAAGGAAATCAAAGTGTTTATCAAGACTAGAGGAGGGGACTCCTCCTCAATAACCACTTCACCTCTTATTAAATTTAAAAGAACTTTAATTAGAAAATGTATATAAGGATAACTGTTCTTAACTACTACATATATATAGATCTAGATATAACTATAAACAGACTAGAGGAAACTCTTCCCCAGCACCAAAATGACCCAAACCAGTAGTTTCCTCCCGGTGCAATTATGTTTATGGACAGCAGGTGGCAGTGTCGCACCTTGGCTGGCCACGAGGTAAGCTCTCAGTCTTTACCAGCGAGGCAGAGATGAAGCAATATGACTCACGTGGGGGCACGATGGAACTTTTTCTGTGGGGAAGAAAGAAATGCTGGAAGTTGGGGGTGGTGGTAGTTCCCAGAAATCTCCTTACAGCCAAAGTCAGTCCCCAGGAAAGAAAGTCTGCAGCGTATCTCAAAGCAGTCGTGACCCTCTTCTCTCTCTCTCTTTCTCTGAAGCTCAGGGTGCCCAGAGATGGAGGGGGAAGGGGGGAGGACCAAAGCAAGAAGGAGCTCTCACCAGCTCAGCAAATGGTGGCTTCTCATCACAGCAGCTGCCCAAAATGAACTGAAGCAGCACACAAGAAAAGCCTCTCCCCCTCCCAGGTGCTGGGGGTCTGTTTCTCACCTCTGCCCCACCATTAAGTTGGAATCTAGAGTCATCAACCTCACCTTTGTTCTCGGTCTTGGCACTTCAACTCCCAAAACCTTTGTGTTGGTGGGGAGAGAAAAATTCCCTGAAAGACCCACCTCCCTCCCACCTTTTTTTGTTTGAACCTTTAACACCAATGAAAAAGTGAGCTTATTAGGCAAGAATCTGGAATAAAGCGTTCTGTGGTGGATGCAATTATTGTGGGAAACAAGTGATTATGAAAGAAAGAAACTGTGATTAAGAAACTGTTTTTTGTATAATAAAATGCAAATAGAAAAAATGTTACTGTTTATTATTGCTACGCACTTTCCTCTGGGGTTTTTTTATGTCATTGTTGTTTAAACCCCTTCTGCCTTCAACTACTCAACAGCATATGTTATAAATTTGTTTTCTTCTGCTTTTACAGTACATTTGGTCTAGAATTTTTCCTGTTGTCTGCCTGATTAAAGCTTTTAACAAGGTGGCAGTGGAAACAGATTAATGGAGTTTTCTGTATATAGCCTTATACACTGATCAAGCACAGAGTTCTATATACTGCTAATTAAAGAAGAATGATGTTTGGGACTCTGTAACTTACAAAGATTTAAAAAATAATTTATCTTTGGTTTTTACTGTGTATTAATTTGAAACTATCCATAACTGTATTTTTTTCCTCTCTTCTCCCTCTTCCCTCCCATTTTTCTGCATTTGTAGCTTTGTTTTTTCATCCTGGACCATGTCTGGGTGCCAGAACTGAGGGAAAGGTGCTTGTCATTTTATCATTTTTCACATTCCTACTGCTGGCTCTGTGTGACTCATATGAGAAAACTGTATGATTTTATTCAGAGAGAACAAAGTCAGGGGGAAGGAGCTGTAAGGTCAGTAAGCTGAGACAAGTTAGGAGAAGAAGTCAGCAAGTCAAGGGATTAGACCTGGGCTTAATTTGGCTGCATGGTTTGAGAGATGGGTAAATGGAAGACTGAATTGGAGAAAAAGCAGGAGAGTAAAGCTGTAAGGAAGAGGAATGGGATGCCATAGGGTTTAAGACATTTTATGTATACTTTGGGCACCCTGTTGTAAATGGATGCTTTCATGCCCAACCTTCAACTGAAGGCGCAGACAAGTTAAATTCTTTTCAGAATGGCTGGAGATGGTAGATGCTTTGGTGAGTGCATTTTCAAGAGAACATTGTCTTCTAGCTCTGCTGAAGGAGAAGCTTTAGTTTTGAATAATAATAGGAAAGAAAATGACAGTTAAGAATCATCAAAATCTTTTGCATCAGTTACACTAACATTTGTAATTATTGGTCACACTTTTGGCATCTCTTGTTATGCTAATGAAATCATTCAGCTTACATTTGAAATTTCATAAAAGACACAATTTTCATTTTTTGGTGCAATAAAGTTACATGTTCTGTCATCAAAATAAACCAAGTAATTGAGAGCCTATGTTTGTTTTATACCTGACAGCCAAGAACCTTGTTTTCTTTAAACCTAGAGGACTTTTAATATGAAATGGTGGATAGCGCTTCAGAATTAAGGTCCTCCCTCCAGCCTTGGGTAAGCAGGCTGTCACACCTCTGTGATACTCTGTTTCACTGACCTTGTTTTGTCTCCTCAAAACACCTTTCCCTGGGTGTATCTGATTTGTCTAACCTGTGACTTGTTCTTACGTTGCCAGACAGTTTAGCGTGAATATGTTTCTTCTCTTTCCCTAAACTGGAAATTTAAGGTGTGGAGGAAGGATTAAAGTGTCTTTCCTCATTCTTAGTATGCTTTAAAGGTGTGTCACCTGTATACATTCTGATATTTTCAGAACAATGGACTTAAAGTCCTTTTCTGCAAAGACAGATGCATCTAAGTGATGGTTAGCATCAGAACACCAGCATGTGCCTGCTGAGGACATTATGAGCACTCAGATGAGTGAAGTTATTTGGGCATGGGGC
This sequence comes from Poliocrania exsul, assembly GCA_035041345.1. Taxonomy (NCBI): domain Eukaryota; kingdom Metazoa; phylum Chordata; class Aves; order Passeriformes; family Thamnophilidae; genus Poliocrania; species Poliocrania exsul. Next base: position 34,991,908 of record JAWWLZ010000139.1, read on the forward strand.
ATTTCTGGGATTGAGGCCTTAGTCTGTAACTACTGTGACGAAATTTGGAAGGCAAGCTGTTGTGCACACCTGCTGTTTACGTGTGAGCTGTTCTATGTAGTAAGTTGGCCATTTAAAGGGGGGCTCTCAACCATTCAAAATAAGGCTATTGTAAAACTCACTTTAGGCCTTAAAACAAATGTTCATAATATTGTGTACTCCATAGTACCCAAAATACTTTGTTAACTAGAGACACCATTTCACTAAGTAAAATTTCAGAATTTGCGAAACTTCACAAGAGAAACAACTGACATATTCTTTGGAATATAAAAATATCAAACAGTTCAAATCAGGCACTTTCTCAAACCGTGTAGAAAAAGAGTAATTTGGAAAGATTAAATTGTACAGGCTTTTAGATATTAAAAAAAAAAAAGACTGGCTTAACTAGGTCAGGTTAGTATGCACAGTATCTTTCAACACAAACACAAACCCACTTTTCATGATATTGTAGGAAAGGGAATACTCACAGTGGTAGTGAGTGTGAACAATGAGAATACAAGCTGCTGGTAATTGAGAAAGGAAAATGATTACTCTGCTTTTTGAGAGTAGACAAAGGACTGCATTTGGCAGCCAATCTATATGCAGTGACCTTGGAAGAGCTGTTGTAATTGAATATTAGGTGGACTCTTGAAATTTCATGTAGCAAATATGAAGTCATATCTGCTTTACACTACAGACTGCTTGTGATGACTTTCCCATATATCCAAACTTGATCAGATATGCTCTGCAACAAGTTAAAAGACTGAATTTTAGTCTTGTGTAGAAATTTTGCATGTGCCTTAGTCCTGTGAACAAGTTTAGGCCAACAAATGAGATATTTCTTTGCTGTGACTGATACTAATTATCAGTTCTTAGACATTGCAGTCTTTGGGTAACCACGTCAAACTCTTAAACTATAAAAGGTGCTCTGCCAGACTTTTTTAATACAAGTCCTTTATATCCTTCATTTCATATACTCTTAAATATTAAGCTGAATTTATAGTTTTGTCTTCTATAATCAACATATAATAAATGCACTAATAGTTCATTCTGTAAGAATTCTTTCCTCAGGCTACAGAAAGTGTGTTTCTTTCTAGTGTGAATGACTTTTTATTTAGAGCCTTACAATGAGATTACAGACTATTTCCAAGCACTGTTGAGTTAAGGAGTTGAGAATGCTCAGGGTTTTCTGGTTTACTTCTCCATAAATAAAGGATGTGGATAATTTAAAGTTGAAAGGTGCTTAGGTTTTGTTTTTTCACAGTCGAAAATAAATGGTGATAATGCATGATGGCTCTGAAAGTCACACCACTTTTTGATGTGCAAGATCTTAAAAATTCTGTAGTTTTGTTGAAAAGAATGTAGGAGGCCACTCTTCAGAAAGCATTTGCTTGCATGGATGAAAGCAAACAGAACTCTCTGTTTAACTCGGTAGACAACACCAGTAATTTAGAATTGATCTGTGGCTCAAGGGTTCCCTTTATCTTGGAGATAAGATAGTCTTTAAAGTTTTGAAATATATTTTGCTATATGCTCATTTTTTCCCTTTTCTCACATGTTTTTCCATTGATAGAAATACCAACATCTTCTCAGTGTTTGTATTGGAGCTGTATTTTTAAGATTTAATATATTTACAGGTCTGTGAAGTAAATTCAACAGATCTTTGTCCTACTCTGTGCTCAGAAAGATCATTTACAGTACACAGTTTGTAACATTGGCTTATAAAAGAAACAGCTTTCTTAAGAACATACTTGGAAAATTATTTAAGAAACTAACACATTTGAAAACTAAAATAGTTGTCTGTCTGCCACACTGGGAGATGTGCAAAGGCATACCTAATAAAATTAATTCCTGGTTTGCTGTGTGAATGAAACTGAAGCAGGGCCTTGGTGCTGCTGGGATGCAGTATTTTCAACTTTGCTACGCACTGAAGGGGAAGAAAAGGAAAAACAATATGCACATCTTCCATATATATTTTATTACAACTGGACCAGCTACAGAAATCTCATGTAAAATTTTTTCTTACAGATTTTTTTCTTAGCAGCAGTTGAAAGATAGGACCAATACAAGATCATACATTAACCATAAAGTTATATATGGATTCAATATATAGTAATACCTATTTCAAATGGAAACAATTATGCAGTCAGTTTAAGATTTCCTGTCTTTAAATACCAGCTGTTTGAAGTGCTTGGGTTTTGCCAAAGCTGTAACAGCAACTGTTTGATGATGCATCACATGAACATCTCAGTTAGCATTCATGTGGGTTGTTGCCTATTTTCAGTCTGTGACTTTTAAAGGACTCAGAGCATTTTGCCAATGTGTAGAGTAATGCAAGTTAAGTGCGGACTTGTGTTTATTACATCGGCTTCCACCCCCATCCCAAGATTTTAGTGTGAGTATGGATGTTACATAGTTGTAATATCAGAGTAATCATCACCGAAAAATAGAGATACCAGACCACTTCAGTTAGGTATGTAGTTATATTCTTGTGTTAATGTCTTTGAGATTAGCCCCCAGCACACTTGCAGCAAGTGTGGGTAGTGCCCTTCCCAAATCTTCGTTAGCAAAGCCTGGCCGTGATGATGATGAATGTCTTTGATTTCCCGTGTTTAAATCCTCCGGTCACTGCTGTAGGACTGAGAGCTCTGTGTGATAAGGGGCTGTTGGTGTCAGTGGGGTGAGGTGACCCTGTGGAGCAGAGGGCTTGGCTGGGGGTGGGTTGCAGTTGTTCTTCCTCGGTAGTAATCATTTGGATGTTTGAAAAGAGTAAATAAAATACCTAGGAGACAGGCTTCCCCCTCACCATGAGCAATACATGGACCTTCCCTTCCAGATAAAACGCTATTGTATGTTTAACCAGCCTCTGCAGGCGTGGCCGCAGAAAGGAGCACGAAGTGAGGGCAGCTCTCTGGTGGCTGGTGTGGCCTTAGGGCGAGCCGGGGCCCGGCCGTGTCCCTGCTGTCCCGGAGGCGGCCCGGGCGGGCTCATCACCTGTGCCACGGGCCGGGCCCCAAGCACCGCCCGGGGCGGCTGTGCCGGGGGAGCTGTCCTGGGGGGACTGTCCCGGAGGGGCTGTGCCAGGGGCCTCTCTTGGGAGGCTGTGCCGGGGGAGCTGTCCTGGGGGGACTGTCCCGCAGGGGCTGTGCCAGGGGAGCTGTCCCGGTGTTCCGCCGCCCCCGGGGCCGCTCGGCGTTGCGGGCGCAGGTGGCGCTGGCGGGGCCGGCCCGCGCTGACATCACGGCGGGGCCGGGCCCTGCTCTGCAGAGCCACGGCGGCGGCGCAGCCCCTGCCCGCCAACATGGCAGCGGCCCCCGCGGCCGCCCGGGCGTGAGCGATGCCGCGGCCCTGCTGAGCCGGCGGGCGGGCCCGCGTCCGGCACCTCCATGGATGTCTCTGCCGATCCCTACCTGCCCTACGATGGAGGGGGAGGAGACGGCATTCCGCTCCGCGAGTTGCATAAACGAGGTACGCCGGGTTGGGTTCGGGGTACTTGTTTGCATATCTGTACGTGCGGCACTGCCGCTCAGGTTTGAAGCAGCGGCGTAAAGAAAGGCGTGTTAATTGCGGCACCGCTTTGTTTGGCCAGCCCGAGGCCTTGTGTCGGAGGGCAGTGCAGTTCTGGCCGGTTCCTGCGCTGTCAGGGATTGTTGTCTCTGCGGGTGGATCGGTCCTGCTTCACAGCCCAGCGCCCGGTGACTCCATCTTCGATGTGTGTGTGGCAGCCTCGCCTCTCGCTCGCTCTCCTTTTTGTTTGGTATTTGTTTTGTCTTTTTTGGGTTTGGTTTTTTTAATCAATAAAACCATCTCGTGCACAAATAAAAAAAAAAAAAACCACACCAAAATCCGAAACCCTCCCCGAACTGTGTTTGTCATTGGCTATGACCAAATTAGCAAGAGTTATTAAAGATGCTATTTTCGTTTCATGCCTTTCACTAACTTGATTAGGAACGGTGTTTTCTGGCTTTGAAGTTTCCGTACGTGCTTTTAGACTTGACTCTTTGTTGCCGGCTGTGACATGTGAAGGAAAGCTCTGCACTGGTAACATGTCAGCTCAGCAAATACTGATGGGCTCTTACCGAGCTGGTGCTTCGCAGTAGGTGCTTCGCACTGTTGCTTGCAAGGAAGCAGGTTTAGAAAGAAAGCAGTGTTACTAGTGTTCCCGGGGTAAAAATCCTCTTCTAACTAAGCTCGCGTTGTGTGTTTTACTGCAAATTTAAAGCAGAATACGTTCTGTGAAGATTTGGCTTTGTACTGAAAGAAGTTGTAGGAATGAAAGTTATGCCTTTGAATGCTTGAGGATGTGTTTTTCCTTGGTTGGATTTGATGGTTACAATGTGGTATTTAAAACGGTGAACGTGGTGAATTCCGCTTTTGTTAGAATTGGCCAATCTAAAATTAGAAAGTTATCAACATCTATAGCTGTTAGCGAAGGCATTAGAGAGGACATGGACTGAGAATAAAAATGGGATTTGCATAATTTTTTTCCCCATGTGTATTTATTGTTGCACATGTCCTTCCAAATTCTTATTTCCATAAATAAATTGGTTCACAATTTATGCTCATTTAACATTTTGTCTGTTTTTAGTAGCTTACATAGAAAGTTATTTTTTGCCTTTTTACAATTCTTATAATATATTTCAGCATATCTTAAAAATATCAAGATATTCCAATACAGTTTATTTTAGACAAGCAAATTTATTATTTGCTTTTCTAAAATCATTATTATGTAGCAAGTTCTGGATAATTCTCTAAGTCAGACTTCAGAATCACTTCGGAGAAATTGAGGATACTGTTTTCTTAGAGCATTTGCAAAATGTGGATTGGGGGCCTTCTCAATGTTCTGAATAAACACCTGAAGGGACAGTGCAGAGGAGTCAGAGACGGGCACTTCTCATTGTTGCCCAGTGACAGGACCAGAGGCAATGGGCAAAGACTGAACATGGGAGGTGCCCTCTGAACATCAGGAAACAGCTTTTTACTGCAGAGTTCACTGAGCACTGTAACAGGTCACACAGAGAGGTTGTGAAATCTCCTTCCTCAGAGACAGACAAATGCCTGTGGACATGGTCCTGGGAAACCAGCTGTAGGTGACCCTGCTCGAGCAGCAGGCTGGGACAGGATGACCTCCAGCCTTCAAGATGACCCTTCCAACCTGAACCATTCTGTGAGTCTAGATTTGTACATAAATTTAAATATGCAAACTGATACACAGCCCTAACATGACACTTTTCAGACTCTGCAAGTTATAGTTAGACATTGAAATGTGATCAGCTGTATATTTCTGGAAATTAACAGGTTTTAGATGATTTTTACAATACAAGAAAGTAGATACTTGTAGTGTAAAATGGTGTCTGGCACACTGGAGTTTTGCTGTTAAAGTTTACAAATACTCCAGTGAAAACAGTGGAAGGTTCAACTAGGTAGTTCCGTTGTGGCGACACTGTTGGGAGCCAACAAGGCAATTCCCACTTCTGACTTGTAATTTTTTTGCAGTTTCACTGAATTCCATTAGGGCTATTCTAATACTGTATTTCAAAACAAGTGTTACTGGTACTTGTTGGGCTTGCTATAGCGAGTTTACATTGCAAAACCCCCAACCAAACAACAACAAAACTCAAACAGTGTTCGCATCATCTCTTGCAGTTCTGAATTTTTTTCACGTGTCTCCAGACCAGTTTGTTCCACAGATTTAATCAAAATTTGTGGGGATTTCCTGTTTATTTACAATACCACAATAACCTGTTATTGTGATTTGACTATCTAAGTAAAGCTTAAAAAGCTAGCAGACAAAACCAGAAATGAAAAGTAAATTCTTGACTTTATTTTATGTGTGTCTGAAAAAGGATACTGCCAAGAATTTTTTCCTCTCATGTAGATTTCAGAGCATTGTAATAACAAGCTCAAACAATGTGGAGAAAGATATTCTGAGAAAACAAACTTAATTGTTAAAGCCTGTGGAATTTTTTCCCTTATTTACACACTGACAGCTCTTCTGTCCTGCAGAATAACGTTCACGTCATGCAAAACTGCTTTGTAACATCAAAGCATTTGTTGCACTAATTGACTGCAGTGGCTGGCCCAAAGTAGCTGTACCTCAGCAGTTATGAAGTGACTGTTTAAATCTTTAGGGGTCTTTGAGGTTTATTTAATGGCCTTTTACTAATGTTCAGTGAGATGACATACAAAGTACATTATTATTAAAGGCTTGATCTGTTTGCCTGCATTAAGTTTTTTTTTTCAGTGCTAATACACTGTGAAAATCAAATGGAAATATACAAAAATACCTATTTCTTTATTGTATTTATCTTTTATTGTGTTTATCTTTCATGTTGATTACTCATTATGATCTCTTTAAAATAAAAAGAATATTTTTGACTATTTCTTACTGGAAGTTCCTTTAACTTGTGCTGTCCTAAATGCATCATTCCAGACCTACTTATCCTCTCTGATACAGTGAAATAAACTTTAGGAACACAGTTCACTTCTACTCTCTTCTCTACTAACCGAAAGATTTAAAAATGCTGCTTCTCAGAAAGGGTTTAAAAGTTCTAGTTTAGGATTGCATATATCCTAAGTAACTGTCATGCACACTTTTTCATAAGAATTTTCCATGTAATAAACTGTATACCTGAATATATGTGATGTAAATGAATTACTTGTGTTGCCCTTGGATTTATTTTTGCATCGTTTTTGCTGGATGGACCCTTTTGAAAGTTCCAAATTAGCAGTATCTTGCTCAGCTCTTCACATACACGCTCACAGTGTTTGATATCCCCTGCCCAGTCCTTTTTTTATTCCTAAATAAGCATTCATTTTACCACTCTTAAAAAGTCTGAAATCTTACCAATAGTAATACATGCATGGTGGCCAGGCTGCCAGCACCAAGATTTGATAATCAGCAAGCAGAAGTTGCTAACTTGCTTTTATTTTTTGCACATACTTAAACACGTCTTAGGTTTAATATTTTGTAAGCCCTCAGACAAAATTAATGAAGTTGGACAAATAATCTGTGATTGAATCAGTAGCCAGGAGATGTGAAAATTATGTATATAAAGAGCATGCCAGATTTACTGATGACTTAGTTTTAGTAAACCTAAATTTTGAGAGAGACAAAATAACTCACAATTTCATTTGTTGTGAACCAGTCACCACTCACGTGGGTGCAAGTCCTCTTGTTTAGGCTACACTAATAACAGTAACATTGGGGAAACCTCTCGGCCTGCAGCCCCACCTGCAGTACCACCTGGTACTGTGAGCTGTGGGGCAGAGGATGTTTAATAATATCCCAGGAGCAGTTTGAGTCAAATGCATCCTGAGCCAGTTCACATCCTCTAAGTGATGAAAGTTATGCTTTTGTATTTCAGGCTGCAGTTCTCTCTAAGGGCCTTTTACAATTAAAAATTAGTAATAGATCAAAAGTCATTAGATACTGAAGTGTGACCTTTGAAGTAAATGGCTGTGAAAACTGTGTACACGTGCTCAGAGATAGGGTTTAACCCTGGAATTTTGTTGGTAGCAGAGGAAGAGTAAAAAACTTAATGTTTAGACTAATAACATGCTCATGACAGAAAATGTAATCAAGATTAGTATCGATCTCTAACTTTGAGTATTTTGAGAAAAAGCATTACTTGGAGAAACTCAGCATGGTTATTATGTCACTGCATTTCTGCTGTGCTTTGTTTGAAGGTTCCTAGGATAAAAAGGGGATAAGGATTTTCAATTATGAGTTTAGTATGTTTGACTTTGGTGATTAGCATAAAGTACCATGAGATGTAACTACAGTTCACTGTAGGTAGATACAGGTTATCTGTCTGCATGTGCTGTAAGGCTGGTAAGCTTCTCTATTAAGCATGTGTTTCTCAGTTTTGGAAATAATCTTTTGATTCACTTTTGTCTGAGATATTAGGAACCGAATGAACAGGCCAAGATTATGCCCTCCTTGGGCCTGAACGTGTTCTGATTGGGATATTCATGTTAGCAGAATTGTTATTTTTCTTACATCCTGTCTTTGCCCTCCAAACAACATATAAATAAATTGTTCTTAAGTGTGTGCAGCAGCAGCACTTATAAATCTGATTATCTAAATTTCTGCTGTTCTGACTCTTATGGGCTTGGTCATCGTTAGAATACAGATAACTTCCCTTTTGTATCGTTTGTTTTATATAAATTTATATATTTTTATACCTCTTATTTTTCTCATGTCCTCCCTCACTGTTCATCATTGTAAATTTTGTACTGGGAGGATCTCCATAACTCTTCACTTGCTTATCTGAAGTCCCTATTCCTTACAGGCATAACTAAATAAATATAGTCCATTCTGCCTTTAAGGCTACAAGAAAAGAAATCTGTGACAATAAAGTAATTTTTTTATATTGCATCATAGAAACAGATAACGTTTCTTCCACCTAAAGTAAGAAGCTAAAGTGTTTTGGGTTTTTTTAATCCCCCTCTTTCTGCCCATTTGTGGTGGACATGAATCTTCAAAAGTCTTGGTTTAACTCAGAGCTGCTACTACTGAACTTTCATTTAACTCCTAATTTTTAAAGGTTGTTTTTAAACCCAGATCTGTTTGCAGGCAGAAGAAATGGAGGGGACTATCATGCAGTACTTTGTGAAAACATTTTATTTCTTTTTCCCATTCTTCAAAACTTGTTCTGAGTCTTCCTGTTTCCCACTTAGCAGATTTTTTCCAGTTGATTTTTTTCTGTTTGCATTTATATAAAGTGTCAATTTTGTACGCATTTTGATTGTAACAGAGAGACCAATTTGTGCTTGTAAGCCTTTGATGCAGTTTAGAAGAGCTGACTGAAGAGGCAGACTGAAAATTAATTGTTGCACACAAAGGGGAATGTATTACTTGATTGCAAAGACTTTAACATCATTTATCATCAACAGCAAATGATAGCACTCTGGCATCATGTGCTGTGCTCCTGATTCCGAAATTTAAAAATTGCTTCTAGCCAGGGAAATAAAATAGTGCTTAATGACTTTTTTTGAGTGGTTACAGACGAATTTAAATAAACTGGAGATTGTTTCTTGTCTTTGTAATTGAAAGCCGCATATTCTGAGGTCTGAACATCAAGAGATAAAGAAGCTGAGGCACTAACAGAGGCTGTGTACACATCTTCTTTGTTACAAGCCTAAGTGATCCCCGTGGTGTGTGTTGCATGCAGGGCACTTCCCTGCCTCCCTTCCCCCTGCCACCTAATGCCCAAGGACACACGGGTGAAGCAAAGCCTTGGATTAGTATTGGCCTCCGGAAAGCTACAGCCCCTGCTGATTTTAACACTCAGCAGATTTGGATGGTCGTGTCAGAGGCAGCTTATTCCAGCCTTCAGTGTAAACTGATTAGCTTCATTTTCACTCACAGAGGTGCATTTATTTTTTTTCGTCCTCCTTTCACACTGCTGGGAATAGCCCAAATGAGACACACTGCCCTGCTGTCAGCCAGAAGGACAGTGACTGAGGGGAATGCTCTGTAGTTGGGCACTGTTTAGAAAAAGAAATGTGTGAGCAGCAGTAAACTAGTGCATTCTTGCTGTAAGAGTTAGTAATTGTGAAGCTTGTAGAGAAATGTCTTTGAGAAATTGGGTCCTATTACTGCTCTGCCATTGAATCCAGTATTGTTTATCTGTTCTTGTCTTCACAATTCTGGAATGTTTCTAAGCCTTGGGATTTTTGAGTTCTTTGAGTACTTACTGTATGGTGTCTGGACATTAATATTTATATAGAAGTTTTGAGGTTTTTCCAGCAGAAAGATACAATCTAACAAGCCCCAAGGGTGTATTTATGTATTTCAGTATAACTAGCCTGAAAATTTGTTGCTGTGGAAGGGCATGAACTTGCACCTTGTTCCCTGTCTCTGCTCTCAGTTCGTGCTCTTGCACTGACTCTGTTTCTTCTCTAACAGCACAGAGCTTGATTGCAGTCCTGTATAATGGCAGATTTTTTGGGGTTTAGTTTTGTCTGCTTAGTTGGGTTAGCATGTTGGCTTGGTTTACTGTGCAGTCAGATCTAAGGGCGACAGAGCTGATCCAAGGGTGACAGTGGGATTGAGTGACCAAGAGTGGGAGGGAGAAATAGGGGGAGCAAGATCTATTTGTGTGGCAGCAGTCAGTCAGATCAGCTCAGGCTAATTGTGTAATTATGTTCCGAGAGATATGTCTCATTTCTTAGAATGGTGTAAGGTGATACATGCTGAGTTTGAGATAGTGGTGTGTTTTGTGATTTGCATTCAGAACATGTATATCATACACTGTGTAGCAGGTACAAGGGGTCTTCGACATAAAATTATGATCCCTTGTTCACTCTGATAGCCATGCACTTAAGGGCCTGTTCATGTCTCAGTTCTTTACCTAATTCTATCATGAGGCTGTAGCTGTGAGGATTTATTCACTAGGTGATACTGGGTAATTGTTCAGATAATCACATGATGGAGGAGCACATAAAAATCTGTCGTGCACTGTTTGAGTACCCAGGGTGCAGCATTTGTCTTATATTTTGAAGTTTCTCTTCTCATTATTTTTATGAGAAAAGAAGGAACACTGTCTACAAGGAAAGAGTTGGGGAAGATTGTTAAACAGGAGCATCATGTATGTTGCAAAACTGCTTCCTTGTGTGAAATAAATTAGCTATAAACTTACCAGGTATTTTGCTTTAAAAACCACGCCTTTCATCATCTGTGTGTTGCCCAGGGTTCCTTCCAAATTTGAAAGAAATACACTGAGGAGGGCCACCAATATCATTAGAGGGATGGAGCACCTCTCCTGTGAGGAACAACTGAGAGAATTAGGACCTGGAAAAGAGATGGCTTAGGGGTGACATAATTGCAGTACCTAAAGGAAGCCTTGAAGAAAGACGGAGAGGGACTTTCTACAAGAGCATTCAGTGACAGGACAACGGGGAACGGCTTCAAGCTAAAGAGAGTAGGTTTAGATTTACATACTGGGAATAAATTTTTTACTGTGAAGGTGGTGAGACAGTGTAACAAGTTGCCTAGAGGAGCTCTGAAGGCCCCATCCCTGAAAG
>JAWWLZ010000139.1:35003056-35067612 GCA_035041345.1 Poliocrania exsul
TGGATGGAGCTCTGAGCAACCTGGTCTACTGCAAGGTGTCCCTGCCCATGAACTAAATGATCTTTAAGGTCTCCTCCAGCCTAAACCATTCTGTAATTCTATGATTATTAAAAAATTATATTGGAGAAGAGTGTGCCAATAAAGAGATGAAAACTGCCTTATTTTTGCAAAGTATGGAAAGATTGTTCTTGAATGATAACGATTCCTCTTAGTTGTACTGAGCCTCTGAGAGGATCAATGTATTACTATTTCCCTCCTTGTAGTAACACAAATTAGTTTGGAATAGCAGTAATAATAAAATTTCTGCGTGCCACTTTTACCATTTGCTTCCCAATCTCATAAAAACTTAACTAAACTCGTATGTAACAAAAAGGCTTTATTTTCTCTGCTGAATGTCTTAGATGTCTATAGATGGAAAATGGAGGTGTTCTCTTATCATAGCTAGAGGCTGTGCCTATACATCTCGTGCTAAGTGCTTGTTGTGATTTTTAAGACTGAAACTACTTCTGTGTTGGTGAAAAGCATATATCCTGAGAAAGAATCTTGAAACTTGAGGATGGGGGAAAAGGGAGAGGAAGGAAGGGGAGATACTTTCTGAACATTTGCTAAGTGCTACAATTTATCTGTGTAATGATGATTTCCTGTCTGATGGTTATAATGTTGTGATGAAATGTCTATATTAGGGTAAGGATTTTAACAAAATTTATTGAGTTGAAAATAAATTAAATGGCACTTTGAAACTAGGAGTAAGTGATGAGAATGTGTGTGTTTATGCTGATGAGAATAATTATTTTCATAGCTGGAAAAAGCACTTTGCTGTGTGAAATCTAGTGAAGGAAGGGTAGAAAGGAAAGTAGAAAGTCTGGGAAAGTGTTGAGTATTATTGGTAAAGGTATGTTTCTCTAAAATCTCCTTTAAACTAGTTGTATGCTACATAGATCATAGTGCTAGCTGGAAAATATCTTCTCCCACTGCTGTCAGACTTGTGTATCATAGATACAGAGAATCAGATTTTGAAAAGTTACTCTCTTCATGGTCCTCTGCAGAGACGTCTTTCTACCACATGCTCACGGCTGCCTGTTTCTCACTTGGTACAAGATTATAGCTGTTCAGTTGCATCAGGTGTCCATGGCAGCTCTGTACTCAACAAAACTTCCTCTCCAGCTTCACATCTTGTTCTGTCTCTTCTATTTCAGTATTTGGTGTGCCCGCAAATGTTGGCAGAGTAGGAGCCTGACACAGTTTCAGTGGGATTTTTACTGTATCTAGGGCAGTGACCATTCTTTGTAGTCTACTCCAAATTCTGCTTTGGGTCTGGGGCAGTGAATATGATGCCATCTCTAATGGTTTCCCCTCTAGGGAATTCGAATTCTGCAACTTGTGAAATGCATAAAATAATCTGTTACTGCTTGTGATACACTTAACAGCTCTCAACTCTCCATTGCCTTGTGTGGCACAGGATTGCACGCTCCTTGTAGTTTGCTTTTGCTTCATACATAGCAGAGCATAAAAATAACTCCTCCAGGGCAAGACAAGCTTTTGTCCTACCCTACTCACTCAGGTTCAGGAACTGCATGATCACATTGTAGCTTTGTAGAAGATTAATAATTAAACTGTGGCTGAATTTAATTTATGTCCCCTTGCTTTGCAAAGGAATTTCATTTCGTGCAAAACCAGTATGTTAATCATATTCTGCTACTGTTAATTTTGAGAGCTAAACTAATTGTTAAGATGTGAATTTTGTTACTGCCTCTTCCACAAGGTCAGCTTGTCCTTTCAGCTATGGAGACACATATCTTAGACTTCCTTTCTAGTTATGAGAATTGGAAATGGCAAGAGAATTTAATCTCTTATCCTAAAGCAAGGTTTTCACAATTACCTCTATTAGCAAATCTGATTTAATTTGTTGTTGGCATTTTATTAATGGAAGCATAGGTAATACTTCTTTACATCTGCCTTAAGAGAGACTAGCAGCAGCTTTGGGAAGAGATTTACAGGGCTTAGCTATGGGAAATAGATGAGGGAAAATTTAGTATGGCATAGACAGGGGAAAAAAGTATTAAGTGAAAGATGGCAGCCAGGCTGGCATGAGAGAATGGTGGTGTTGGGGAGCCGTCTCCTACATTTGCACTGTCTTCTGCACTTGGCTTTTAATCTTTATTGTAATGAATAGTATTTGTGTATTTTGATAATTAGGGATTGCATTTTGTCTTAGTGTGATTTTTGTGTTATTTTCTTGTGTGTTGTCTTTCACCACCAGGAAAATGTGCAAATTAACAGTGTTATGTAGAAGGCATAGACAAGACCTCTTATGCAATGGATGACTGAGGCACACCTTTGGGCCAGAGTGTAATGTCAGGTGTGACACTGATTCTGCTAGGCCTTAGAATTCACAAATGTAAAGGGAAAAGGCACATTTTACCTGTGTGTAAATGTAACTGTGATTTGCTGGTGAGAGCTGGGGCAGGTGAACTAAGCATTCGTAGCGTTTGTAAGTTTACAGGTAGGTTTATGTTGTTTATGTTACATTATTCTATGTTGTTATGTTATTTTGTTATGTTATTTTTTATTTTATTTTACATTTTATTATTTTATTTGGTTTGTATGTTGGAAAGTTCTGCTGACAATACCAAGAAGCTGAATTAAAGAAGCCTGAAATTTAAAAAAACCCAAAACCTCACAACAAACAAACAAGAAAACTCTGCTCAAAAAATCCCCCCACCTGCCTAGCCATCCCAGTGGGAATCTAGTGAAATGAGTTCTGGTGTCTGTCTGAACTGATAAAAGTCTTGGGCAGCTTGGGCCTACCTCTTCATGAAAAGAGATTATTGTGGTGCACCGTATACTGTTGGGCAAGTTATTTTGTTCTTAGTCAAACAAGAGTAATCAGTCCATAAATCATTGTCTGTCTTAACCTCATTATCAGTGTTACGTTTGTAGCAATTACTTTACAAAAGCAATTGGCAAATGGTGTCCATGCTGTATTTAAGCAGCTGGACAGCAGATGGTTATGCTTGGGGTCTGTAAATACACCACAGGAACTCCAAAAAAACCCCTCAAAACAATTATTTTTACAGAATTTATGACATTTGAAAGCATAAATAAAGTAAAACTTTGTTTTTCATTTTTGAAGAGAGAAAAATTCTTTGTATTCCTCTTGCTCTTGTTCTGATCTCTGAAAGAAATATTGTTGGGGCTGTTGCTCTGTGAGATGCTTGTGAGGGAACTAGCTAGTGATGACAAATCAGCAGAAGACATTTTCTTTATACAATATTTCCAACTTTTCATGACTGAGGACTGTTCTGTGATTTGCCTGAAATAAATAAATGAAAATAAAATACAAGTATTTGTTTATCTTTCTGTTACTTTTTAGCTGCACTGATAATTTGTTAATAATGTATTTTAGGTTTGGTTGAGACATGGAGGAGAGATTGGTAATCAATAGAATATATATTTGAAAATAACTGGCAACTTAGGAAGGTGCTGTGAATTTTCTATCTAATCATCCTGGTTTAGTTTTCATACACTCACATTTTCCTCTGGTAGTTCATAAACTGAAATAAACTCCAAGTTAAATGTGTGTCAAAGGTGCTCATTTTTTCCACTTTGTTCTATTGAAGTTTTTCTGGAGTCTGCACACAAAACAGAACAACAGTTGGACCAGTACATTCCTATTTAACCAATGGAAACACAGTCAGTAGGATGTAAGTTTAACCTACATCTAAGTGACAAGGAAAAGTAGTGACAGGCAACATTGAGAGACCTGGATAACAACAGAATATGCACACTATGGAAAGTGTCTAATTGCTTGTTCAGAAATTTCGTATGTCAAAGTGTTATGAATATAGTTTGAATACTTTGTTTATAGCAGAATTAATTTATTCTTCTGCAGGAACTCATTATACAATGACAAATGGAGGGAATATCAACAGTTCAACACATTTACTGGATCTTCTGGATGAGCCAATTCCTGGAGTAGGAACATACGATGACTTCCATACCATCGACTGGGTTCGAGAGAAGTGCAAAGACAGAGAAAGACATAGACGGGTACTTAACATAAATAACAGTATTTGGAAAATATTTTGGGTTGGATGTTGGAATTAAGGTCTGATCTAGTAACAAATACAAATATATACATATACTTCAAATTTGTTCATAATTCTGTCAGCTAGAGCTACTTAAATACTGTTTAAAAAGCACTGCACCATTGATATCTGCAGTCTTGCATCAGTATTCTAACTTGGAAAGGAAACAGTAATTTAATGGATTTGTATTGGCTTGGTTTGGTTTTGTTTTGCTGTTTGCTGCACATACTTTCTCCTTTTACAAGATAAAAAAATCCATAAGAATACAATGCAATTACATAATGAAGGTTTAATCATAAAACTAATTACGCACAAATTACAGCTAAGGGCATAAAATAAATAAGGCTAAAATAAGAATAGCTTTTTTTCAGTACAATAACTTTAGATGCCATTACTAATGGTTGTCTAGAAGTATTACAGCATAGTTATTGATTTTTTTGTTTTATTTTACTTCGTGCATTTTTATTCTAAAGATAAAGATTTGAAGTAGAAGTTTAGGCATTTGAATTGTCTGGAATGGCTTATTGATAGTATGCTAGCAGTTTATTTGAGGTTCAGCAAAAAATAATTTTAAGATGTAGGAGAAAAATACTTTTACCAAGTACATGTTTTAGATATGCCTCATAGAAACTATTCATTTAATTTAATATTGCATTTCCTGGGTTTTAGTTCTTTAAATTAAGCAAATTTACTTTTCACTGTCAGTTGTTTGATGTCTGAATGACTAAGCTGGTTTATTGATGTAAAGCACTAGATACAAGCAGAACACTTGTGATTTAAAGAGAGGGCATATTTGCCTGCAGCTTGCATCACACAGTTTGTATGTCATGCTTATTTTTTTAGTCTTACTCATAATAGAGAAATACATACAAATATACATAATTATTTCCCTTTGCAGATTAACAGCAAGAAGAAAGAATCAGCATGGGAGATGACAAAAAGTTTGTACGATGCATGGTCAGGATGGCTCGTAGTCACATTAACTGGTTTGGCATCAGGTAAATGAAAAAAGATTATTTCTTTCTTGTATTTGTCAGCAAGTATAGTTGCTGTGTTCTTCCCTTGTTTTCCAGCATCCTGGTTCAGGCTGCCACCATAACGAGGGGGAAAAAAAGATTGACTAACTTAATTTACAGGCTTCAGTGTTTTGAGGAAAGGGTTTGATCAAATGGAAAACAAAATCCTCACTGAATTTAATGAAAGTTTCTCTAGAGTTTTGAACTTCTACCCACTGAACTGTCAATGTTCTTTAGTCCTGAGATTGAGATTTTTGTTTTCCCTTTCTGTAAAATTTTACTTTTTATTCTATAGGATTTCTTGTGAAAGTGTATGAATTGATTGCAAAAGTAACTCTTGTTTATGTATAATTTTGGTAAGCACATTTCCTTATAAATCATATGTTTATACATGAGCAAAGTCGAGCTGTATGTTTGTCATACCTTTAGAGAGGTTACACAGAAAATGTTATCTTTAACAGGTAAGTTTGTTGGCCTATATTTCAGTTCTCTCATTTCTTTTTAATGTAGTTTAGGATGAGTTTCACAGCTAAAACTGTTTAATAGTTTGTGGCCCCACTGTCAGGCAGTGCTGCCTTCTATCAGTGTACTCTGGAGTGACCAAAACCTGCAGGAGTGAAAAGCCACAAACTTTGTGCTCAGTTTTTCAGAAAAACTATTTCAGACAGGCATTTTACATTAAATGCTAGGAAAATTGGGTTAGTTGTGGAGTATTTCTATGCCTGTTAAAAAGGTATACTAACAGTATAATTACTGCTTAGATATATATGTAATTGCTTTCACAAATCATATATAAATTAAATGTGAGGTTTGCAGTATGTTTGTATACTTCTGGATGTACAGTTTATAATTACTGGCAATTGCTTGTGGTTACTTTGTTTGTGATAACTTTGGGAACATGCAGTGTGGTGTTGTCACCCCCCATGCTGCTATGTGTATTAAAATTGCTTTACATGTTTCTGAGAAACAAAGTGAGCAAGTTCTGGTCTTGAACATTGCTAAGTTTTTCTGTTTCCATGGCTTGCTGTTGTGTGCGTCTGGTGGATATTAAATGGTACATCCTGGCGTTCAGTCACGAGGAGATCTTATGTTTATGTATTTTAATTAATTTGGTTGAAATTTTGTTCTACTAAAATACTGCTTTTGACTTGGACTTTGGTTCGCCAAGGTTCTCAAACTAAGGCTCTGTCAAGATTGGTAAATCATAGAATCATTAAGGTTGGAAAAGACCTCCAAGATTATCAAGTCAAGCATCTGACAGAACACCACCATGTCAACTAAACCATATCACTATGCGCCGTGTCCAGTTGTTTTGTGAACACTTTCAGGCATGATAACTCTACTACTTCTATGGATAGCGCATTCCAATGCTTGACAACTCTTTCAGTGAAGAAATCCTTCCTGATGTCCATCCTGAACCTTCCCTGGCACATTCTGAGGCCCTTTCCTCTCATCCTGTCACTAGTTGCCTGGGAGAAGAGACTGACCCCCACCTGGCTACAGCCTCTTTTCAGGTAGTGGTAGAGATTGATAAGGTCTCCCCTCAGCCGTCTTTTCTCCAGGCTAAACAAACCCAGCTCTCTCAGCCACTCTAGACCCTTCGCCGGGCTCATTGCACTTCTCTGGGCTTACTCAAGCACCTCACTGGCTTTCCCGCAATGAGGGACCCAAGAACTGGACACAGTACTCAAGGTGCAGCCTCACCAGTGACAAGTACAGCAGGACAATCACCTCCTTGGTGCTTCTGGCCCACATGCAATCCAGGATGCCACTGGCCTTCTTGGCCACCTGGGCACACTGCGGGCTCATGTTCAGCAGCTGTCAAACAGCACCCACAGGTCCTGTTCTGCTGGGCAGCTTTCCAGCCACTCTGCCACAAGCCTGTAGTGCTGCAGGGGGTTGTTGTGACCCAAGGGCAGGACCCAGCACTTGGCCTTGTTGAACATTACATAATTAACCTTGACCCATCGATCCAGCCTGTCCAAATCCCTCTGTGGAACCCTCCTACCCTCTAGCAGATCAACACTCCTGTCCAGCTTAGTGTCATCTGTGGAATTCCTGAGGGTGCACTTGATCCCCTGTTCCAGATCACTGGCAGATATTGAACAGGACTGGCCCCAGTACTGAGCCCAGGGGAACACCCACGAGTGACTGGCCACCAAGTGGATGCAGCACCATTCACCACTGCTTGTGGCCCAGCCTTCCAGCCACTTTTTAACCCATCAAAGAGTGCACCTGTCCAAGCCATGAGCTTCTCTGGGAGAATGCTGTGGGAGACAGTGTCAAAGGCTTTACTGAACTCCCGGTAGACTACACCCACAGCTTTCCCCTCATCCACTGGGTGGGTCACTTAGTCATAGAAGATCAGGTTGGTCCTGCTTTTTCTAACAATGCTGGCTGGGCCTGATCTCCTGGTTGTCCTGACCGTGCTTTGTGATTGCACTCAAGATATTATGTTCCATGACCTGTCCAGGCATGAAGGTCAGGCTGACAGGCCTGTAGTTCCATGGGTCCTCCTTATGACCCTTCTTACAGATGGGCTGGGACCTCCTCAGTAAAACAGGACTGATGATGATGGAGAGTGCCTCAGTGAGCCAGCTTTTACCAGCTTCCTCAGTACTCTCAAATGAATCCCATCTGGTCGCATGGACTTTTGAATGGGATTGCAGGAGGTCTGTTCTGCTCCCTGTCTACGAGCTCAGGGGGCTGATTGCTCCAAGGATAACTGGTCTTTCTCTTGAAGACTGATGCAAAGAAGGCATTAAGTACCTCAGCCTTTTCTTCATCCTTGTCAACAGTGTTCCCCTCACATCTAATAAAGAGTGGGAGTTTTTCCTTGGTCTTCCTTTTGTTGTTAATGTCTTTATAAAAGTTCCTTTTATTGTCTTTTACAGCAGTGGCCAGACTGAGTTCTACTAGTGCTTTCACCTTTCTAATTTTCTCTCTACATGACCTAACAACATCCTTGTACTCTTTCTGAGTTGTCTGACGCTCTTTCATCCAGAGGTCATAAATTTTCATTTTCCCCCTGAGTTCTAGAGAAAGCTCCCTGCTCAGCCAGGTCACTCTTCTTTCCCGCTAGCTTCTCTTTCAGCACATAGGGATGGCCTGCTCCAGCATCTTTAACATTTCCTTCTTGAAGAACGTACACCCTCCCTGGACCCCTTTGTTATTAAGGTCTGTTTTCCAAGGGATGCTCTCTGAACCAGTGTCTTGAACAGGCCCCAGTCTGCCCTCCAGAAGTCTAAGGTAGAGGTTTTGTTGACCCTCTTCCTTACTTCACTAAGAATTGAAAACTCTCCCATTTCATGTCCAATGTGCCCAAGACAGCCTCCGACCACCACATCTCCCACCAGCCATTCTCTGTTCGTAAACAGCAGGTCTAGTGGGGCACAGCACATGTAAGGCTCACGAACCAGCTGTGTCAGGTCACATGCTTCAGGAACCTTCTAGACTGCCTCCTCTCCACTGTGCTGAGTTTCCAGCAGACATCCAGCAAGTTAAAGTTTCGCAGGAGAACAAGGGCTAGTGGTCGTGAAATGTCAGCCAGCCACTTATAGAGTACTTAAACTGCCTCTTCATACTGGCTGGGTTGTCTGTAACAGTTTCCTACTGGGATATCTAGCTTGTTACCCTTCCCCCCCAATTCCTGCCCTTCGGCACTCAGCCTTATCATCAGCTCTATACAGTCAAAGCACTCCCTAATGTACATAGCCACCCCACACCTCCCTTTGCTCTTCTGTCTCTCCCGAAGACCAGGTAGCCATCCATTGCAGCACTCCAGTCATGGGAGTCATCCCACCATGTCTCTTTGATGGCAACTGCATCACAGATTTCCTGCTGCACAATGGCTTCCAGCTTCTCCTGTTTGTTTCCCATACTGCATACACTGGTGTCCATGTGCTTCAGCTGGACTGTCCGTTTCACCCCTCATTCTGGCATGTTGCCCTCAGGCTCATCTCTGGCGAGCCTCCTATTATCCCCTTCCCCCTTCAAATCTAGTTTAAAGCCCTCTCAATCAGCCCTGCCAACTCACAGGCTAGAATCCTTTTTCGCCTTTTAAACAGATGAGTCCCATCTATCTCCGTCAGGATTGATGCCAAATATAAACTGTCCTGTCACACAAATGTAGTAGTCCTCTTTTGATTCTTAACTCCTTTGTTTCAGTGGACTGTGGGATAACAAAGGAAAAAAGGCAAGACAAAACCCTGCATTTAACTTGAGAAATATACAAAGAACTCGATTCTTCAGCAAATACTAATCTCTTCAGCAAATACTAATCTTAACATATGGATAACAGGATATACTCCTGGACATCAGTAATATATTAAATGTATATTTAATTAGGTTTTCTGTAATTTCAGTTTACATCAATTAATACCAGTATATTTCTTCATTTTAGCCGTGTGTTATTCCTGTTTGCCAGAACATTAATGCAACACTGTTCCTACAACAGGGGCATTGGCAGGATTAATTGACATTGCTGCAGACTGGATGACTGACTTAAAGGAAGGCATTTGCCTTAGTGCTCTGTGGTTTAACCATGAGCAGTGCTGTTGGGGTTCAAATGAGACCACGTTTGAAGAGAGAGATAAATGTCCGCAGTGGAAAACATGGGCAGAACTAATAATCGGGCAAGCAGAAGTGAGTATATACCCATTCTTCTATGATCTTGCTCAACAGCTCATCTGAATACAGAAAGAAAATAATGGATTTAAGGTTAGGGATCTGAACACAGATTTGGGTTCTACTGTCTGCACCGTTTTTCAGCATTTGAATTAATTAATAGGTTATGGTGTAATAAATGTGTATTTCATGAACTGCAAAGGGACTTGGAGTGTTACAGGTGTAAGGAAGTTATGAGAGTATAGAACTGTTAATAATGCAAGAATTTCTATTCTTGATCTGTACATAAATAAAAACTGCATTTGTGGTGTTGTGTAATAACTAAGATTTGTTTTATTTTTTCTACCACAATTTTTTTAAATAAAGATTTATGCAGTGTTCAGTAGATCTTAGCAACTAGTATCTATCAAAAAGTACACTTGTGCTATGGGGTTTTTTTCTAAGATGAAGTGTTAGAACACTTTCTATTTTGTATAACTCAGTCTGTGCTGATGTGCAGGTGTCATAACTTCATGTTTTCAAACAAAACTCTCTTTCAACCTGGTAATAATTATTGTTCTTCAAAATGTGTGTGTAAGTGTACTTGCAGGAGTACTTCTGGATTATTTTAAGTGGTGATTTTGCTCCTATGTCAATTTTTTTTCTGACTTTTTATTTTTACTTTCAGGGTCCAGGTTCATACATAATGAACTACATAATGTACATTTTCTGGGCATTGAGCTTTGCCTTCTTAGCAGTTTCTCTGGTGAAGGTATTTGCTCCCTACGCCTGTGGCTCAGGGATACCTGAGGTGAGGTCTAACTAATATATATACTATAAATGTTTCATATGATTGTGAAAATTATTGCTACCTTACATGATAGGGGGAAGGCAAGAGAGAGGACCTTACCTTTGAAGAAATCTATTAATACAAGTATTCAAATTGAAAACATGTAATTATGCTGTTTCTGGGAAAAACACCCCAAATTTAAGAGAATCTCCTCAGTTAGTAGATTTGGCTGCATGCTTCTGTCAGGCCCCCTTTTTAAGGAAACAGTTAGCTAACTAAAGAGAGTTTACTTCTGAGGAGTGATTTCCAAACCTACCCCAATCCCCTACCCCACTGGAGATAAGAGAGCAGCGATTTTGTTGATAGAATACGGGTCCTTTGTTACAGTAATAAATCTTTCATTACAACGGCTTTAGTCACCTGAACTAGCACTAACCAACACAGTTACAATGTAAATTGTGTAATATCCTCAAAAACTCACTGTTTACAATTGCTGGCTGCTACTATCTGCAGAATGGGAGAGAAAAACCCAAAGTCACATAAATTGTGGCCAGTCTTACTTCTCCAGTCTTTCCGTAAATATTTCTCTATATATGTGTATTGTAGAAGTTGAAGGACAAATCCTGCCTCTGAATAAGCCTGGAGCAGTCCTTTGCCATAACTCCAGAAGAGATGTCATCCTAAATTGGTTTCCAGATTTAGCTATCTTTGCTTTCTAGGCACGGCTGCCCAATGTTTTGTGTACATCCTATTTATGGACAGGTTGTCCTTTCCTATGATAACTATATTATCTCCTATATATAGGCATATTTTCCAGGCTAATAATATGGCATTGTTAAGTACAGTAATATCTTTGGAAAGTGGCACATCTTTCCTGGTGGAGAAAGGCTGATCTTTTCCATCTTTATGTCAAGAAATCTACTGTTAATTTTTTATCTAGTGATGGTAAAGCATAAAGAAAAAACAGAGAGGTATAAAATTCGTGCAAATGGGATATTGCTAGAATATATGACCTTGGGTATATTTTTGCAGGTTGATTTTTCCTTTGGAAGTTTGCTCCTTTTCACTTGATAATGTACATAATAATCTAATGAATACAGTCTTAGAAGCTGCTGCAAATTAATATACTAAATGTAATTGATAATGTTGCTGGATGTTATTGTCCATTGTTTTCGAGTAAGTTGCAAATAGAAAGCCTCTGGCAACTAGATAGACTCAGTGTAGCAGTCTGAACAATATGTGTTTTAAAGTGTGATAAAGTCAGTTGTTTGTTTTGAAGTTCTGCAGCTAAAATGATAGAATTATTTATTGAAGAAAGCAGAGTGCAATAACAGGTATTATTTTTTTATTTCTTCCAGATAAAAACTATTTTGAGTGGCTTCATCATCAGAGGTTATTTGGGGAAGTGGACTTTGATGATAAAAACAATTACTTTAGTATTGGCTGTTGCATCAGGTCTGAGTTTAGGAAAAGAAGGTCCCTTGGTACATGTTGCCTGCTGCTGTGGGAATATATTTTCCTACCTCTTTCCAAAATACAGTACAAATGAAGCTAAAAAAAGAGAGGTAAATTTTTGTAAAAGCATTTATAGAATGTATTAAATATCTGCGTATTTACACTGATTTGTTTAAAAGACAATATTTGTTTTTTGACCAGTGTGTAGTGTTTATCAATAGTTATTTATTGTGTTAAGAACAATGTATTATCCCTAGGATTCTCAAAGGTAAATAATTTCCATGTCAGTGTCAGTTTGCATTTCTTCCATCTCAGACACTATTTGATTTTATTTAAAATCTTTCTGTTCTTGGCTCTAGTTTTTGGTAATGGATGATTGTGTTCAGTTGTGAGGACAACAGTGTGCTCTGAACCCATGAACAAAGTATTCCTGGTGACAGTTTGCTCTTTTTAGTGAGAGACAGTGTGGTGGGTTAGACTTGGTGTCTGCCAAGTTGTTCTCTCACCCCTGAATCTTGACAAGACAGCAGGAGAGAATAAAATGAAAAGCTCTCATAGGTCAAAATAAGGACAGGGCGATCCCTCCCTCACCAGTTACCATCAGAGGCCAAACAGACTAGACTTGAGTAAAGATACTTTATTCCAGTTAACAACAGAGTAGGATAGTGAGAAATAAAACAAAACTAAATACAACTTGTCCCTGCTCTCCCTTCTTCCCAGGCTCAGCTTCACTCCTGACTCTTCTATTCCAAAGCACAAGGAAACACTTTCTCTGCTGCTCCTTCCTCTTCATACTCTTCCCCTGCTCCATGCAGGGTCCCACCCATGGAAGACAGTCCTTCACAAATTCCTTCAGCATGGGTCCTTTCCACAGGGTGCAGTCTTTGAGGAATGGACTGCCCCAGCCTGGATCAGCCAGCCACAGGCTGCAGTGATTGCAAGAAACCTCCTACTGCTTGGGCTTCTCTCCACAGGCCGTGGCTCCAGCCAGGAGCCTGCTCTGCCATGGCCCTCCATGGGCTGCAGGGGGACAACCTGCCTCACCATGGGCCTCACCATGGGCTGCAAGGGAATCTCTGGTCCAGTGCCTGGAGCACCTTCCCCTTCTTCACTGACCTTGATGTCTGCAGAGCTTTTTCTATCACATTTTTCTCACTCCTCTCACAGCTGCTGTGCAGTGGTTTTTATCCTTTAAGTTTCTTATCACAGGGACACAGCATCAGTGATGGGCTCAGGTTTGGGCTTTATTTTGGAGCCAGCTCTATTGAACATGGCAGCCTCTGGTATCTTCTGACAGAAGCCACCCCTGCAGCCCCTCTACTACCAAAACCTTATCATGTAAACCCAATAGAGGGAGCTATGCTACTGAAAGCAAGTATAGTCATAGAAAGTAGCAAGCTCTAATATTCTTATTAATTCAATAAGTTTTTGGTATTGTAAAATTAAAAATGGTGTTATCCCAGCTGTGCTTCAGTTCTCAGCTCAACTTCTTTACTTTTAGAATGAGACTGCAGAACATTGGAAAGATTTGGTTCACTTCCTATTTCAAAGCTCTGTATTCTTAAATAATTTAACTTACTTGTAGTTTAACTGCTCATCTCAGAACAATGTAATAATTCTTTGAGTTTCTCCATATTCTTCAACAGGTGTGTTAAGGGCTGCTATTGGGAGGTCAGTGTTCTTGCTAGGAATTTGTGCACTATTGTTATAATTAGCATTAACTATCCTTATATATTGAACATAATTCATCCATGATGCTGTAGAACCAGCTACTGCTTCAGTTCATCTTAATCTCTCACTTAATCTCAGTTTACCTCAGTTCTTTTCGCAGGTTTTTACTTGAAGACTACTGAGTGCAAATCTCCAGGACTGATACAAAGATGTGACTGATACAAAGATGTGTAGTCTGTCATTGATTTATGTCCCTTAAATAATATTTGTGATTGATGGAGTTCTCTGCCACACACATCTAGAAAAGAATAGACTGTTTCAATTGGCGTGGACTTACAGTTACCATCTACTTCAGGGCTGACCATAAGCTAAAGCATATTGTAAAGGACACTGTCCAAATGCTTCTTAAAACACTGACAGGCTCAGTGCATCAACCACCTCTCTAGGAAGCCTGGAAGCCCAGCCTTCTCTATAAAGAAATGGTTCCACATGTCCAGTCTAAACCTCACGTGGTGCAACTTTGAACCATTCTGATACATCCTATCACTGGATACCAGGGAAAGGAGCTCAGCATCTCTTTCTCTACTTTGCCTCCTCAGGAAGTTATAGAAAGCAAGGAACCTTGTCCCTCAGCCTCCTTCTCTCCAAACTAGACAAGACTAAAGTTCTAAGTTGCTCCTCAGAGGACCCTCCTTCCAACCTTG
Source organism: Poliocrania exsul (assembly GCA_035041345.1). NCBI lineage: Eukaryota > Metazoa > Chordata > Aves > Passeriformes > Thamnophilidae > Poliocrania > Poliocrania exsul. Next base: position 35,017,386 of record JAWWLZ010000139.1, read on the forward strand.
TTACCACCTCTGTTGCTCTTCTCTGGATGCATCCAAGGACCTTCACATAGTTCTTGAACTGAGGGGCCCAGAACCACATGCAGCACCCAAGGGGAGGCCATCTCCAAGCTGAATGCAGCGGGACAGTCATCTCTGTTGGCCAGCTGGTTCTGCTGTGCTTGATACTCCCCCAGGATGGGGTTTGCCCTCTGGCCTGTGTGGGCTGACACACTGAGCTGCTGCCCACCAGCACCCCCAGAGCCCTCTTGCAGGGCTGCTCTCCAGCCACTCCTCTCCTAGTTTATACTTGAGCCTGGTGTTACTTCATCCTAGGTGTGCAGCATTTTGACTTGTTAAATTTCATCCCATTAATCACTATCTGGTGTTCCAGTCTATCTAGATCCTTCTACAAGGCCTCTTGTCCCTCAAGAGAGTCAACAGTGTATGCCAGTTTGGTATAATCAGCAAATTTGCTCATGGTGCAATCAACTCCTACATCTAGGTCTTTGAATACATTGAACACAATCTTGGTTACCAGTCACCTGCCAGATGTAGCCCCATTCACTACGACTCTTTGAGCCCTGATGTTCACCCAGCTCTCCACCCTGTGCCCTGTTAACATGTTCACCCCACAGCTGGACAGCTTGTCCAGAAGGATGCTGTGAGGGACAGTAGCAAAAGCCTCACTAAAACCCAGAAAAACTACATCCAGAGCCTTCATATCATCCACTGGATGGCTGATGTTATCATAGAAAGATACCAAATTAGTTAAACAGGACTTTCCTTCTGTGAACCTGTATTGACTGTGCCTGATGATTGCTTTATTATTTAAAGCTTTTCAGTGGCACCCAGTATAATCTTCTCAGCTTGTGGAAAATTACAGAGGTTAGGCTGACAGGTCTCTGCTTCTCTGGGTCTTCCCTCACGCCCTTGATACAGATTGGACTAACACTGGCTAGCTTCCAGTCAGCAGGATCCTCCCAAACTCCCAAGACCTTTGGCAGATGATCAACAGGGGTCTAGCCATAACATCTGCTAGCTCCTTCAGTACTCTGGGAAGAATCCCATCAGGCTCCATGGACTTACTAACATTCAGCTGTTAGAGCTGGTCCCTTACAATTTCAGTGTCCACAGATGGAAAGTCACTGTTCCCCACACTTGCGGTCCTCTGACTCAGGGGGCTGGGCAGCCCAAGGTCTATCAGGATCATTAAAAAGAGTGAGGAAAAGAATCCATGGAACGCCTATGGTTTTCCTCGTCCCTATTAGCCAGATGACCATCTTCAACAAATTCGATGTTTTCCTTAGACCTCCACTTGCTGTTAATGTACTTAAAAAACCCTTTCTTTTCATCTGATGCAACGCTGGCCAGTTTCAGCTCTGAATTTGGAGAGTGTCCTTGGCTTCCTCATGTCTAGTGCCTGATTGATGGCTGCTGTGGCCGCTCTCCACATCTTAGGAGCATTCTCATACACTTACTTCTTGCTTTTCTGTGTCCTTAACAGAAAGAGAAGAAACTGATAACTGTAGTGAGATTCTGTTCTTCATGTTTAACACATGTAACAGACTGCAAAAAAACCCCTCACTTTTTGTTCTTTTGCAGGTGTTGTCAGCGGCCTCAGCAGCAGGAGTTTCTGTAGCCTTTGGTGCTCCAATCGGGGGAGTCCTTTTCAGTCTGGAGGAGGTATGTCAAGAGATGGCACTGAAGGATAGATACTGTTAAAAAGTTTCTTTTAGCTTAAATAATCTCAGACTCCTTTAAACTACTCAGTCATTCCTAAGAAGTGAATTATTTTTGGACCCACATTTCAAAGTCAAGAGTCCTCCTAAAGATATTTTTTCTTTTCTTTGGATGAATGTCAGCTTTTCTATATTTTCAGTTATTTTTTTCTGGAAGGGCTGAGTCCATCAATAATTTAATACAGTTTACATACAGTTAGAGATACAGCAAGTTTTCAGTCTAGGAGTTAATTCTGGAAAAAAAAAGAAAGAAGGCTCTTATTTTTCACTTTGAAAGAGAATTTAGAAACTTACTGGACAGTTTTATGAAGCCAGTTTTTAAACATTACTTAAAGTTTCGGACACTAAATACAATTGAATATAATAATCATTAAAAGGGCAAATACGCTATAAAACTGACCTGAAAGACAATCAAACTTTTTCTCCAAGAAATTATTTTTATTAAATTAGTTTTAATAAGTCATTTTCAAATATGTAAGAATCTATAAATTGAAAAAGGAAGCGAAAATATTCTCTCATGTATAATTTTGTTATATCCTTAGGGGATTTTGAGGAACCTTTGTTGCAAAAAAAAAAAAACCAAAAAAAAAAAACCACAAAAAAAACCCCAGAAGAAAACTATCTTGAAATTCAAATCACTCTATATGGGGCTTAAGAATGAAATTGCTTGTTCTGTTTTGACGACTTTGATTTTTTTGTTTGTTTGTTTTAATCATATTTCCTAAAAATAACAGATCTATTAGAAACCTTTCTATGTAGGTTGAAAGGAGATGAAACAGTATTAGCAGGAAATTTGAGAGTGCAGCAAGTACACAACCTGGTTCTCATGAATGCTAAAAAGAGACACAAACAGAGCAGCTTATAAACATAAATTACTGTGCATCATTTGCTTTTGAGTCTTAAACCAGCAGTGGTTTCAATACTGCTGTAGTATTGACTTTAAAACTGATACAAGTATGAGTTGTAGAGTTTTTTTAAAATGTAGGGTATGCTAGAGTGCCAGTGCTCTCAGTGATTGGAATAATACTGATAATCTGAGAGGACTTTTTTTAGCCTATACCATGTGGACAGCAGTACTTTAATACATGCATAAACTTGTCTTTCCAGGTTTTTTAATTAAATCACTAATAATTCTCATGTATTGCCTTTTGCAGGTCAGTTACTATTTCCCACTGAAAACTTTATGGAGATCGTTTTTTGCTGCTTTAGTAGCTGCGTTTGTTTTAAGGTCCATCAATCCTTTTGGTAATAGCCGCCTAGTTCTTTTTTATGTGGAATATCACACCCCTTGGTACCTTTTTGAACTGCTTCCTTTTATTCTTCTGGGAGTATTTGGTGGGCTCTGGGGAGCGTTTTTCATCCGTGCAAATATCGCATGGTGTCGTCGGCGCAAATCTACAAAATTTGGGAAGTATCCTGTCCTGGAGGTTATTATTGTTGCAGCAATAACAGCTGTCATTGCATTTCCTAATCCATATACAAGGCTAAACACCAGTGAGCTTATTAAGGAGCTCTTCACAGACTGTGGGCCGTTAGAATCCTCCTCGCTCTGTGACTACAGAAATGATATGAATGCAAGCAAAATAGTAGATGATATTCCTGACCGTCCAGCAGGCACTGGAGTCTATTCAGCTATATGGCAGTTGTGTTTAGCACTCATATTTAAAATAATCATGACAGTCTTCACCTTTGGTATCAAGGTAAGTGTGAACACTGTGTTATCTGCTGTGATTATTTAATTCCTGCCTTTCTCATTTTCCAGCTCTCAAAGCTAGCTAGCAGCTTTGTTTATAGGGTTTTTTTTCATGTGCAGTTCTTTTAAAATAGGTCTTTTTAGTGTTGGTTAGTAAGCAAGTCCTGTAGAAAACAATATTAAGTTTAATTAAATTCAGATGAACCCTTTGTTCAGCTGAATAGAAACGTGCTAAATGCAGTAGGGAGCAGAAACTGTGGGTGGATGGATGGGTGTTTGTATGACATGCAAAGAAGTGGAAAGTTGCACCCATACCCTGACCCTTGCTTGTTTCAGATGATCCATGTGCCACAGAACAAATCTTTTCCTCTGTAGTATAGGTGGGGTTAGGCTGGCAAGCACTGGAGATGAGAAGGAAAAACTTCTCTTTTCCCCTGCTCCTTCTCTGTGAAGATTCCTCTTCACTTTGTGATGTGTGATCCAGGGGCTTATGCAAACAAATGCAGCTGTAAAATCATAATTACAGTTACAGTCTTGTAACCGTTACCCACTTATGATGGAAAGAAGAGAAGGGGCGACTGCATAAAAAAGTTACATTATCAAAGGACCAGAAACAATTTGGATGCAATTTCCACGTGGAGACTGAATTTCTACAGCATGCTGCTATAGCAGACTAGAATCTGAGGGAGTTTCAAGTATTTATTTAGTTAATTTTATATTGGAAATATGTGTGGGAGGGTTCAGGGTACTGTTGCAATGTGCACCAAGAAGGAATTTCACTCAGGAAAAAAATTTGATTTTGACAGTTAGAAAGGGGTTTAGATGCATAATTAATTGTGGGCAATAACAGCAGTGGTATAAATGTACAATTTGATTATTAGACTAAAATAATAGCATTGAATATTACCTCTATCAACACTGAAATATTAGGTAATTCTGGATGGGAATGAAGGATTATTAAACTTTTTCTCAAAAGCAGTGTTGCTGGCTTCCTAACACCAACTTTGCTATGTTTGTTTTTATTTGGTTTGTTGGTTAGAAATTATCTTTGCAACCATAAATATAGACATAATAACAATTCTGAAATACGGTTCTGTGCTAGCTTTGAATGCCACAGCAAAAATCTCTAGTTAGGAATTGCACAATCCTTAAATTCACAGCTCTACAGTACAAGAAAAATTGTATGATGTGTCTTGTTACAACAGGAGTGCAATTGTTTAATGACATTATTTTGGCAAGATGGGTTGAAATGCGTTCAGATGAAGTAAAAATTCTAGTTCTGATTTGCAGTCAGATTTGTTGTTCGGTCACGGTATAAAATACTCTGATGCTAACTGCTGTAAGGAGAAGCAGTGGGTATTTCCAGTTTAATGCAACATTTAGGCACCACCAGTATGTTTTCTGGAAAGAAGATTAGTTTCCTAAGGAGAGGATACACAGCAGCAGTTTTTCAGATGAACAGACTTTATGAAGCTGCTGATACAAGCAAGTTTGCAATAATACTTCAGTTAGCCATGTTGGTGTGACAAGGCTGTATGGCTTTTCCAGATTTTAGTTAATAGCAAAAAAACATTTTAAATAACTAAAATAACATTTTTTTAACCTAATGTGTTATGTACTTTTTGCAATGGGGATTGTCTTGCCTTTTTCTCTCTCAGAGAGTATACACTGCTTTTATAGAAAATGCCAATATAGTGAGCAAAGCTGCTTTTAGAAATCACCTGTTTAGTTAGTCATCTAATTTTTAGCAGTGTCAGGAAGCACTTTGGAAAGTCAGTTGTGTTTAGTAAATGAATGTTGACTCTGAGGAACATGAAGTAATAAGGGAGATGGGAAATAGTAAGGAACATTTTAGTACTAGTAGCAAGGCTCATATTGGACATGCATATGCTAAGAATTGTGCTGTTGGCACCGAGAGTCTCGTTTGTCATTCTGTGTTGGTGATAGATGTTCTCTTAAATACAGTAAAATATGAACAAATGTAGTCATTAAATGGTTTCAGCTAATGAGGTCAATCAGAGATACCAGTGGCAATCTGTTAAGTTTTACTAACCTTCCAAGGTCCCTTTACATGGGTTAACCTGACAATTCGAGCATTTTCATCTCTTTTGACTGAAAAAAAAATTACTTGTAAAGCGGTGTCAGGTATGTCCCAGCAGTGTGACAGCAGTTGTGTTTTTGTTGCAGGTTCCATCTGGGTTGTTCATACCTAGTATGGCAATTGGAGCAATAGCAGGAAGGATTGTAGGAATTGCAGTGGAGCAGTTGGCTTACTACCATCATGACTGGTTCATTTTCAAGGAGTGGTGTGAAGTTGGAGCTGACTGTATTACACCTGGTCTTTACGCCATGGTTGGTGCTGCTGCATGTTTAGGTAAATAAAATATAACTAAATAAGTATCTGATTTCTTCATGTATCAAAATAATTATTAAAAAATTAAAAGAGAGAGAAACTTGTGCAGTTTTGGAACATCTATTTCTATGGACTTCTCTCTTTAGACTAATACATTCATGTCTCTACACAAGACCCTCAGATCACAAGGATTTGAGGAATAATGTGAAATCTAAATTGATGAGAAAAAGAAAAATTTAAGTAGTACTGTTTGCTTTCTCTTTTTGATATCAAGAGATATCATTACTACATCAGTCAGAAAAATCAAGATTTTTGAAATATATGAAGTAGAGCATTTACAGGGTCAAGTACAGTTAAAATTGTTAAAAGTGATGTGATCAGCTACCACATCTACATGAATTGCAGAAATTGTTCTTGAAATTCAGAACCCAAGGAAAACTTTCAGAATTGTGTAATGTATTTTTAACAAATCAGATTTACAAAGTGTTGAAATACAACTTCATGGAAAGAGGTTTAAAATGGACATCTAAACTAGGAGAGTGTTTTTGAAGGTTTTGTCATGTCCAATTTGGTTGCCTTGGAAATTAAAGCTGTTAGTACAGATTTTGCAAAAAGTAGACCTTTTCTTTAAGGAGAAGTGCATTTGGGCCATCAAATATTGCAGTGACACATATGTTTGTTTTGAAGAGGTTGTTTTGGTTTTTAGTAGTTCAACTTGAATCACTTTTGAATGCATTGAAAGAAACATCATATTCTTTTATTGAATGAAGATACGACATCAGAAACCTTGGCAGAAAAACCCCCGTCTTAAATACTAAAAAAATCCCTGTCTTCTCCTGTTGTCCAAGAAAAATATTTCTTTTCATCAGCTCAGAATTCTCTTTATTTTTATGAGTTAGCAACAGCATTACATTCCTAATTCTTTGGACAACATAACTGTTGAATTGCTATCTGTGACTTCACATATCAGTTCCATTTTTTTTTCCAAATTCTTATCTTACTGGATTTCCTTGCACTTCACAATACTTTTAAGCCTGATGGGGTATGGCGATAGACACAGTTTTATTCTTAGTTTACATTAATTAACTGCATATGTTTTCCAGTTCCCTTTATTAATCTCCCTTTCCATGAGTTTTCCCTGAAACTCTTTTTTACTTCTAGAAGTTTTGTGTTCATTTTCTCTGTATGCTTCTGTTGGTATGATACAGAAGGATGTTTGTCAGATGACCTTTCATGGCAAAATTCTGTTTGTAGTTCTCAACAAGAAGTCAGGAAATTCTAAATTCATAATTACTGGTACTAGAATGTTACTGGCTACCATTTTTCTTGCAGGTGGTGTGACAAGGATGACTGTGTCCCTCGTAGTTATTGTCTTTGAGCTAACAGGAGGGCTGGAATATATTGTGCCCCTAATGGCTGCAGTCATGACCAGTAAGTGGGTAGGAGATGCCTTTGGTAGAGAAGGCATCTATGAGGCACACATCCGACTGAATGGATATCCTTTCTTGGATGCAAAGGAAGAATTTACTCACACAACACTGGCTGCTGATGTTATGAGACCTCGAAGAAGTGACCCACCTTTAGCAGTTCTGACGCAGGATAATATGACGGTCGAAGACATAGAAAACTTGATCAACGAAACCAGCTATAATGGCTTTCCTGTTATTATGTCAAAAGAATCACAGAGACTGGTGGGCTTTGCTCTAAGAAGAGATTTAACTATTGCAATAGGTAATTAATTTCCAGTATTGCATTATTATATATGCCAATTTAAATTATTTTATATTATTTTATATTTAAAATATAATTTACTCTGCATGTTTCTAGACTTATTTGACATTTATTTACGTATATTATTATCTTCAATACCAGGCTTTGAAGTGAAGAAAATGCTCATCGTTTTGTGTCTCTTGTCATAAAAACAAAAGTCATATTCAAGTAGGCCAAAACATCATCTGATTTTTGTTTGTTGTTTTTTGTTTGTTTGTTTTTTGAGGCTTTTGATAGTATCTCATTTCCTCAAGAGATGCTACACTAACATTCTTCTTCAAAATTGAGTAATTCTTATTTTAGACCAGCAGAATTCTGTGAGAATTACTGTCCGAGTAACCTTTAAATATATATCCTCTATTTATGATAGTATGTTATTTACTGTTGTTACAACAACTGAGATTGCACTATGGAGAGATAAGCGCAGTATTAATTATTTCAGGTTTCTGTTTTTCAATTTGTTTGTGTAATGGGAAATTTGTCCTTGGGCACGTGAACATACAAAGCCCTGTTTGGGCCCTCCTTCCCTGGGTAAGTACTAGTGCTTGTATGATACTTGGGACAGTGCTTTGTGCACTAGCAAGAAAAAGTCTGTGGATTTTGAGGATACTAGCATAACCAAAGGAAAAAAAGCATTGTTATGTAAAACAGTGATGCAAAACTGTAACATTTGGTGCATGAAATCAGTGGTGGAAGTTGCATCTTAAACTACTTATTTTTTTGGATAAGTATCTCCTAAACAAAGACACTTGAGGAAGGGACAAATGTCTCCTGAAAGTCTTTTAAAATGTATTTTGTGAACACAACACTGATTATACTTTGGTAAAATTTTTGCCTATGGTCTTAGTAGTGTATACACGATGATATTACATGATGTAGGATATATGTGAATGTCCAAAACTTGAAAATTATTATAGGCACCATACTGGTTTAATTTTGCATTTACTTGAGGAAAGTGGGGAATAGCAGAACCTTCTTCTGATAATGCATTTTTCACTGGTAAGACTCATTTCAGCTGCTAAGACTGTACAGTGCAGGTTGCTTAGTATTGGGTTGTGGCTGGCTTTGAAAGAATCATTGTGCCTTGGCAGCCAGGATGTCCTGGGGGGCATCAGGCACAGCCAGCCAGTCGAGGGAGGGAACTGTCCCACTCTGCTCTGCACTGGGGCAGCCTCACCTTCAATATTGTGTGCACTTTTGGGCACCACAATGTAAGAAAGATATTAAGCTATTAGAGAGTGTCCAAAGGAGGGCCACAAAGATGATGAAGGGTCTAGTGGGAAGCCATATGGTGAGTGGTTGAGGTCACTTGGTGTGTTCAGCCTGGAGGAGCCTGTGGAGAGACCTTATTGCAGTCTGCAACTTCCTTGTGAGGGGAAGAGGAGGGGCAGGTACCAATTTCTTCTGTCTGTTGATCAGAGACAGGACCCAGTGGAATGGCCTGAAGTTGTGTCAGGGGATGTTTAGGTTGGGTATTAGAACAGGGTTCTTAACCCAGAGGGTGGTTGGGCACTGGAACAGGCCCCCCAAGGAAGTGGTCACAGCATCAAGCCTGACAGAGTTCAAGAAGTGTTTAGACAAGGCTCTTAGACACGGTGAGATTCTTGGGGTGGTCCTGTGCCAGGCCAGTAGCTTCTAAGATCCTTGTGGTTCCCTTCCAACTCAGGGTATTCTATGATTCCATGATTGTGTGAAATAGTTGAGGGTTTGGGGAGGAATGCTATTGTCACCAATGTGATGAATATATGAAAAGGAAGAGGATCCAGTTCATAACAAAGCAAATAAATTCATTATAAACAAGACAACATTTTCAGAACAGTCAGAAGTTCTTTGGTTTCGAACCAATGATAATTACAGCCCTTGGAATCATGACAGGAGAGCTGTCAATTGAGATTGTTAGCAGTTTCTTCAGGAGATGTCTGTGCACTTCCTGCATGTTTTTTATGCCTTTCCACCTCTTTATAGTAAATAAAAGTTACTTACTGGAATGAGAAAAGTAGTCAAAGAATGACTAAATCTGAATGGCTAGGCTTTTGTGATTTCTGCACAAAGACTTCTTGGGGATAAAGCAGTGGCTGTGGAAACACATCAAAATAGCTTAGATCAGAACATCAGCATCCATAGAATAACATCAGTCTGGTATTGTTGATTGATCTATCTGCCTGCACTAACTTATCTTACTCCAAGAATGTAAATTCTTCCTCCTCTGCTGTTTTTCCCCCTTCCCTCTTTTTCTTAAAGAAAGTGCTAGAAAGAAGCAAGAAGGGATTGTTGGCAGTTCCAGGGTCTGTTTTGCCCAGCATACCCCATCGCTTCCAGCGGAAAGCCCTCGACCTTTGAAGCTCAGAAGCATACTTGATATGAGTCCTTTCACCGTGACAGACCACACCCCAATGGAAATAGTGGTGGATATTTTCCGGAAGCTGGGTCTGAGGCAGTGCCTTGTAACACACAACGGGTGAGTAAAGTGGCAGCAATGCTGTTCATTTTGTTAGATATGGTAATTTTCACTTGCAGGATCAGAGTATCTGAACCAGGATATACACCAGGATCATGGTATTTGAACCTCTAAGTTTGGTATTCCAGCTGAGGACCCCAGCTGTTCCATTAAGAAGGTGCTGTGCTGTAGCACCCACCTAAAATTCTTACTCCTCCCTTCTATTCCAAGTAAGCAGGCAGATGATTTTAGTAATTTTATGATGTTCTGTTTAAAAATAAGATGCCATTCAGCAAGTTTGGTGTGTGCAACTTGCTCGTGGAGACAAAACTTGTCTTGCAGAAATTTAGTCTTGTGTACGGCACAGTCTAAGGCCTGCATTTCCTCGTTCTCATCTGTGTTCAGGCAAATGCAATGTACCAGCAGCTGTTGAACATGTACAAATATCTGGGTGCATAAAGAGTAAGGGAGGAAATGATCCAGTCAGTATCTCCTCTGGAGTTTAATGGCAGCGATTACCATGGAGCTTTTGTTTTTGGAATACTAACAATTAAATAACTGCTGTTAGTTCTAGAACTTCAATCTGCAACTTTTGTTTCTACAATGCAAACTATTTCAGGAAGTAATTTTAAGATTTACAGTGTTTGTAAATGAAACTATAGGAAGTAGCCCTGTGATTACCACTAAATAAATCAGCCCCGGGCATGGAAATATAAATGTTCATTTTAATTGCCTCTTATCTAAACTACTCCGTGGTTTTTTCACGTGATCTTTTCCTGTGCAGCTGTTCCTTTGCCATTCTGCTTTCCTGTATCTCTTGCATTAAACACTTGACATGCACCATGCTTCTACCATAGTATCCTGCTTTCCATTTATCATGTCTTTTAAGGCACCTGGGGAGTGAAACATTGTCTGCTCATCCATATGTTTAGGGTCAGTGTCCATGGGACAAGAAATCTAAAATGTGGGTGGGACTTATTTTGTTTTGGTGTGGGCAAAAGGACTGCTGGTATAAGTGGCAAATATTTCAATATTATATTGGTTTCCAACCTTATTTTTTTCAGATGTATTTTAAATTTATTTTAAATGTTCTCCTGCCTTTTTTTTTCCCCGTGATGCATCCCTGTATGGAATGGCAAGTAATGTTTTTAGAAACATAAAGGATTTAAAAGCCTTTCTCTGGTAGAGAAAGGACATCATGATCTGACACTTAAAAGCTAGTGCAGGCATGCAATTATTCTTGTTTTGGGGCCGGAAATTTGAATTGATAAAACTTCACTTAAAAATATTTACTGTGATAATTTTTTTCTTAGTTTCTGTTGTGTCTGAATGCTGAATCATTGACATCAATGTTCAAATCGCTTCTAAAGAAAGCTTGATCATTCAAAACTATGTCAAACTCTACTACAAATCTTCAACTATTTTATGATAAAGCATGTATGGATAGCTTTAAGATTTATTATCCTATTCAGTTTACAAATTTGTGATATTCCATGAGTACACTGTCCATTACAAGAGCAGATCATAAATAGTAGAGCTGGTGGTATTTAGCCTTGGCTTTGTATAGCCTTATGGACATCCAGGAGTACTTTGTATTTTGGCAAATTTCCTGCAAAGAGAATATACCCACCTAAAGACACCCATCAACATACTGGTTCCAGTCCAGTTCCAGTCCAGATCAGATTGTGCAGGAACTGGTGCTGATAACAGAGAAAAGCCTGAGCCTCACTCTTCCTAATATATACGAGAATATCCATTCCAGGGCGTTGCTTTAGATTTATACCATCATGAACAAGAAATTTGTTTGAATTTATCTGTTTCTAGGGTCACCAGGTAACCTGGCTCTATAGGGCAGCTTTGAACCTCAGTTGCTATGACTTCACACAGTTACTACTTTGTTCATCTACTGTGGCTTGTTAAAATGTGAATAATTATCTGTATGTGTGAGGAGAAATAACTACTAAAAAAGGGAAATACAAAGTAGATTTTGGTTTCTGTGCCTTTGAAACCCAAAAGTACATGCATCTGGGGAGAAGGGATAAAATATGCTTCCCTGATGTGTACCTTTTACGAGAAATCTACTGCTTGGGGGTCGTTGAAGAGACAATTGTGTTCAGCATTTTAGGGCAAAAATAAAAAAGCAAAACCTGGGAAAGGGTACTGACTTTCAAATAAATTTTCATTTAATTATCTCATTAGCTTTCCTGCAACCATTCTTGGGGGTTTTTTATTAGCTTTGAGTTTGGATTTGGATTTTTTTTGTTTGGTTTGGTTCTTTTTTTTTAGTTTTTTTTTTTAGTTTTGCTCTATCTGATCCTTTTCCATTATGATTAGAACTTTTTTTATTTGATTTCACACACAGTTATTAGCATAACATGATCTGTTTCAGGATTGTCTTGGGGATCATCACAAAGAAGAACATATTAGAGCATCTCGAGCAACTAAAGCAGCACGTCGAACCCTTGGTGATTAGATATATCAGATCTCATAATTAGACACATTAGAAGTCAGGAAGCATGAAACTTGTGAACTGTTCAGGGCTTTTATGACATCAGCTGAACAATGAAATCATCTTATGCTCAAAATTTGTATTCAGCAATAAAACAGTATGTGCAAAATCCTTTTGTAGAAATGAAGCTGTTAGAGTGGACATGCTGTTAGTCACAACATTAAAGGAAAGTAAACAGTAGACTTCCTGATACTTGTTGAGATCACATAGGTCCATCTGGTTGATCTGCTGATTTCCCCAGGTGGGAAAGGACATGCCTAGGAATAATTTTTCCCCGCCTCATGCAAATTAAGATTTTCATATATGTCAAGTTTTTTTCTGATCAGGACAGCTTTAAATAGCTGTTTAATAGCAATGTATCACATCTTTTGAGAAGCAAAGACAAACGTGTTTTAACCACAGAATTAGATCTTCCCTGTAATCACCCTTTATCAACATGATTTTTAAAAAATACTCCTTTAGTAAAGTCCTGTGATTTAGGTAAAATGGCTGTGATTCTGCTGCTGTTACCTACAGCAGTCAGTGTGCTCCTTTATAAAATGTTCAGTGATATCCTAAGCCACCAAGTGGCAGGCTACTGTGTTGACTATTGATTTCTGAATCTAGACATGGTTTTAATGATGATGTTGTGAACTAACCTTAGATAGGTGGTAGACTCTATCTTAATTTGGACACAGGTTCCTCGTTACACCTCTACTAAACAGATCCACCATGTTTAGCTGCTTATGTGCAAAACATGCTAATTATGTTCTCATTTGATGCTAATATTTCACAAGTATTTCATGCGTCCTTTAATAAGACAAACTGAAATGTACTAACCAGAATAACAAGGGCAGCAGCTCATTCATTCTGCTCTTTGCTTCTCTTGTGATATTATCCTTTTGGACAGTCTCACTCTATTTGATGTTTTGCAGTTATAATTTTGAAAGACCCTGTCATAAGAGCACTGTATCTAAATTGGAAAATGAAAATTTTCTTTTAGTATTCACAGTTTATTTTCTAAAGCCATGAATTCCAAAAACTATTTAACTGTTGTTTATTTTACAAAAGTTTCATGGCTGATACAGTGTGATCCTGTGAATACATTCAGCCTGAGCCAGTGCATCAGACTGGAAGTATCCTTATGGTTTTAAAATGGAGGGAAGGGGAGTTTGATTTGCTATTCGGATTTTGGGCCATCAAGCGGTACATCACTTCTGATGGCTAGGTTGGAACATGTCTCCCTTATTTAATGGGATCAGTATCACTTCTTCTTCATTCCTCTCTTTTCTTTGTCCCTCTTTGTTACTTTTTTGTTGGCATATGCTAATCAAAATCTGATTTTTGTAGAAACAAAAAGTTAAATAAAAATTGTGATGGGCTTTACTTGTATTATTTGTATTTCATTAAAATGAACTTATAGCTGTCAGAGACCATCTGATATGGTGTCTCAGCATTGCTGTGTTTTATCACACTGGTGGTTCCTCAACATTTTGAGAAATAAAATGTTTTTGTTTAAATAAGAAAATCAGGCTGTTTACTTTTGCTCTATTCCTGTCAACAAAAAGGACTTGGCTACAGATTTGTTCTGCTTTATTGTTTTCCTGCTTGGATTAATATCAGTCTTCCATTTATCCTTTTCAGGCGCCTCCTTGGCATTATAACAAAAAAAGATATCCTCCGTCATATGGCCCAGACGGCAAACCAAGACCCCGCCTCCATAATGTTCAACTGAAACCCATAGCTGAGGAGAGAGAGGAAACCGAAGAGGAGGTTCATTTGTTGAATAGCACAACACTTTAGTCTGGGGAGTACTTCTAAAATGAGAGCCGAGAGCTGGGGTTTTGTGTAACAGTGCTGCTGGCAATCAGGAGTCGGTCTGGGGCAGTATGTGGCGAGGAAGGCTGATGGGAGTGTGGGAAGGGAGAGCTGCTGTCCTGCACTGGATGCGTCCCGAGACGTCAGGTCTGCCATGATAGTGCAGTGGGTGAGCCGTGCCATTCTCCAGCCCCAGCCTGGTACTTCAGCATTGAAGAGATGTGTTATTAATCCCTGTTTCTGGAGGGATTGTTCTGAATTGAGCCATCTTGTGGAGACTGAAAGGTCTTGCCCTTTTTACCATTGAAAACTGTTGTGTTAACTCATGAAACGTATTAACTATTACACGTCACCTTTCTACATTCCAGAAGAGCTTTATTTCTCTCTCTCCTGAGCCGTAACAAAGCCTCTTTAAAATTGGTGTGCCCTTTTGAAGCAGTTGTTTCTCATATTGAGATGTACTGTGAGTTACTGAGGTTTGATCACAAGAAGGGAGGATTTTCTTGTGCCATTAAACGTGCAGGTTTGTACATCATGAAATGCTTGGGGCAGTGCAGATCCACTGCAACAAAACCAGATTGATCAGGTAATACCTTGCAAGAACCATGTGAGACTTCTTTCAATACGTGTGCTGATGTGATATGAGAAAACTAAAACCAGATGAAACTAGCATTTCAAAGAGAAATACTGGTTTTGCTGCAGAAAATATCAATAATGTGACCTGGTCTTATGCAATTTTTGTATTATTGAAAACACTATGATATATACCAATGTTGTGCAGTATAAGGAAAAATACTGCTATTCTACTAGTTTAAGAGCTGGAACAATTCTGTATACGTGTATCTGGTAAAAACTGCATGCTACAACACTGGAGATCTTTTTTTCCCCCTGTAAAATTTGAGAGCAGTCATTTTTTAGTTTTTTCTTCTCCACAAAAGATGTTCCACTGCTGACATGGTAGGAAGAAATGTAACTCATAACTTGCACTAAATGTATATTATTTTTATTGAAGTTTTACCATTCTTTATTTATATTTGTATGGATTAAAAGAAATCTATTAAATGAATCAGTATCTCACATAACTAATTACCTTTTTAATGTGATTTTATAGAGTAATTCATAATCCTCTGCAAGTAATGGAGGATTAGCAAATGTTTACAGCTAGATGAAGGGTTTCAACAAAATGGCTTCTTTATGATCCAACATACATAAAAGATCATTTTCAAATATAACTTTCACTGCCGTTACCTTGGATTTTCTTTTTCTTTTACTAGCAGATAACTGGAACAGTAATATTAAAATTTTATTTAAAAACAATCTGCAGGGTTTTAAAATTAATAGGAGAAAGCAACTATGACATTGCTTTTGACTCCTTTTTTTTTCCCCAAGTATATTGAGGTGTAAATTATATGTAGCCACACCTGAGCAGCCAGGCAGAATTGAATCCAGTACTTGAAACTTTTGCAGAACTTTAAAATTCAGCAGCAACACACACACTAGCAAGGTGAACTCACAGATCCCTAACTTTTTACAGTAGATTATTTTATTTCATACTCATTTTATCAAGTTGCCACCACCACCACCACAAACACATGCAGAGGCAAAAAAGCAATGTGCTATAAACCTCAGCTAGAGAGGAAAAAAATTAAGAAATCTGGCTGACAAAAATCATGTTTTGTAATAGGGAGTTTGGCAAAATTTTCTTGTTTTAACAATTATGCTCACAAGACTGCAAAATCTGCAAAAAATAAGAACTAAAATAATAAGTATCTTTAGGGTATTCATCATGGTTAGTACACCAAACATCTTTATTCACCAAGTACTCAGTATGATTTTATCTTAAGTACAATAACACAATAACCAAAATTCTAGTACTTTTGGCAAGCTGCAAAATAATGCCTTTACTTAAGTAAGTGCACTGCTGAATTTTAAATGATTTTTTGTAGTAAAAAACTGCCACTGACATTTCATCATCTCATCTCTAGGAGCAACTGGAACCAGTAGAAAGTAAAATGTGCCAGTGGGCTCACAGTGATCAGGCCCCATATTAAAACCAGGTTTGGAACTGAAAGAGGGAGTCAGGCTATGTTAAAACCGAAGCGTTGCAGCAATTGGCTGCACATTTCCATGTGGAGTCAGTGCTGGTGGTTAAAAATTTGGTACATTGGTTACACTGCATGAGCCTGAAGAAAAAGAAAATTCACAAAGAGTGGGATTTGGCCCATTTACAGAAGACAGCTCTGGTCGTTGTCTGTGACACCAATTTCTCATTGGTTTTTCTCCCACAGTGGAAGAATACAAACACACTACACATAAAAAAATCCCTTTAAATCAGTTTGAAAATTTTGCCATGTTTAATGCTATTGTAAAACACTGCTGTGTGTGCTGTATTAACTTGCACCTAATTCTACAGACTGTACTGTCTGAATTAAAATACAGTTCACATCCCTGCTGTGTTTTATAATTTCTGTGTGAATCCCGAGTGCTGCATATAAATTGTGCATCTCTGTTTACTCTTTTTAACCTGCTAAGCTTTCCCTGTTGACACATAAGATGTCTTTTGGTAAACATACAGTAGAGGTTCAGGTAAGGAACTATGTGTGCCTGTGCTGTGCAACAAAAAAATCCTAATGTAATACTTGCAGCGCCTTACTCAAGTTACTCATTTGGAAAAAACCCCGTGGTGGATGGGAGGGGGAACGTGTCAGCATTTTTTATTTTTTAAACCATTCAGATACTGGTTCATGAAGAATGCATTCTTTGTTAATCTGTGATGTTGCCTAGAGCTGTATTTAATATTGATCTCAATGTTTTTATTTATAATAGTGTGGTAGAGCTGCATATCATTACAGTAAAAATTCTTATTACTGTGATGATTTAATCAAACATTAAAAACTTCTGTATGACCATTTATTGTTCTGTCATGTTTTCTCATTTTTTTCACAATATTTATGTTGGGTTTGCATTTATTTTCCCCAAAAGAAAACTAACTAGGAATTTCACTAGTAAGCAGGTAAAGGAAAGAATGAATTTTAGGGGGTGCAGTCTTTGCATTGCCTAGTATTTGGCTACAAAGCAGTAGCCAAATCAACCTAATCACACAGGTCAGTATTAGGAAGGGTTTTTTCCCAAAATAAACATTAAAATTTTTATTTTAATTTTAGATTAGTTGAGTTTCCTGATTTAAAATAGTTAAAAGTAGATTATGCTTTTATTGTCTAGAAGCCAGCTGTTGACAGTGTATGTCCACAGACTGGCCTGGGTTGGAAAGGACCTTCAGGATCATCTGGTTCCAACACCCCAGCAGTGGGCAGGGACACCTTGCACTCTTGAACACTTCCAGGGCTGGGGCATCTACTGGCCCTCTGGATAACCTGTTCTAGTATTACTACGCTAATACAAATTTCTTCCTTGTATCTAGTCTGAATGTACTCTCCTTCCTTTCAAAACTATTACCTTTGTCCTGTCAACAGGCCTTAATAAAGTCTGTCCCCAATTTAATGATGTACAGCACTTCAGTAATTTTTCAGTTGGTGTAACAGATTTTGTTCTCCATCAGGCTGAGTATGGATTTCCAGTTTAAGGTCCTCATTGCTGCAGATCTAAGTTGATATTTCAGTATGAGTGCAAAAGGTGAATTTTTAAGGTCCCTTCCAACACCAACCATTCCACGATTCTACTTTATTACTTGTATAATTTACAGGGCATTAACATGAAGGTCTATTCTATTTGAAACATAAAAAAATAACATTTTTAAATATTCAAAAAAGTACTTTTTTGCATATAAAACAAAATTCCAGCCCTCTGAAAGAGGCACTCTCTGCTTCTGCTCAAATAAATGGAACGTATGTATGGTGAGTGAAAGGGGTGAAGTAAAATTTATAAAAGTAGAGTAGCTTATTAATTTAGAACTGAATATACTCTTCTGCACCACTCTAATCTACATTATGAATTATATGCTAATTCACACTACAAGGGAGCTTTGGAGGTGCCATCCTTGACTAAAAAATAGGAGCAACTTAGAAGTTTGAGCATGTTGCTCATGGCCTGTATTTGTCAGTAGTAATTAATACTAATTGCTGTCCGTAGTAATGATGTGAATTGCTACAATGAAAGTCACTGTACGGGCACAGGTCTGTTGAGTAAGAGCAAATGTTATTTTCCATTGTTCCTGGACTGTGATTTCAATCAGTTGCCCGAGAATAAAATTCATAGAGCTGTGGGCCAATGAACTTGAAAACATGTCTTTTCCATTTTCTAAAAAAATCACTTTGGCTCCACTTTTAAATGTCCAAATTAGTGCTGAAAACGGGATGACAATTTCTGATGAGCCAGGTAACAAGTGCAGTGGAATCCCCAGTTTCGCTTGTACTGTCACTTAGCTTTCCTTCACCCTATGTTTGCCCGCAGTTGAGCCCGCGGCAGCGCTGCGGGAGCTGCTGCGGGAGCGCCGTGCTGGGGCTGCGGAGCGGCCCCGCCATGGCCCGGCAAGAGGCCGCGGGCTCCGTGCGAGTGCGGGGACAGCCCGAGTGCCCCCCGCACAGTGAGCGCAGCCCTGCCCGGCCCGCGCCTCCCCCGCCCGGCCCCACCGCGCAGCCACCACCGGGAGCCGCCCGTTCCTTAGAAAAGCTTTACTGACCCCCAGATGCCGCCACCGCGTACAAAAGGCCACACTAACACACAGACATGGCCGTGCCCCGCCCCTGCCCCGTGTCCGGCTCAGGGCTCCAGCTGGTCCAGCCCCTCCGCCCGCCGGCTGCCCAGGTGCGCCTCGATGATCTCGGCAAAGAGGCTCCTCTTCAGTAGGGTGTAAGCGAGCGGCAGCAGCTGGCCCACCGTCTTGTGGAAGTACTGCAGGAGACAGGGACACAAGAGCACCCAGGGCGTCACTGGCTTTGTTTACCTCGGGAGAAGCCCCCGCTCCGGGCTCTGCCCACCTCACTCCTCCCTGGTGCAAGAGATGACAGTGCCATTACAGCACACAGAGCCCCAGCCTGCAGCTGAAGTCCTGTGTCTCGTCACAGTCCCCAGCACAAGCGGATCACAATGGTACGTGTAGTAACCATTTAAGCGCTTCAAATGCGTAAGTGTCAGAGCACATTTTGCATTTGCAATGATAATTGCACATGCAAGCACATTACACCTCTCCTGTGAAAGGGACCAGATTTCAGTCCCGTCCATGTCCTGGGCTACAGATAAAGGTGTCAGTCTGACTTTGTTAGCAAGGCAACAGACAGGCTCCAGTCAGAACTGGAAAGCAGCTCCAAGTAGGTGCTCCAAAGCAGACAGGGACCAAACCACGGGATACCTTAATTTTTGAGGTTGCTGCTTTGGCCCTTACGTTTACTAAACAAGAAAATGAAGGCTTCTATTTTTAGAAAACAGTTGCAGAGTTACAGCTCTTTCAAACTGCTGCCTAAGATAGACAGAAGACACGTGATACAACTGTAAACACCTAATTTGTTGTTGCAGGACTTTGTCAGTGGTTAGTCTCATGTGCCAAGAAGCATGAAGTGTGAAAGTCAGGTGTTTGCCTTCACGTACTCAGCCCACTGGGAGGAACTGTATCCTTCACTGCCCTTCCACTTGCAGTAAAGATTTAAGCAGCTGAAGCAGACTAGTCACTGAACAAAGGGTCCTACATTAGTAGAGTATCAGAGGAAAATTTTCAGATGCTGTTCAGAACTTAAGAGAGGAGGGGCAGAAAAGAGACATATTAGTAATTTACCAGTGTATAGAAAGACCAAGTTTTCCTTCACTTCAATGACTAAACATTTTAGCTAATATTCAGCACAGCACTTCTGGGCCTACATTTAGTATTGAAAGATAAAAATCTTTCACAACACTCTGGAGCACCAATTAGCCAATACTGTTGTTGCAAGAAGCTATTTTGCAGGGGTGTTTCTATGACCATCCATCCATATTAAGTTGACATTGGAACTTCATGTGTCATTTTCTAGCCAGAGACTGATTAGACATGACCATTTTCATCAATAGGGCAGTGGTTAATACAGAACAAATACCATTGAGTAGACCCTTTATGTGTAATTAAGTTCTATTAAGTCATGATATTGGTGTCAATGATATTAAGTCAATATTGATGATATTCATTGTTAACACAGAAACAGGGAAGAGATCCCAGGTGTGAGGTGCCCTACACAGCCAGAGGCAGTGCAGTCAGGCACAGCTGACCTGGACTCACATTTTTTCAGTTGGGGTTACTACAAACATCAGTCTGTTTCTTCACCCAGTTGAATTTAGGTGCTTGTGCATAGGCACAAGTAGCTGGGGACAGCGGTCTCCCACTGTTCAGTGTATTTGGACCAGATATTTTGCACTCTACTTCTGGATTGCAGGATTGGGCTTTCATATGTACAATTTTAATTTCAACATGGAATAATGTCATAACTGTGACTTTTTAACAGTCTTCATGAATTAAGAATATTCTTGTAGACTTATACAATTCCTAGGGATAATTACTCTACAACAAAGAACAACTCCTGGTCCATGTATAAAATAATGCATAATTTTGTGAAGTATGATTGTTGCAGTACTCACATGTGATCCATAGCAAAATAGGTCCATACCCAGCTCATATCCCATTCCATAGTCACATTCATCATTAGCAAACTGAACAAAGGTCAGCATTTCTTGTATAGGTGCAAAGGCTTTTACCCTCTCATCATCAGTAGGAGCATCAACAATAGCCTTGCAAATTTTTCTAAGATTAGCTGCAAAAAAAAAAAAAAAAAAAAAAAGGAAAATATCCAGATGTTTAAATAAGTAAATTTAGGATTGTACAGAGCAGTCTATGGCAAAACCATATCTGTGTACCACACTTAGATGTGAACTAAGTGGGCACACCCTGAACTGCTGGTGAAAAAGCTTTCCTCTTTCCTTGGCTGGTCATTCTTGCCCCATGCCTGTCCTTCTCAGCTCTCCCATAGAGGGAGACAAGCATCTGTGTGGTGAACTTACATCAGGGTACTGATTCTGGTTAAAGCAACAGTAGGAGAAGAGGATGGATAAGAAATAAAGCAACAGATCACTGAATGTAGATCAGTTTTTTGTATCTACTTGTGCACAGCTGTGCCAATACAAAATTAAAAGATCATCTAAACTACTACTACTTCAGGAATTATTTCATGTTTCATTGATTCTCATCTGGTTCATCTAAAGACAGTACTTTGAGCTCAAGTATGCTGGTTTAAGACTCCTACCTTTTACTCCCACCACTCACTCCAAGTAGAAAAGATGAATGCAGTTTGTTTTTTGCAGTGTCTGTGACTGAAGGTCATTAAATAAAGCAGAAGAATATAGTAAACAAGATATTTACCATTTGTTTCAGGAAGTTCTCTGTACCCAACATCGTTTTTGTCAACCGGAACGACTAGACCTGCTCCATGAAATGCTTTGGTCACCACCTAAGTAAAGAGACAAGCCATAGACTATAGCACCATCAGACAGTACTGTGACATAAAACCACTCACCTCATTAAACACTAACACCTGACTGCTGGTGGGCAAACCTAATACAGTGCCCTAACTCCAGGACATCAACTCAGTTTCAAATAATATTTCAGTTACTTTTAAGTACTGAGGTTTAAAATAACTGCAAACTCCATTTCAAGTTCTGAAATCTAGGAACCTTTGTAGTCACTTGTTTAACACTGTACCACATTTGTTTAGTCATCTCCTACCATAATTATTTCTGATAGGTATGCAAAACTATTACTATCCATATTATCCTTAATAGTCTTGTTTCTAATAGATCCAGCCCAACTATTTATAACAATCTTCCATTTTAACCAGTTTTCTCTGTGCCCTCTATTTGTTTTACTTTTCAGACTATTGCCGTTATTGGACTTTTTTTGGTAGTGGTTTGTTCTTTTTGGTTTGTTTTAATTGAATGCCAAGCTACAGTTTACAAGAGTCATGTGTTTTTCATTTAATCCTATTATTTAGAACAAACTTGTATTAACCTTTCCTCCCTTGAAGTTTTATAGAGCTGATTAGCTCCGGAAATTCTTAAATGAAGCATCCTTACTGACTAGAAGAATGAGTAAAAACAAACAAACAAACAAGAAAACCCAAACAAACAGGAAAGTAAATGAAGAAAGTTAAACAGAACTTAGTTCTCTTCAGTAGATGAGGAAAATCATACTTTCTTATCTCTCTGTTTCATCTTCATGGTTTTTTGTTCCAGAGAATAACCCAGATCTTTTGCTGTCCTTGTTAGCTTTTCATCTATATCTTTCAAAATAGCACTTTTCTTTTTATCGGTCACTTCTTTAAGTTTTTTTGACAAAAATAATCTGCAAACAGAAAAAAACATGACTTAACAGAAAATAAACAAACAAAAAATCAATAGCCTTTTAAACACTAAACCTCCAGACCTTAAAATGAAGATGAGCAGTCTTGAGTTTATTTAGACAGAGACTTAGAAATGCAAGCCTCTTGAAGAAATAAAATAGTTTGGCACAGACAGTATTTGGGCATTTCTTATCTGTACCTGCATTAGAATCTAGTTTATGCAATCTGCAGGTGCTGAAGATTCTCCTGAACTCAGTAGCTGGTCATTTATCTTAAGAATTCAGTTTGCTGCTTCAGTGCCACTTACACCATTTGTCATTCACGTCATGCACACAAATACATATTTATGAGTTTCCTCATGGTGCTTTCAAAATAGATGTCCTCATTTAACTCTGCACAGCACAAGCATCCTTTTGCAGCAGCCATTATTCAGCCTGCTTTCACTGACTGACACGTGTCTGTCCTTGGAGAGCTTTCCGTTTTTAACCAGCAGGGATGAGATCTACATTCCTGACATGGGACCACGTAAACCTTCATGAATCATTCTGAATTGCACATCCATATAAACGTTATCCTGCCCCAGGTTGGAAATGGCACTTCTTGTAGTTATTCATTATACACAAAAATAAAGTATTTTTATGTAGGCAAGATTAAAAGCCAGATGCTACTGCAATATTCAGATTTTTTTCACCACTGTTTGAGATGCCCTTTCTTTACTTACAATGTGTTTTAACACACCCAGTGGGTATATTTTTTCCTTAGAAAAAGAAATAGAGCCTATCCCTGCCAACATATTTAAAGAATGAGATAATTAGCACTTATGTATTTCATTTCTGAAAAGAAAACACTGTATAAAAACCTACAAAGGCTTTTGGAGAACCTTAAAACTTGCTAGCAGTGGCAGAAAGTGAGGGTTTCTTGAGAAACATACATAACGAGTTAGCTGCATTATTCCACACCTCCCAATTAACAGTTTTTCTCTATTCTATTTTTTATAAATAAAAGTATGAACCTTACTTGACTGCTGCAAAGACATTATCACCAACTTGTGAAATCACACAGCCCTTCTTGGCTTCATTTGCACCAACCCACACTGGGAGCTCATCTGGCACATCCCTATTGAAGAAAAAGTACACACATTAAAGCTGTGTCCATTTCTCTTATTTCAAAGCAAAATTAACTTGCTCCCTCACCATGTTGCCATCTCCTTCAGAAACCTCCCAAGAAATGCCTTTAGATCTTAAGCTCTAAAATCTTACAGCATGCCTTGAAGAGAGCTTGCAACCATACATGCAGAGAGAATGCATGTTCCCTTTGACTTTTTCGCCCAGGTAACATGGTGAAAGTTAAAGATCAGTAAGTGAAGGTGCTCTGGGTGGCTAGGGGAGGTAGTTTAATAAATATTTTAATCTAGTCTTCAACTCCAGTACCATGTGTTAATATCCTGTTACTGAGAGAAAGATTCTTGTTTGATGATAGAGCACAATTCTTAAATCATATCTCATGGAAAAAAGAGGACAGAAACTATGAATAATTATAGTCCTGCAAGAGCATGTAGGAAATTAAATACCTGAAATATCCCATGTGATACTGTGTTTTGCTATCCCCAATCAGTATAGTCTGGAATTCTGGGGGATCATAGAAGAATCTCCAATGAAGATTGAAGTTCACATCTGTTGATTTTGCTTTTTTGTGTTTTCCAGCAAGAATATCATACGGTCCAACCAGTTTAAGTCCAACATTTGACACAAGCGCATCTGAAAAGCAAAGTATGAATTGATTTACATTCTGGTGGGTGCATATCTAGACTCAGTTCCTATGTCACTCAAGTATCAAAAACTTCCATAAATCCAGTCAAACACAAATTACCAGGCAAAGAAATTTTAGACATTCTCTTGTCCAGGTAGCTTTCATCTGAGAGTTCAGTTATTACACTTCTCATAAGTAGTAGCCATCCATAGTTCAATGTCTGGACAGAGATCAGTGATGAATGGTGCCCCTCAGGACTGGGAGCAATACTGATTAATATTAATCTTTATCAAATTACACAAGATAGTGGGATCACATGCACCCTCAACAAATTTGCAGATGACATCAAGCCAAGTGCTGCAGTTGACACACCTGAAGGATGGGATGCCATCCAGAGGGACCTGGACAAGCTTGAGAAATGGACCCATGGGAATCCTATGCATTTTTAGTAAGACCAAGTACAAGATGATGCATCTGGGTTGGGGCAATCCCCAGTACCAATACAGGCTGGGGGATGAACAAATAGAAAACAGCCCTGCTGAGGACTTGGGGAGTGCTGGTGGATGAGAGGCTGGACATGAGCTGGTAATGTGTACTCCCAGCCCAGAAAGCCAATTGTATCCTGGGCTGCATCAAAAGCAGCGTGGCCAGCGGGTGGAGGGAGGGGATTCTGGTCCTCTGCTCCGCTTTCACGAGACACCACCTGGAGTGCTGCATCCAGCTCTGGAGTCCCCAGCAGAGGAAGAGACCTCGACCTGTTCGTGTGGGTGCAGGAAGATGATCAGAGGGCTGAAGCATCCCTCCTGTGAAAACAGGCTAAGAGGGTTTGGGTTGCTCAGCCTGGAGAAGAGGCTCCAGAGAGACTGCAGCCTTTCACTACTTCAGGTACTGAAGATAGGGACAGACTTCTTAGCAAGGCCTGTAGCAACAGGACAAGGGGTAATGGTTTTAAACTACAAAAAAGGGGTAGATTCAGTCTAGATATAAGGAAGAAATGCCCTGTCCTTGGAAACACTCAAGGCCAGGTTGACCCTGTCCTTGGAAACACTCAAGGCCAGGTTGAACAGAGCTGTGAGCAACTTGGTTTAGTTGAAGATGTCCCTGCTTATTGTAGGGGTTAGACTAGATACCTTTAAAAGGTCCCTTCCAACCCAAACCTTTCTATGACACTACAAAACCCCCTGTCATTTCTAGAGCGCACACAGATGCCACATTCTGTTATATAATAAATTTGAGGTTGAAACCGAGATTCAGCAGTGCTTACAGCAAGTTAAGGCCTTTTCTGCCTCTCACCCCACCAGCAAGGAGACAGTAAGTGCACAAGAAGCTGAGAGAGGACACAGCCAGGACAGATGATACCAAGTGACCAAAGGGATATTCCACAACCTATGGCATCATGCTCAGCACATAAATTAGGGGAAAGAAGAGGGGGTCATTTGGAGTGATGGTATTTGCCTTCCCAAGGAACTGTTACGTGTGACAGAGCCCTGCTTTCTTGGACTTGACTCAACACATGCCTGGCCACAGGAGTGGTGAATGAATTTCTTGTTTTGCTTTGCTTGTGCACGTGGCCTTTGCTTTTCCCACTAAACCCACACATTTTTTCACCTTCACCCTTCTGATTCTGTCCCCTATCTCATCAAGGCGAAGTGAGCAAGTGTTTAGTTATTGGTCAGGGTTAAACCACAATAGATGAGGAAACTTGAGTTCCATACCAAACATGTTAAATGTATCCACAAGACACACAGATATAGACAACACTTAATTACATTCTACTGCATAATTTAAGCAACTGTATCTTAGAAAGTTTGAAGTGTACATCTGATTATATCCAGGATTCCTGTTTACACTCATGTAAATATGATCCTGCATCTTAACCAAAAACTGAAGCTGCATTAGAATGCATCCGACTACCTCCAGTTTGTATGCTTTCAAAAGCTAGAAAAGGCAAGATTTAAAACCTCACCACTTGGTTTCTCAGGATCTAGTTCCTCACAAAACTTCCAAAACTGGTAGAAGTCCTCAGGTAGTCTAAGCTGATAGCATGTTTCTGCCTCTTGACAAAGACTATCGGGAATATTTGCGTGGTTTGATCTTCTCTTCTTGACAGCTCCATTTTTTTCACTCTGTAAATGAAAAAAACAGAACAAAAATCCAAAAACCAAACCAGAGTCAATTTAGTTGGTTTCCATCAGCTCTACCAAAGGATTTTACAAAGCTTTTATATTCATAGAGGAACAATGATTAAGACTATAAGGGCATGTTTTTTAGTTAAAGCAACATATATACAGGTTAGAATATCTATTTTTGGACAGAACCCATTAAAAGTGCAGTCTCTTTGACATATGCTAAACATGCATGAAATAGCGAACTGCTACTTTTATATTAGTGGGTCAATATAACCAACAGAAGCACTTCTAATAGTTAATTAAGCAAAGGACTAAGCAACCCCAAAGTTTAATCTGAGTTCTACATTACTTTAAAATGACCATTTCGGATCCCGCAGCACCCTGCATCTGGCAAATTTATGCCTTATAGACAGCTGAAAGTAGGGACACCATTTTGTCCTGTCTGGTTAAATGTCAGGACAAAAATCCTCTTGTCTCTGCTACCTGAACTACTGCGCCACTCGACTTCAGGAGCCGAGCATTTTACAGCGCAGCACTTTAAAAGCAGGTCAAAATTGAAGTTGCTGTTAATGCTGTAACATGAACTGAGGCAGGCTAGGAAATGATCCATACTGAGCACACGCTCCACCACGGTGGTAGCCGCACCTACCCCATTCCCACGTAAGTCTCCAAGAATTGGCAGGAATCGTTACCTGCCCCCCTCCTACTTGAAAGGATAAAATAATTTTTAAAAGCAGTAAGGTTTCTTTCCTGTTCTTAGGAGGGCACAATACGGCGGACACTTCCGCTCCGAAGCGGGGCCGCCGCCAGGTATCCAGCGACACCGAGTGCTCCGCTCCAGCGCATCCCGCCAGGACGGTGCGGCGGCCGCCGGGCACAACGCGCCTCAAACGCAGCGGTCCCGGGAGAAGCCCAGCGGGGACAGCGGCTGCCGGCAGGAGAACTGGGGCCCCTCGGGCTTTCCTCACAGCCACGGAGCAAATCAGAGCGAGGAGCAGCGAGACTACGACAAGGCACACACGCCCCCCAGGCCTGCGGTCCCTCAGCCCCTCGGAGCTGCCCCGGCCCCGGCCCGGGGTGTCTCGGCCCCCGTCCCGCCGCCCCACCTGCTCTGCGGCCGCTCCCGCCGCGCCGCGCGGCCTCCGCTTCCCGCCACCTGCCATGCGCCCGCGCCGCCCGCATCCCGCGCCCGCCGCAGCGCGCGCCCCGCGCCTGCGCGTGCCGCCGCCCCCTGGTGGAGAGGGGAGAGGGACAGCCCGGCACGGCACAGCCCGGCACGGGGACGGGGACAGAGCCGGGACAGCCCGGCACGGCACGCACGGCAGAACCCCGGGACAGCCCGGCACAGCACACACGGCACAGGGCCGGGATCGCCCCGCACGGCCCCGGGGGGAGCCTGCACTGCCCACACGGCCCCCGCTGCACACAAGGCTCGAAGTGGCCGCCCTGTGCCCTCCGCTGTACAGACACAGCCCGAATACACCTGGAGGATGTTTTTTTAACTCTTAATGACATTCACGCGCAAATTCCTGTACTAGGAGTTAGGGTGGTATATTGGGATGAGGCAATACTCGAAATGCAATCTTCCCTTCAGAACTAGGGGCGTAAGAGAGAGGAAGCAATACTGGCTTTCAGTGCACCGAAAAGAGAAAAGCCTCAATCCCCTAATCCTCTGCTTTAGCATTTGACAGCTGCCAGGAATGTAGAAGCACCATCAGATAATTCCTGTTCCCGTGGAACAACCAGGCAGGCATGTGTGAGGCGCCACAAGTGGGACACACTCCTCAGCTGGAGCAGCACATAATTCCATTATGCAACCCCCGCTTACATTGCTGAGACGCCTCGTGCAGGAACAGGCCTGGAAAACCAGAGGCACAGGGAAGCTGGTTATATATAAACCTTCTCTTCTTTGTTTCAGTAAGTGAGATCGCAGTGGCTTTATTTAAAGAAACAATGTAGTTGAGCTAGAGGAATTGCTGAATTCATACTGTCTGCCAGAAAGATGTATAAATAGAGTGAGATTTTTTTCATCTTGCACTGTACTGTAAGTATTTGCTGTGGTATAGATTGTTAGCGTGAGTCTGGGAATGAGCTGCAATGCCTTTCAGCCACCTGACAGCTACAAGACTAACACAAAAGCCTGATTATGTTAAGTCAGACTGCAGCATTCTCTATTAAGAGTTACACACAAGTCAGGAATCTTGATCCTGACTGACGATGGTACTGCCTGTACATTAAACAGTGAAGTTTGCTATCACCTTGGTGCAGAAAAGTCAGTGCCAAAGTCTTATCTCTCTGGTGGAAAAATTGTTTAAATCAGCATACCTATTATTTGTTTGCCAAAATCCTGTGCACAAGGAGGGAGTACTCAATTTCAAATCCAAGCCTTGTTTAAGGGTTGGGTTACATTTCATTACCTGAGGTTAAACAGAAATGAGGTACAAAAGCTTACTAAGAAATCACAAACCTAATCTTCTTTCTGAAAAGTGTCAGGAGTACAGGCTTGAGGTTTCTTTGGGAAATCTTTCTAATATTAGTCTCACTCCATAATTTCTAGTATACAAAACCTTAGCTGTAATGGCACCTGAAGGAATGACATTTCCCTCAGTAACTTGGTGAAAAGTGTTCTCAGTGACTTTAGAATAAAAGCATACAGCCTCCCCTCCCATTCTAACTATTTGTTATATGCTCTACCATAGCTTACCCAAATTCCAACCTCATGGAGCAAATTGATTCAGCAACACCAAAGGCCCCCATATGTCCCATTTCAGTATTACAGCTAACAAATGCCAAGTTCTGTTGCCCATTACTATTTCAGATAAGCTTTTTTCCCATTGCAAGGAAATTAACCTAAATTAACCTCATCTCCAAACCTGTAGCTTTGCAGGCACTAATCATGCCCTCGTGTTCTCCTCTCAATGTTTACTGCACATAATCATTGAGTTCCACAGCTACAGTTCTACTGAGGTGAATGCAAAAGTGACATGGGAAGGATAGCCCAAGCATGCCTCATGACTTAGCAAGTGTCTCAAGTGTGTATTCCTGCCACATTAGTCTTCTGCTACAAAACATGCAAATAAGGTCAGCACGAAAGCTTCTGCCTTTATTTTGGGTCAATAAGAAAGCAGAGCCTTCTCAAAGTTTTCCACCTTCAAATATATTGACTTTTGCTCTTACAACATTTTGCATTATAGAATTGAAACAGAAGTAATGTAAGCATGAAATTAACTTATAGTGGCCTCATTTTAGGTATGCCAATCTTTCAAAAGGCAAAGCTATACTGGAAAAAGTGCAAACTGACTAGAAAAATACATCTGTGTTGCCTTACTGTTGATATTAGTGCTAGGTCTCAAATGCCTAACTTGACTTCACCACTTCACTGAAGATACAGCTCATGAGCTTTATTGATTAGTTGATTTTTTTAATTGTTATTTTCTCCACATAAGCTATTAAAATCTCTGAGTGCACCTCTCTGCTAGAACATCCTGCAGTTTGGTGATACCCCAGGAGAGAAAAAAAACACAATCCAGGGAAGAAGATACTCGATATTCTCCATATGAAAAACTTGGTCTCCTACACTTTCCCAGGCAAGTACTCCAGCCACTGGATTATTAGTTAAGAGTAGCAGTGTTTGCCTATATTTAAGATAAAATGGGACCTTAAAAATATTTGTGTATATGTATATAACACAATTCTTTTCTGGGTACTTTTCAGACATTTGGAATGACTACTTTAAGAGAAATAGGCAATGAAATGCCCGGTTGCCTCATCCTGTCCTGTCAGGCTTGGAATATGAGTCATCTGGCTTGGTTCCATTAAGATCATGATGGTGTTTACATTCAGAAAACTAACTTTGCATGGCTGGATAGATAAAAAGAGTATTTTGGGGTTTAGATATATCTAATCCCAGGTGGCAGCTGGTAAGGTCTTTTCAGAGGAGGAGTTTTGAGCATAAGCACACACTTTAGATTTGATAAACACTTTCAGTTAGTCTTCAGTTAAGTCTACTCATCAATTCTTCTCTGAAATGTGGAAAAAGATTGTGGTGTGCTACTACACAAACCCTAAAACAAGAAAATCTAAGATACTGAAAGGTTTTTCTGTGCACTATAGTAATTTTTCCCTCTCTATGAACAGATAGTACTCACCCTGTATCTTCCTCCAAATAATTTGCTATTACTTCTCAAAGTCCTAGATTTTAAGAGCATATATAATTTGATACTGGTAGTCATATTATCACTTTTCTGTTCACAGCCTGTAAGGCTGCAACAGGGAAGACTTTTTACGAAGGATAAATAAAATACTGTAGTGTGAACTCTGCTGTAGTCAAAGCCCACACCTTCAAATTAGTAAACATAATCACTTGTGTCTGTACCACTAGACTTCTGAATCAGGATGAACTGAGATTATCTCAAGAGAATTATCTGCAAAGTAGCTTTATCAAGCTCTGAAGTAATCAGTATATTTAATCCCACTCTGAAGTGAGCCTAATTTGCTTTGGGGTTTTGCTTTGGTTTTTTAATTCATAACTATGTAGGAACAGATTGTGTTAGAAACCACAGAACTGAAGTCTGTCATCTTGAAACAAAGCTTTTCAGACCTGCTTTCTCAAAAGCTATGTAGAGACTTCTTGTGTATGCACATATATATTTCCTGATACATTTAATTTGCCTTTTGAGGTCTCCAAGACCTTAGTGTGGATTTTTCCCTCTTCAGTGTTCCTTTCCAAGGTTATTGCTTAATATCCAAAGTTACCAAAGTATGCCCCGTGCTATGATAAACTCTCAGTTCTTAATTTCACAGTTTTATGGGTATTAATTATTGTGAAGAAAGCTTTCATGGGTTAAAAGCCAGAATTAAAACTTTATTAGCTATTAGGTAATAGAAAGAAAGAAGACTTGAAATTTGTTGAAAACTGGTTGTTTAAACCCAGTTTATGCTTCCTCACTGCCAATAACTGACTCATTTATGCTCAGAGCTTTCCTCCAGTTCATTACTTTCCTCCCACCCCTTACAAGGTGAAGATTTGCTCACCTGTGAAAAATGCCAGAAGTATTTTAAGCTATGCTAATCCAGATATTCTGTGCTGAGGTACTACAGAGCTTTATACTGAAGGACAGATCTGAGGCACAATATAGTCTAGTGTGCATTAGCAAATTAGACGGGGTGCAATACATACAGGTCACACACTATTTTCCCCTACCCTTCAGCATACGCAGCTGAAAGGTAACTGTTCAACTCATGCTTGGCTACTTCTTTTGGGTAGTTTCAAAGAGTACCCGAGCAACAAGGGATAGGTATGATCAGTCTCATCAGTCACCACAACATACTGGTATCTTGACTATTCTGTATAAAGATAAATAAACTCTAATTTTGTTCAAGGCCTAATTTTTGCCAAACGCAACACTGCATTTTTCTTGACACAAGAGGGAGCCATTTAAACTCTTGTTATTAAAAAAGCAGTTTGAAAAATGAAGACAAAATAAATACCTGAATACACAACTGGCCACACTTATGTACTTTCAATATAACTCCTTTAAAAGTAGACATTTTGTTTATGAACCCTAGATAATTTAATCTTATTCTAAATAATCCCAGTATACATAGCAATTATTGGATTTTTCTGTGTGGAGCTATCACATTGGGGATGTACAGAATGCACCGTGGCACAAGTGCAGTCAAATCATGCTATTTTTAAATAGTTTTAATACTGCAGTTTAAAGAAAGGTTCTTAATGAGTTGCTTAACAAAACTGCCAGCCTTGTTCTCAGGTCAAGCCTCAAATAATCCTCAAATCACACAGGGCCTCTGTTCCTTGGGTTATTAGCTTTTGTAGGGCAGCTCTATGTTTTCAGGTTCAGAGAACTCATTCTCCCATTCATCAAAATAAGGATGAGCAGAAAATCTGGACACTTTTCAATGTCAAAGAAAAAAGAGTTACCTGCAGGGAGGTTGGAAGTGAGCTGTGCTGCAGCAGACTGCAAAGACAGTGCCTCTGCTGACTCATCACCTCCCTGCTGCATGTGCTGACAGGTTGTCCTGGATCCCTGCCAGCTCCCCTTGCAATTGTGCAAGGCAGGCTATATACATCAGGATAAATGAAAGAATACAGTAGGAGGAAGGGGGGGAAAGGTCGTAACCGGAAGAAAACTGATCAAGATACTGCAGGACATATTTCCTGGGACATCCTGGAGGATCCAGGATACTTTGTATTGTGGATGTTTAAAACTGAATGAGTGAAAATACACAGCAGTCTTTCTGTGAAAGATTGAAGTGAGATAAACATTTTAGTATAGAAAGTAATATTATTTTGGCATCAATTCGATGATCATTGCAGTAACTACTCTTGACAAAAATGTAAACTCACAATCTTGGTACTGCTGTAATCCAGCATTTGAACCACTGTTTATTTAGATTTAGCAACTAGCAATAGATTATGATTTTAGGATGACAGTGTTTTACTTCAAGTTAAACTCCTTCTGCTCTATTTTGAAAATAAGGAAACCATTCTGATCACAGATTATGAGTTGTTGGAATACAGAACATCTACACTATTCTGCATTTAAGTTACTTGTTAGCCCTGTGGTCGTACAGAACTGCAATTTATGTAGGTCCACTTGCCATACCTGCCAGTTAAGTTTTACAGGTAGCCATAGACATAATATTATAAATTGCCTAGTTTACTTGGAAGCACAGCTATGTATGGTCAAAGCACAGTGAGGCACAGTTCATCCTAATGTATTATCCCAGGAGAGTTTTCCTGTAAGAATCTACTCCTATGAAAGGCTGTTAATGTGGATATCTATCCAAAACAATGTTTCCTCTAGTGAAAGTAGAACCATTAAGTTGGTGATTCTAATCCAATTTTATTTCTGGTAGGATAGTTGAGCCAGGCAATCTCAGCACAATATTTTTTTCCAGTCATGTTCTTTTGTCATATATGGGTATTCTGCTTCTCTTCACTATAACTTTTCACCTTAAACTCTTCCCTGCATATGTACAAAATTCAGCATACAGGTGAGGAAGATAAAAGTGTATGAAGTCAAATGGATGCCACTGGAGGCAATAAATGAAAAAGTTTTGGTATGATATGTAAAATTAAAAGTAGTCTAACAGCAAGTTATTTTAATCAATGACAGCTCAGTAGATACCCTTTTGTGAAGTTTAACGTTTGTAATACGCAAAAAGAATCACACGATAAATGTGTTTGCCAGTGGGACAAACCCTGCATATGGTGCTTTACCATTAGTAACTTCTGAGACTGACATATCTTTTGTATTGTATTTGTACACACTACCTCCCAGTCTTCAGTGTCAGAACCCTGGTTTCATGGGACAGTTTCCTAACATCCAGAGCAGTTCACATTCTAATATCAATACAAATAATGAAATAATATGCATCCACTAAGTGTTGACCGATGATGTTAACCTTTCATCTAGTGCATGTGCTTTGGTTTCCTCTCCCAACAGATAATGGGGCAAGGAGGTGGAAAATTGTGGCTCTGAGTCATTTTGGCTTAGGCCAGAGTGAGTCAGGAACTCAGCAACTCATTTGGGAGAATTGATCACATTCCTATTATCCAAAAGAGACAGACTTGCTGGTTATAACTGATTGACAGGCAAGATTCTTTAGGAGCAGTGTAAATCCAGTTTTGTATTTTAACATCTTGAGAGAGAGTAGTCTAGATTTTCTGATAAACCACTTGCAAATAACTTTTGCAGCCATTACTGCTGCAAGAGTCCCTAAATCTGAGGATTTAGAATATTGTCTAAGGTGAACAATCCAATTATATTTAGCAACTTCAGTAAGAAGCCTTCCTTCTTGCATTTTTCTGGGCACCCTGGTAACCACAAAACATTAAAAGGAATAAAAACTGGGTTTAGCATAAGTCTAGTGGCAGTGCCAAAACATAGCATTGACTTTGGATTTGTGTTCATATTTAGGGTTCTTCCCTCAGACCCACTCAGATGTTCCTGCTCCGTATGGCTCCTAGTGTGGCAGTACAGTAAGACGTCTGTTAGCTAATAGCACAGAACCCCACATATTCTCACTGTACCATTCCCAGCTAACAGCTTCAGTGCCTAGAGCTGTATAACATTAGCACAGTTTGTTCCTGTAATAGGTTACCTTTTTGTCTATAAGCATAACTAATTAATTCAGGTGCAGCACTGGGCTGACACATCTCTTTCCAGTCTGGAACTGGTCATATGATGCTTACCTGGGATTGCTATGCTATGCCCTTGCACAACATGGGGAGCACTGACAAAATACCCAGCTCTGCTGTCTGTGATCCTATTTTCCATTAATTTGCCCTATTACTGTAAGCTACCATATACAAGTGTCATAGCAGCACAATATGTCTAAAGCTCTCTCACACAGTTATAGCATATCCAAAGACAATAGCACTGTCTAAGGCAGGCTTATACCCACAGTAACACCCCTTCTCTCATTGGAATGGTGGTGGGAGAAGATGGAGGCTGGCATTCCCCCTTGATGCAGACCTTCTGGGGCCTCATGCTTTCTGCCCCTTTCACATCAGAGCTGAATCTGCCCTTAATCCAATAACCCAATTAGGTCAGACTCCACTGGGAAGCTGTAAATACAGTACATCCAAAAGACCAGGCTTTCCACACCACATGAAGAGTCTGACACTCTTCCTAAGCTTCAAGGAGCCAACTTAGTAGCCCCAAAAGGTAATGAATACTTCTTTCACAATAAGACTTGGTCTTCAGCATCATCACTGTCACCTGTTGAGATTTTGTAAGTTTAAGCTTTGTCTTTTTGAGATGTGCTACTTTTCACAAGCTACAAATGCCCACATCTCTTAGGGATTAAGAATATTCATGAGTATACTGAAACTGCATTTCATCACCTCCTCATAGCAGTCTGCCAGCTTCATATGCCACTAACTTAGTTACCAGCACCATACAAGTTTTAAGTTGTTTTTTTTTGTTTTTTGTTTTTGTTTTTTTTTTTGTAGTATATTGACAAAAAGTACACAGTCTTTCCCTCTGTCTTGCAAGTGGATATGGCATCCTTCCTAGGGACTCTAAGGTAAGAATTATTAGTACCAGTTAGCCAAGATATCTTTAAAGAAAATATCACATCTCAAAACAAGAAAAAGCCTTAAAATGTCCCAAAGTAACAACAAAAACCCGCCACCAAAACCAAAGAAACACTATCACACAAAGAGCCAAAATCATCCAGGAATTACATAGATGCAAACCTCCACATACAGAGAGATTAGTTTTCCAGTTTAGAGGCCAACAACTGTCTGAAGTTTATCAACTCCACCTTTTTCAACAAACAGCAGAAGAATATTCATGTTGCATTGGTGGAAAATTACAGGATAGCATCTCTTTTCATCCCCTTTGCTTATTATCTTGTATTTACACAAGAAAATTATTTGATAATTAGCCTGTTCTATTTAAAATGTATGTTCTAAGATTAAGAACACTATATACAATATGCTTCAATGCACAAACAATTTTTTGTTATGTTCAAAGCCAAATTGCTACAGCTCAGCCAAGTAATCCAAGTCTTACCAGTCAGTTCCCTCACACTCTTAACTTTTTTTACATCCTTCATCTCAAGGCAGCATAGCTAGTACCTATGACAGTTAGTAGTTGTTGCTTTCTCAGCAAAAAAGAAATACACCAGCCATTGCAAGACAAGGTCTCCATTCTTCTGCTGTTCTCAGAGCAAAAGGGAATACACATGCCAGCAGATTAAGAAAACAAGCAACTCTAAATGAAAATTCTTACCATTGCAGGGCTCAAAAAAAAAAAAAAATCCAAAGTACAATCAAAAGCTATGACTTCCTGAAAAAAAGCTATATGACTTCCTTTTAGCAGGCTTGTTCTCTTATATAGTGTGCTCTTACTAAAGTGTCAGCATTTGCTGATGGGCTGCAGGGTCTCAGCTGTACCTGCTTCCTGGCCATTTAACCCCTGCCTTTCTGGTCCCAGATTTCAGCAGATGTAGCTGCAGCAAAGGAAGTTTAAGGTTTTGGATTGTTTAGCAAGACATAGCTTTAAGAATTTGTAGTGTCCCCCAAAACACAATAAAACTAACCACAGCTGCTTTTCTTCTGCATAATTTCCTTATTTTTCCCTTATTTGTTCCATTTTTTTTTTACTTACTTCCTTTCCTATTTGTTGCCTACTAGAAGAGATAACAGGTGTAAAATTTCATCTGAAAAAGGAAAGGAAAAAGTTAGGCAGGGACCTCACAAGAGAAAATGTACTCATTTATGTGACAGTATCAATTGTTTTCTTTGGTTTTGTTTTGTTATAGTGACAAGGACAAGGTTGGCTTAAGATTAGCATTACTTCTTATATTGATTCTAACATTCAACTAATTCTGTGTATATAGAGGGAGCTAATTAAGGAAAAGCAAACGGATGGATGGATGGAACAAAAAGGACTTGTGGAAACAGTTGTTGGATTACTACTGGTTATGCTTTCACTATAATTGGATCATGGTGCATTAATAGTAAAGAAAAAAAAACCTTAGCTATTGAAAATACATTCTAAACTCCACTCCTTTTTAATGCAAATTTCTTGAAGTCTCAGTGTCTTCAGAGTGTCACATACCCACTTAAGCACCTAAACCCACCATTTAAGCACTACTGATTTTTTCATATTGGTATCTATTAGGTGTTCTTTAGTTTCTATTGTCAGTCACATGTGTATGTTGAAGTCCACACAACGTCGTCAGACTTCCCAGAAAGAAACATTGAGTTGTGATATTTAATTCTTACATATTTTAAGATGTCATATTATATACTTTACTGCATGTCAGTGTCATGATCAGTAATTATTTTAATTGACTAAGAAAGAATGCAGACACCTGTATTTTTAGGAGCTTCCAGCAAGACCCATCATTCAGTTGTGTAAAGTCCTGTGGCTTTTGGCTGACCAGCTAGCATTAAACCATTGAATGAAATACACTACAATTTTTGTCAAACACCATGGTTTATATGTAATTATGGAATAACATCACAGAAACCCCATAGAAAAGGATTTGCTGTCTATATCTTCCTAAAGAAAAGCTCAACAGTATTTTTTCCATAGAATCACAGAATGTTTTGAGTTAGAAGGGACCTTAAAGATCACCTGGTTTCAACACCCCTGCCTTGGGCGGGGACACCTTCCACTAGACAAGGTTACTCAAAGTGCCATCCAACCTTGCCCTGAGCACTTCCAAGGATGGGGCATCCACAACTTCTCCGGGCAACCTGTGCCAGTGTCTCACCACCCTCACAGTAAAGAATTTCTTCCTAATATCTAATCTAAACCTGCGCTCTGTCAGTTTAAAGCCATTCCTCCTTATCCTATTGCTACATATCCTTGTAAAAAGTCCTTCTCCAACTTTTTTGTAGGCTCCCTTTGCTACTGGAAGGCTGCTCTGAGGTCTCCCTGGAGCCTTCTCTTTTCCAGGTTAACAACCTCAACTCTCTCAGCCTGTCTTCACAGAGGAGGCACTCCAGCCTGATGAGCATCTTCATGGACTTCCTCTAAACTCGCTCCAAGAAGTCCACATCCTTCTTATGTTTGGGACCCCAGAGCTGGATGCAGTACTCCAGGTGGTATTTCACAAAAACAAACTATAAGAGGAGAATTACCTCCCTCAGCCTGCTGGCCACACTTCTGGATGCCCAGGACATGGTTGGCCTTCTGGGCTGCAAGCACGTGTTACCAGGTCATGTTAAGCTTCTCATCCACCAACAGTCTAAGTCCTTCTCCTCAGGGCTGCTTTCAATCCATTCTTGCCCATCCTGTACTTGTGCTTTTGATTGCCCCAACCCACATGCAGGACCTTGCACTTGACCCTGTTGAACTTCATGAGGTTCTGATGGGCCCATGTCTTAAGCCTGTCAAGATCCCTAAGATCCCTCTGGATGGCATCCTTTCCTTCCAGTGTGTTGACCACACCACACATCTTGGTGTTGTCAACAAAGTTGCTGAGGTTCCTTAGACAGTCTTGGACCTGATCTTATCCTACAAGAGGGCAGTTCTTGGGCAGTTCCCAATCCCTCCCTTTGCAATTCAGTCAGTGTGGTTGGAGTGCTTTTGTTTCAAAGAGAAAGAATAATCCAATGAGACTGATTTCCTGAGAAAAATCTGGCAATTAGCCCTCTTAATACTATACAGACTTTTTACTAGAATAACAATATTTACTGTTATGGGCCAGTTTTTTATGAAAATATCAATTGGTTTGTTAACCAAGAATCCTAAGTAGAGTGATGGAGCTGAGAAGAGTGCAATGTATCATTTCCTAAGTAAGTAAAAACCATGGAGAACATAGAGATTTAGACTTGCAGTTTAGATGGGAGTTGAAGGAAGAACAAATTACTGGCTTGAAACTCATCTTCCTCATTAAAGCCTTCAGAAGAGTCCCATTCTCTAGATCCCACCCTTGCTCTGAGAGGTCCTGACTGGTAAAAGCTTTATGATAGATAGCTAGTGCAGCCCAGCTCTGCTCTTTGCTTAGTGATTCTTGATCAACAAGAAGATTCAAGATCTGTGGACTGGACACTTCTCAGAACACTTGCTGTTTAGATGATGTTTCTTCCTGGTTTTCCTTTGAATTGAGATCCATAGAGCAGGCAGGGTCTCCAGTGCAGAGCAGGCTCTGTGCTTAGTCAGTTATGTGAGAGATGACCATCTGTGAGAGGCCTAAGAAATGACATGAAATTTGATTTATACTTTGTAATAAGCTATTATTTAACTTTGCCATTGTCTTCTCTCATACTCACCATTAATATATTAGTTTTGCTTTGTGATATGTCTAATATATTTTCCTCCTTTTCACCTCCCTCCAAAAGCATGTCTTTGCAACACTTAAGTTAACCTTCTATGTAAAATAGTTTTTGAATTAGCTTCATTTTTCAGGGGAAAAATAGTTTGAAATCCAGAATAAATCAAATAAGACAGCAGAAATATAATTTGAAGAAGGCAGGATTAGTACACAGTTATTATGGTGTTTACATTTATCTGAAAACAGCAATAAACTACAAGAGACCATTGTCTTTGTCCTACAGCTGATGGCACACTCATAATCCTAGCAACTATACATATAATATGATATCAGTAACCAAGTGTTTTTTGCAGTATGAGGCCAAGCCCAAAGTGTCACCAAAATGGGCAGTTTTGTTATGGGAGACATTAAGAACTGAAATAATTTTAAAAAATATGTCTATTGTTGTTTCTCTAAAATGAGGTGTGGTGATTTAACCACATGGCTCCAAAGAGTAACAGGAGGAAAGCAGTTAAATGTCAATAAATCAGAAAGAGTATTAACCTGTTACGGTTTCATCTTTTCTAAAGCCAATTAAATACCATGTGAGGTGGCTGCATTGCTGACTAATAATAGTACTTATCAGCAATTCTTAAATCAGTCTATTATCACAAGATTAATTAGTATCATAATTTTATTCTTCATTAATTAAGTAAGCAATTTGTAGCTAATTGCTAACTCCTTGAGTTTCTCAGAAATCCTTCCTCAGTATATTGTTTTCTTTCTGCCTCTGTGGTATTGCCTCTAATGGGATGCAGCACAGCTGTTGAATGAGTCCACATGCTTTTTCAAAAAATTAGGTAAATGACATGGTATCTGACACTTCTTATGTATGTGTAGTCGGTTCATGTGGTCTCATTTCCATGCGATTCATTTATTTCCTCTCTCCTATTTAGTTCTGACAGCATCTTTGGATTCCTCTGAAGAGCACCTCAAGTGGAAAGTGGATCCAGTGGAGAATACAACATGTGGTTAAAGAAGTTGTGAATCCCATGTGAGTACTTCTGTCAGAGTAGATAGAATAAGAAGGAAAGTGAAAGTTTGTTGCATGTAGCTTTGAACCAAAATGTGTCCTATCACTTTAAATGAGTGGCTTTACTTGGGGTCCATCGTGGCCAAAGAAAGTTGTCATGGAAACCTTGATGGTATAATAACTATCCAGGCAGATCAATAAAGCCCCAGAGACTATGTAATGAGGTGTCCATTTACTCTGGAAGACTTTGACTTCTGTCTAGGAAAGCAATATGGATGTGGTTGATTAAAATAAATTATTTTTTATATTTTATTAGCATCCAATAATGAGATACAAACATTTTTTCTTGTCTATCAAAGAAAATTACTGCATGGCACTTCAATTTATTCACTGGTAAAAATATTCTAAAACTGTTTAGAGAAGCCAAGTGTGGTAGCTAAAGAAGGTTTTGTTCCAGAAGTTAATTTTGCTCCAAGTTCTTCTCCCTTCCACATTGTCCACGCTCTTGCTGTAATTACTATGACAGTGTTTTTTCCTGGTAGCTTGGTATCTCTGTGTGGCACTTCATTACACATTGCACACATAACCAAAGTTATTACCAATTACACCCTTTGAGATAAATATCCTGTACAAAAAGAATGCGCATAATTAGTCTTGTTTAATTTGCACATTTCACATTGTAAGTGCAAAGACCTTAAATAATCACACATTTGTAGTTGAAAATGTTTAAAAAAAGTTGAAAAGATGACTGAAAAGCTTATTGAGTCTTCTGAGTCATTCTGGTTATCCAAGTCCAGAATTCAAGAGGCATGTGTGTCTTTCCACATAGGTTTTGGAGCAGTTTCCTAAATTCATCACATTTTTATGTAGCTACCACAAGAGAAAGATGAGAACTAAAAAAATGTCAAGATTGTGTGCAAACTGGATGCTTGGACTCTGAATCTCTCCAGGGTCATGGTTTGCCCTTTAAAGTTATATAAGGTAACTATTCAGAATAATCCAGTTATGTACACTGGCATCATGTTGGACACAGTTGTGTCTTAGATTGTACACATCACTTGTAGGACAGTTAAAAATAAAATTTCAATTCAAACTGGCTCCCTCTTAGTTTCAAAACTGTCATGAATGCAATCTGTTCACACAGTACTGCTATACATCAGGACTGGATGTAGTCAGGATGTGAATAAGGGTGCTATTGAACAGCACAACACATCCTCTGTCATATGACACGGAGAGCACATCAATCTCTACAGAGCAAATGGGGTTGAGCAGGAACTGTAATTCCTTTATGTGCCCCCTGGTAAATATACCCTTCCTTCTGAAATAAAAAAAAAAAAATTATAGGTAT
This sequence comes from Poliocrania exsul, assembly GCA_035041345.1. Taxonomy (NCBI): domain Eukaryota; kingdom Metazoa; phylum Chordata; class Aves; order Passeriformes; family Thamnophilidae; genus Poliocrania; species Poliocrania exsul. Next base: position 35,058,975 of record JAWWLZ010000139.1, read on the forward strand.
ATAGGGGCTTTCAAAAGAATAGACTCCTCTTTTTGGTCTTCAGAGCTAATGTGTATGTGATTTTCATCAAATATCTGCATGCATGAGGCCTGTCAGTGGATCCAGTCAGGTGGTTAGTACTCTGTAAGACTCCCTACATAACTTTCCTTTAAGCAGATGCTATCTGAGTGAAAAAATCATGTATGAACAAAAAATACTAGAGTGGAGGATCAGTTTTGCACAGGTGAGGAACAGTGAGAAGAGAGTGTCTGTTTACTTACCTGAGTAGTTTTTCTTCAGAGGGAAGCGGATTCAAGAAACAACCTGTGTGACAGTTCAGTGTGAGGTAGCTCTGCAGCCACAAATGTACCCAAGTTGTCCATGTTTTTAGAACATTGGTCTGTGTATGGATGTGTTTGTCTCTCTGAAGAGTACAAGTGGTCTAACTGGGTGTCTAAAATATTTATAAGACCTCTACGTATTCACAGAATCATAGAATCACAGGATCGATTGGGTTGGAGAAGACCTCTGAGATCATCAAGTCCAACCCTTGGTCCAACTCCAGTCCATTTACTAGATCATGGCACTCAGTGCCACGTCCAATCTCAGTTTAAAAACCTCCAGGGATGAAAATGAAAATTTAAATGAATTGGATTCCTTCTGCTTGGTGTTTAACTCAGGACCCATTTAGAGTCTGTTTTGTGCTATTCTTACTCAGATACATGTCCCTTGGAGGACAAACCAGTAAAGAGTTTGTATGGTGGTATCTTATTACCCTCATCAGAGCCTTAAAAATAGCAGTTCACTGCAGTATTTAGTCCTGAATATAAAAGGATTGGGTGTTAGAATGGATGATTGTGTCAGGTTAAAAACCTGTTTAAAGGCTGCTTTGTTATCTGAATGAGCTAAAAGCAGGTATGTCTGCTATATAAATTGTGGTAATAGCCCAGCTGGAAAGTAAATGTCCCCCAAGACAGATCTAGCTAGTGAATGATTTTAACTGCAGCCTAATTCACTAATGTGAGCAGAATAGCAGTTCATGATCATATAATGACTGAATCATTACTGTGGAAACCTATATTGCTATTTCTACCACAAATTCTGCCGTGGCTTGCATGTCTAAAGGAGACCATGTCCTTTCACAGTTGTTCTATCTTTATTCACTATTGTATTTTTAACCTTCATTTAAAAAAAATAAGGGATATCTTTACTCTTTGTTTTCCAAAAAAACACTGTGTACAATGTTAGCCTGAGACAATTTCATATCTATTTGCAAACCAGCAAAGAATTATTATTTTTTTAAGTGTTGAGACAGAATAAAGAAAACATGCAACTTTAGGGTACATTTTAAGCGTTGCAGTTGGGACACTTCTGCATGAACTGGGTCAAGATGGTTTGGGTGATAAGACAGAACTGCTTAAAATGTTTTTTACATTGGTAAATCCTAGATTGTAGCCTGTCAGTTTGCTGCAAGAAATCAGTTGTTGTCTTATATGAGAGATCAGAATTTTGACTTACGTTATCTTACAGTGTATTCAGGAAAAACATATGACGGGCAGGGAATAAAATAATTCTTGTGATTGTCTCTTTGTCCAAAATGTTTATGTACTTGTGTCTTCTATAAGTATTTGTGTAGAGGAAATGTCTTTTTTTTCAGTTGTATCTGGCAAAACTCGATTGTATTTGTAAAAATTCACATGAGTCTCTGCTGGCATATCATAACTAAATAGTATTTGCATAAATTCAAATTTAACTCAGGGTTCACCAATATTTTTTAACTACCTGTCTTAGTTTCTGGTGAGCATTACTTTAGAAAGAGCTGTCCTACTGCCTCAAGGAGTTAGGTGCAGGAATGAAGAAGCTCTGCAAGAGGATTCTGCAGGTATTCATACTGGAAGAACACATCTCAAGGAGTGATACAGCTTACTTCATATTTGTTAAACTCCCAGTTATGAGGAAAATTAAAGAGTTTTATTTCAAGGTAGGTATAGTGGTTGTTATAACAGACATTGTTACAAGATAAGGGAGATGGGACTGAAAGCATGTAGGGTGGAGGCCCCATTTGGGCCTCGGCCTAAGGACCAGATGTGTAGGAATTAGGGAACTGAACAAGTGTGATAACATGAAGACCATGTAGTTATGTAAGTTGCAAACCTGGGGTGAAAAATTCAGCTTGAGGAAGACCCAAAGCCTTCATCCCCATGACCTCCAAAGACTCCTGCCCCACCTCTGTTATCAGAAGGCGGAGTCAGCCTGCATGGGAGTGGTTTATGTTCCTGGAATAGGCATCGGCATATGGGACTAACTGGGTATACATAACAGAGCCTTGTAACCTAAAAGTGTGCTCAGATCCTCCATGGTCTGATGCACCCACAGCTGCTAGTAAAATTCCTTTGCTTCCCATGTTATTGCTTTCCTAGCATTTTTTTTTACAGTGAGATATTTCTCACATTATCAATAGGAAAGCTGTGATTTTTTTCAGTTTTGGAATACGATATGCTGTCATATTTGAAATATGATACTCATCTCACAGACACTAGCTTTTACTAAATTACATTCATACTACTAGAGCAGCTCTGAATTATGATGTCCAGTTGAAAGATTCTGCCATTGTCCATATCCAGAAAAAGCTTTGCTATGATTTTATTCTTTCTGCAGTAGTAACTTCACAGTAGCCCCTGAATTTGATATTGCCAATGGAATTTTCTAGCAATGTAGTCATAGGCTTTGACACTCTGGTTATCTGAGGCATGGATATTCTGAGCTTTAGTCAATGTCTAAGGAATTGATGAATATTTATAAATTACTAACCTAAATACTTCTGCAAAAGTAGAGTAGTGGGAGGAAGTAGATTCTTCTATTGCAGCTTGTACTATTCCATACTAGTCCTTACCATTTCTGAATTGCAGAAATAAATGTTTACTCTAGTCCTAGAAAAAATTATATTCTGTGGTTTCCTTGTGCAGTAGCAGTCAGGTCCTCTTCTGATGGACTGCACTGTTGCAACACACTTGGTGCATACCTGTTAAGAAATAAATCTTATGCAAGTTTAAAAGTATGATGAAAATATGTGTTGTTACAATAACAGTAGGTAAAATTGCACTTTTTCTATTACCTTCATATGTTTGAGAGCTTCTTACTTTCCTGTTTTCCTTTCAGTCCCTTTTATACTTGATTACATTTACAGTGTCAAGATCTACATGACAATGTCCCTTTCTATCTGCAAACTAGATTCTGTGGCTACCAAATATGAAATAAATTATTAGGTCATTCCAGCTGCCTTTGGATCCGTGATGTGGATGTCCCTTACCCATTTATATTTGGTTATCTGAATGCAGCCTCTGAAATTTTGGGGTTTTTTTTGTTTTTAATACTGTTGCCACTCTTACCATTCCTCTCCACTATGATGGCTCACAGTAAAACTAGCATTTCAGAGGTGCTTGGTTTCTCAACTTGAATCCTAAGTTTCAATAATTCTGTCTATACTGATGAATTTCTTCTTTTGTTCTCTCATAATATTAGGAGCCATTAGAATGCATCAGTTCTAAATATTTGAGTTATTGGTATATTTTGGGAAGTGATACTTTTCAGCCTCCTGTGCTTATCATCTTTTTACTGTTACAATAAAAGTTTGTGTTCCTTTTATATAGCAATACTAAGACAGTAATGAGAAAGTGCTCTAAATTCATTTCCACAACACATCAATAAAATTTTTCTAGCATTACGTGTCACTGTACATTTGCTTTAACCAGGGAAATAATGTATTTATCTCATATATATATACATATACATACATATATACATATATACATATATATATATGTATATGTGCAATAATACCTTTGACAGACATTTTATATTTCTGAGTGAGAAGTACTAGTACAGTAATCCACAATTTGCAAACACTGATTCTCCTAAGTTTCCCAAGATTAGGAAATACTCTCTAAGCCGAAAGGTCAGGTTAAGCACTTTTAGGTTTCTGGTTGTAAGAGAAAGGAGCATTCCATGATCCTCCTCCAGACCAGGCCCTTAACTGTCTTCCTTCTAGCAAACAATACACACATAGTGAGTAGTGCTTATTCTGATGTGGAACCAGACACATACACTTGTACACAGAAATTAACAGAGGCTCTTATATCCATGATAGTGGCAGAACTGCAAAGGCCAGGTCAGATTTACATTAATAACAAATGTATTCTGCATCTGTAACACCTTATCTATAAGAAAGCATTTTCCTCAGATAACTGATTCTTCTTTTTTTTTCATAAAAAGGATTAAACAGAAATAATTTCATTTGTAAAGAATGTTCTAGTAATACATGGAAATTAGACTAATTCTATTTACTTTTGCATTCCCTCTTTCCTGACGTTAAAAAGGTTGGATTATTTTCATCAGTAAAGATTGTAAAAGGTGCTGTTGAAACCTTGCAAATGATCTTTGAATTTACAAAGACAGTGTTTTAATTTTGTTGTCATGATGAATTGTTATTAAGAGAAGAATTTTTGATGTTGTGTAATGTTCTGTGCAGTGAAACAAGAATGTGCTGTTTTCCTTTAATTTTTCCTGCTTTCGTGCTACTAAGTGGCAAAAAAGGAAAGCCAATACTATGGATGTTTCTGCATGCTTGTTTTGGAGTTCAAGAATCCTGTCTAGTAATTCAGTACAAACTGCAGGGATAGAAAGATTCTGCCTTCACACCAAATTTGCTTATTCATTTCAAAGTAAATGTTGCTATCCTTTGTGTCTTTGGGGACTGACAAGGGAGGAAGGAAGGAGAAAGAAAACTTTGTTACGCAGTCTGAGTTCCTGCCATAAAAACAGAAATGCCAACCCTGATCTTTTTTGCTGTAATTGCAACACCACATCTCCACTCTGTAGAAGGCTGTTATTCAACTCGTTTCAGTGCATGACTGTCTCTCATCTTCGTAAGCCCCTGCTCATACAAATCTGTAGTCCTTGATAATCGGTCTCCTTGAACAGTTCACAGAATGAAACATTCTCGGGTTTACATATGCACCATATCCTGTCCAAGAGGGACAAGAGGCATAGGGTATATGTTATTACTGATTTTCCCAGTTACTATTAGGGTTAATCAGTTATTTACACAAAAACAAGATGGAAACTATAGTAGAGTCTGAAAGCAGTGCTGCAGGATTTCTGCTCTATTATTTTGTTTAATATCGGCTATTTTGAAGCCTTGGAAATAGTTAGTCACAGTCTGTTACAAAGAAGATACAAAGTGACTTAGATGGTAGCAGATCCTATCTGCTTTTTCCAAACAAAGAAACAGGGCTGCTCCAGCCTGGGCTCCCGCAGGGTTACAAGTCCTGCCTGCAAAACTGCTCCAGTGTGGGCTCCTCCCTCCTTTGGTCCACAGGTCCTGACAGAAGCCTGCTCCAGTGTGGGCTTCATGAGTGATCTGACATGGGATTCTCCACCGTCTTGCAATTGTATCTCTTCTCCACTGTGGACCTCCATGGGCTGCAGGGGGACAGCCTGCTTCACTGTGGTCTTCATCAAGGGCTGCAGGGCAATCTCTGCTTGGCACCTAGAGCACCTCCAACCCCTCCTTCTGCACTGACCTTGGTGTCTGCAGGGCTGTTACTCTCACATTCTCACCTCTTTCTCCAGCTACTGTTTTACTGCTTGAATCTGTTATCCCAGAGGCACCACCACAATCACTGATGGGCTCAGCCTTGGCCAGTGGCAGATCCATCCTGAGTCAGCTGGCTTCAGCTTTGTTGGACATGGGGAAAGCTTCTGGCAGTTTCTCACAGAAGCCATCCCTGTAGCCCTCCCACTGGCAAAATCTTGCCATGCAAACCCAATGAATATGTGGTGTCATAATTGGCTCAATTTTCTTTTTTCTGGGCTAAGTGTGCCAGTCTCTTTAAGTCTTCCCTCAGAAGGCAGAACCTATCTATCCCTTTGATTGTCTTCAAAGAATTCTCTTCACCTGATCCAGTTTATTGGTTTTTAACATAGATATTTGGAAGTATAGACTGCATTTGTGCAGCAACATCAAAAGTGCTGTACACAATAACATTTATACTTTCTTTGCTGGAAATAGTTTTCCTGAAGCATCATGTGATTTCTGTTGCCTTTTTCAAAGCTGTATTAATGGGTGTCTTGGGTATTCTGTGACGGCCATCCTTTTCCTATATTGCCTCCAGTTGTCTATATTTCATAGCAGCTCTCAAGTACATAACACTGTATTTTGAAGTATTAAAATTTAATGCAGTTTCTATTACTTCAGCCCTCAAGGTCATACAGCACTTTGTGTATGATATTTTGTCCTCATCCGGACTGTTGCTGGTTCACAGTTTTACATCAGCAAACAGTAATTAGTACATGTATTTTTTGTGTCCAGGTCATCAGTGAAAATATTAAGAAAAGACTGATCCTAAAATGGATCCTTGAAGATCTCCTTTAAGAATTGCCCCTCATTTGAGTTCCACCTTCAGTACATATCATTATGTACTGTTTAGCCCATTTCTTATCTACCTTGCATTTTTTGTGCTTGTTTCCTTCATCGTGTCCAAATAATATTCCATGCATAACAAGTGCTGAAAGTAATAGTGTTGTGTAATTGTTTATCTTTATTTCTTTAAAATAATGTAAGTCATTTAGGGAAAAAACCTGGCGAAATCATCTTTCTGTACAGATCAAGGAGTGTTGTAGTGTAAGAAGTGTTTTTATGTTACTCAGTTTCTCATATCTGTGATATATTGCCATAACTCCATGATGCTCAAGCTCAGTCTGTCCATGCACAAAGGTTTATTAGTTTCCTTCCATGTAATATGGGACTGTCTACAAGTGAAGGCATCAACCATGGTTGGCCTGATCTCAGGAGAATGTTCATAATTAGATAATAACATTGCTTTGTGGGTTTGTCCTCATTTAACTGGACATTCTTCTAGTACAAGGTTGTACTCTGGTATCATGGTAGGCAGAAATCCAGTGGTGTCTCAGTTCTAACCATATGCATGAGTCTTTCACTTAACTTTCCTATGACTTAAATTAGTTACTCCCATTCTATGTGAGCCAAATTCTTCTTCAGTCAGATGGTGCTTCCAAAGTCTGATCACCATGTTTCTCCTTGTAAAGAGAAATAATTTATGTTTAGCACAATACTCTACTGAAAAGATACATTCTGTTTCGTCTGTGTTCAATGGCAAATCTCTTCTTTTCAAATGGATATTGTGAGAGGATCTTATGAACTACTGCAAAGCTGCAAGTGCTCCTGGTAGCAGCAGGAGCTGGCATCATTCAGTAGCCCGCTTAGATTCTGAAAGCTAAGATTAATGGGAACCTTGTGCTTCTGCAAAACTTTATTGGCCAGCCCTTGGAGCCAGCCAGCCCCTCAGCATGGATGCAGTAAGAGCCTTTTCCTCCACAGGAGAAAATCCCCTATCCTACTCTGATTTTTGTTTACCTTCAGCATTTCCCTCTTTTTGTTTTGTGTAATAGATCTTATTCAAAAGCTTTCTTTAATACTCTAATGATGCAATGCCAAAGGGACCCTCATCTCAGATGAGGTCCTTAAGGGCTACTGATAATGCATATAACCTTTTCCAGCACCAAGATTTGAACTCAAAATTATCAGAAAAAGGCAGGACCTGAAATTAATGTTTTTACCAGGGAGTGTAATTAGCCAATAGAGCAGCTTCTGGTACGAGTAGCTGATCCACAGTCAAAGACTTACTGTGTTTTTGTTTGTTTCCTTGTATTTAATGTGAGCCATATGGCAATGAACAGTACTTCATTTTGAGTATCCAAGAAGGGAAATTCTCATTAACAAAGGCTTTATAGTAGTTTGTGTGAAAGAGGGCTTTCATTATACTTGTAGGGTTAATTTATATGGGGTAATGTTTGGTCTCAGTTAATCCATCTGTCCCATATTTTAACAATATTTTAATGAAACTTTGAGCCAGATGTCAATGCAGAAAGAGTTGCCTATTTTAACCAGTGATTTTCAGTAAAATATTGAGAAATGAGAAACTGAAATCTTAACTCTAACAAGGGAGAATTACAATGATTGTAATTGAATTTAAGAGGGTCAGCATTTTATGTTCAACAACTGAAGTAGTGAAACATAAATTTATGCATACTTAAGGTTACCTTTTTACATCTAAGAGGCAGTTATTGTAAACCCCACAATTCTCTCATATGTCATGATATTTTATAATACATATGCAAAAAAAAAAAAAACACAACTAGAAAATCACCTTTGGAAAATATTAATTTTGTCTCAGCTTCTTTCCTAATTCACAATAGTCACAAAGCTGGTCCCAAATGTGTCATTAATAAATGAAAACTGAAATGATACTGGACATTCTGTTTATTGTTCATGATTCTTAGCCCTTTGACCAAAAGTGTCAGAAGATATTAATCTATGCTGATTATATGCTATTTTTAACTGCATCTTGAATCATACAATTGTTTGCTTCTGATGAGTGATCTTCATGGGATCTGGAATTCAGTGGCCCTTGTGTTCCCTTCCAATTCAGGTTATTCTATAATTCTATGATCATCAGACCTGGTTGACTGGGCATCATGCTTGGCTTCCACCTCCTCACCTCCTGCTGTAACTGTCTACTGAAAGAGTTGGAAAAGCTCAGATTCAGCTCTTGTTCCAGTGGACAAAGGGATGTTACTT
>JAWWLZ010000139.1:35072235-35094225 GCA_035041345.1 Poliocrania exsul
TGCTGCCACTTCTTTGAATTGTCTGCTCTGAGAGGTTTTTCTGCTCTGAGGGGTTTTTATATCCCTTAGGTGTTTTTTTCTTCTCCTTCTGACACTGCTGTAAAAGCTTTGTTTCATGCTCTTTTCAGGCTGCACTGAGTAAAAGGGCTGTTTCAAAAGATAGTATTAAGAAGTTAGCTTTTTAATATTTAAAATAATGCTTTACTTTGGAGTAATGTTTCCAGAGTTTGAAGCTGATTTCCTCACTAATACAGGTTGCTCTTCTGTTGTATGAGCATGGGCTCCCATATGTGTGCTGACTTACTGTTCCAGTTTACAGCTGCCAGTTCTGGCCTGCTGGCAGGAAGATGGTATTGAATTCTTCTAGCGATTTTGTTTTGTTTTGTTTGTTTGTTTTTTTCACTTGAGCACTTTGTTTTGCTGTCTCTATTTTATTTAAAAGAGAGAGTGATGGAAGACCTGGGAAGAAACCAAATTAGTTTACAGGCCATAGAATTTCACAGTGTTCTGTTAATTAACACTAAAACCATGGGGGAAACAAACTAAACAAGCAGCCAGTTGGAAGGAGGTCCACAAACACATCAATATAGATGTGACTGTAAACTGGTGGCTACAATCAGTTTCATCACAGAATTAAAATAATTTTCAAAGTTTCAGTGCTTCTGAAATAATTTCCATTGTAGATCGTTAGATAATTCCAAACCAAGCCTTCAGTCTTTGCAGGAATAAAACTGTGCTGGTTTCAGTTGAAATATTGAGACAAAAGGTATGATTAGCCTTGTCACCAGACAACTGTCTGTGTTTGTATTAAAGAGTATCTAATGCTGATCTACCTAGTGCTGTAGCCTTTAGGCTTGGTGGTTCACCTAAATCAGACCTTTCTTCAGACCAGAACTGCAGTATACTGTGTTTGGGGACTGTTTCTTTCTCTTCTGCTTTTTTATCCTCCTGCACTTGGTTCCAGCTGCAAGTCCGTAGGTGTGCCCTATGGACACAATTAGAAAATTCAGAGTGCGCCTCAGGTTGACTTTTCCACTAGTGAATATGAGACTTATAATTTAGATTTAGGCCCAATGTCAGCTAGCTCTTTATCAAAAGAGTGAACGGTGCCTGGTCCTTCAAGGGAAGTTGTAAGAGCTTGGCAGACTCCTGTATTGAGGTTTCTGATCTCTCTTCAGAGGCTGGCCAAGCCTGTAAAGTAGCCTGTATAATGTCTTTTCCAAGATCTTTATCAGTCTTATGCTACCACTTGATACTTTTAGTGGAATATAAATTTTCAGTCGAACTTTTGCACATTGATGGATACCCGACAGCCCCTGGCAGTAACTTCCTTGGTTTTATTTCTGTTTGTGTGAAAAGGCAATTAATCAGATGGGAATTTACTTTCTTTTTGATTCATTGTATGTCCTTACTCTCCTGTCACAAGTCAGAGATAATAGTTGCTTATTGTTCCATTCGTTATATGCACTATATATTTGATATCACTTAGTATTCGTCTTCCTAATGCAAAGTACAAACCCTTAAAGCATCCCTTCATCTTTCTTTGTCAATAACCAGGCATTTCTGATGCTGATACATACTTTTATAGGGTACGTGTTCATTGCTGCACCTAATACACCAGACAAGACTACTGTTTATTCATATAAAGGCTTTGTCTCCAGTACTGATAAGATTTGGGGATTTTTTTTTTCTATTTTTTAATGCAGTTTATCTGGCTTTCTGTAATAACATGCATGTTTATTTGGATACAGTTAAACTGTACAGGTGCTTTACATATTTCTCTTAAATGTGTATGCTCTCCAATATGCATATCAAGCACTTAATTATATTATTGTAATGTTCCTGTTTAGGTCTTTCAGCATCTTCTCTGAACAGTGCAAACCTTAAGTAACTTTATGACATTTTGTCACCTAGAATTTTTCTACTAACAGTGTAGCATAGTCTCTTCAGTAATTCAGTAATTTTATATATAAACTGCTTTTGCACTCTGACGCATACTGTTTAAATTTTACGACTTAAGCTTTTTGAACTACTGATTTTTCTTTTCTTCCACACCCCTTTTCTGAGACTACCTCTTTTTGTTCCTTCTGTTCCAGGTCAGTGGTTTTCTAGTCCCTGGCACCTGAATATTTTTTATAATTTGAAAACATTTGAATAATTTATGATGCCACACTTATGCTTGATTGTGAAAAGACAAAATACAAACTGTTAGCTTCAAGGAATATCCTAGTCTAGGTTTGCATAGGTGTGTTTCTCTGGTTTTGAATTTGTGAAAGGAATCTCAGAAAAGCTGTCAGACAAGGGTTTTCTGCAGATTTTGTATGAGAAAGTCTCCTAAATTTGAACTTGGATGATCTGGATAGAAATTAATCTTTGAAAAAAATAATAGACAGGTAACATAGTTTAAAAATGCCAATAAATATTCTCTGTTAGTGTGCCCAATACTTCTACAGCCAGTCATCACAAAACCCAAAGATGATTATTTATAATATTGCCTTCAAATGCACCCACTCAGGGTAAGCCTCAGTGCTTAAAACTCTCATCTAATAGCCTAAAAGAACATCAAAACTAACTACAGGATTACCTTGAAGGATTGATACTATAAATGGAAGGGAAAATATGAGTTAACTTTGGAAATAATTCAATTTGGTCAATGAATCTGGAAGAAAAAATTTTGTGATAATCACAAGTCTCTTTCATGGGGCTAGGGACACTCTCTTTCTTAATGTCCACTATTTTCCAGCAGGCTAGCGGGTCTAAAGCCTTCTTCGGTCTCTGTACTGCAGAAACCATGGGTGTTGAATCCAAAGGAGGAGGCTTCTGTCTGAGGTGTCTGCCCCTCCAAATTGTCTCAAACCGAGACAATATGGAACACATTACCATAAGCCATCAGTTTCTGATTTGCCTAGCTCATAGTTATGAGTGAATATAACATAAGCAACTGTTTCTGTCACACTTCATAAAATAGAAAAACAATTGTCTACACACATATAAACAAGAATAATGCTTAAAATGGCACATAGACAGAATTTGGTATAACTACTCTTATTATTAATAGATTGTTCTAAGTGCAGTTCCTGAAAAATAACTTTTTAATATGTATTCTAAGAAGTATCTAAATTGAGCAACAGAGAAATGGCTTGCTGCTTCAGCTGTCCTGCTAGAATATTTTATTATGTATTTATGTCTGCTATAGATATATTTGTTTACCAAATACAGATTAAAGATAAGAAATACTTTTTCTAAACAATTTCCTGCATTTCAAATATTAATTTTTTTTTCTTCCAAAAGACAACCAGACAACCAGAGCCTTTACTTGTAAAAAACTCTAAACATCTGAGTAACTTTGTATACTATATGGATAACTGTAGCATGGAGTTAATTTTCCTTTTTGAACTCTGGCATTAAGCATTTTAATGCATATCTGTGCTCGGTATATCCCATGGGGATGTATATAATCATATTTGAATGATTTATTTTTGTATGTTTAAGTTCCACTTTTGTTAACCTAGAAAGCTCTTGGCAAGAAAAATTCATTACTATTGTAAGGCAAAATGTATTTTTGGAGAAAAATTTTATTCTGTCCCAGAAATAACTGCTCATTCTACTTACACCATGTTGCCATTGCTGTGCATGCACTGAACCTTGTCATTATCCCTGTGGCTGAAACAGCCACCTCCCATCACATCCTCCAGCAGTCCTTCTCTATTCACGAATGGCAGGTCTAGGAGATTGTCTTTCCTTGTTGATCCACAGAACACCTGCAATAAGAGGTTATCTCCTGCTAACCTCCGGAATTTCCAAGACCTGCTGATGTCTGGGAAGTCGAAATCTCCCATAAAGACCAGAGTTACCAATCCAGAAATTTCTCCTAATTCCTTATGGAATCACTCATCAGTGCTTATATCCTGGTTAGGCAGTCAATTGTAGACACCCACTACAGTATCTCCTTTGTCTTCTGTCTCCCTGATCCTCATCCAGAAGCTCTGAACCACATTATCACTAATTATAAGGGCTGTACAATCAAACCTTTCCCTTACATATGGTGTGACACCTCCACCTCACCTGCCCATGAATGTGGATTCAGGTGTTGGAAATGACAAGCACTGGTTGCCAATGCAAAGAAGCAGAAGCACATGAGGAAAAAGTGGTGGGGGGATGACAATGGGATATCAGGAAAACAGATGTTGCTTAAGTCAGTTCATTTTTAATATTTCATCTATTGCTGCTGAAATTCTGGCTGTTCTGTAAGGACCTTTCATTGTTTCTAATTGTCTAAAAGTTCTAAAGGCTTTTTGGAGAGGGTTGTGATTTTAAATGGCTTACAATTTAAAATATATGATAACCTGCTTGCAGCAATTTGATAGACAGTGTTGTATGCAGATGTTCTTCAGAGAAAGGATGAATATAGACTAAAACTCCACAATGCTCAACTGTGAGGAAGTTTTACTCTCAATTTGAATCAGAATTAAAAAACTTTCCTGCTGGCAGCTATCTCTGCCCTGCCTTGGAGACAGAACACCTAAAAGGCATTCTTTAAGCCAAAACTGGGTTACTTATTTAGGTTTACTAAAGATGACAGATTCCAAGCCTTCTTTTCATTTATGTGTCATTGTTGATATCAGGTATTCAAAAGAATTGAACTGAACAAATTTTGAACATAACCTAAGACCCACAAGTGAAGCCATTCTTCATGTTTCTTGTGTTTCTGACAGAATGCAAGTTGATGTTTGAATGCAGAGATAGTTATGCAGTATAGATGAGTGACATTTGCTATCCAGGCAGCCCATTCCTACCTGTGGTTTCAAAAACAAGCAAAGGTCTCATGGCTCAAAGGTCTTCCAAGAGTATGCCAAAACTACCAAAGTGGATTCCATCAGAATATGTAACTTAGGCTGATTGATGTAAAGCACTGAAAGAGGAAAGGGAAGTGTAATAACCAAAGTATAATAAAGACAATCCAGAAGCATAGTTAAAAGAAATATTCAGACAGTGTTACATTTATTTATTGGGAAGAAAAAAACCCAAATAACTATAAGTGGCAAACTTATTGAGCCCAACTGAGACCTTGAAGATGTGAAATGACACCATTGGACTTAGGTAAATAAAAAGTGCAGGGTAAGTGCATAGGATACAGAAGGAGTGAAAATCATCCAAGTAGCCTGGAAATTTCAAAGTACATATTAGTTTAGTAGAGAACACAGGAAAATGGGGATAGAAGTGAAATTATAGATGTCACATGGAAATTTTCATAACTTATGAGCAGTCCAAATAATAGGAAAAAGAAAAAAAGAGGGTTTAGAGGGTTTAATCTGTGTAGGCAGAGTTTTGTTTCTTGCTGGGGTTAGCTGAATTGTGAAATAGAGAGCAGGATTTGAATAATTCACTATAGACTCAGCTAACTGAAGTTTTCTGTAGGAGGATGGTGCTCAGTGCCTGTGTCTGTATGGAGTAGTATCAACACTACTGATGAGCAATTCCCTGATGGACTTTACAACCTCTAGGACTTCTTTCCAAGCAAAGCACCAGTAATGTATTGTGTATTATTTGATGCAGAAGTAGAATAACCTGGGGGGAAAATATCCCTATACCAAACAGCTAGCTAGCTAGCTAGCTAGATTGATTGATTTATTCCTGGAAGTATTTACAGTGAGAAATCAGATTAATTGATACTGAATATAACCAGCAGTTTCTGGGCCAGAAATATAAGGTTACTGTTTTAAATTGTATCCAGCAACAGGCAGTAGTACAGCCACATATTAGTCACATCCTTCCAGTGGGTTGGAAACCATTTGTACTACCTGCTTTCCGACACATGCTTTATATGGAAGAGCTAGGATTCTCCATTCACTATAAATTGCTTAGATTGTGCTAATGCTACAAATCTATTAGCAGAGTAAAGGGGGCTGGTAATTAAATAGTGCCACTGACATGCTTGTGAATTCATCCTTCAGGCAGATTTTCAATAAATTATGAGAATATGAAAGGCAGCAGCATGGTGTCCTGAAGTGCCAGATTTGCAGAAAAGAAAAGTAGAAAATAGAAAAGCAGTAAAGATAACCTGCTTAGAATAGATTTTTTTTTTTTATCACCAAAGCATTTTTATAGAAGAACTGTGGTGAAGTAAAGATGTTTAAGCAAGTATTCACGTATCTGTCCTAACTACCATGTTGGTTGATAAAATATGATGAAAGCACTATCAGCGATTTGATGTGTATACATACAGTTCAGTGTTGTCAGAATTGATTTAATACAGGATTTTTTCATTTTCATATAGTGTTTTGTTCTCTTTCAGTGACGATCAAAGTCAGAAAGAGGACTGTGCCTTAAAAGTGGCTTTACCTTGTTGTGTCCTGTTTCATAACATTTAGTTACAAGAATTGTACTGTTGACTTCAGAGAGACTTGGGCTGGGCTGGGCTTTTAATGCTTGGTATGTGGAACATTTCAGTCAAATTTTTGTCTTTCTAAGTATCAAATTTCTCTCTCTCTCTCTCTTTTTTGTTGTTGTTGTTGTGTGTGTGTGTGTGTGTGTGTGTGTGTGTGTGTTACTGTTTTGTCATTGTAGAATTTGTTCCATAGCACAGCTGATGTGTTACTGGCACACCACCACAAAAGTGAAGCACATTGTTCCTACTTCATTGTGTATCTCTTGCTGTTTTATTAACAGCAGGGTTAAAATGTTGTTCTCCTTATGCGTCTGTTTGCCTTTGGTGCACAGTGGGGAAAAAATTACTACTATTTGTGTCTGAATTGTAGTAGCTGGAGATACTGTCATGCATAGCATAGCTTTGTATCCAGATGTGTGTGCACCCATGTTTACATATAAAGTGGAACTTTATTCTGATCTCATTTACATTAATGAGAGCTATAACTTATTTTAAGTAATTTGATTTACATAAATGCAGGACTAGGAATAGATGCCAGGGTGTTAGACTAACAAACTGCATAGCCTAGGATACTGAGTAAAGGAAGGTAATTGGATTATATTTTTTGCATAACAGCTTTTGTGATCCTTCAACAAACCAGGAGTTTATCCTCATCTGCAAGTGAGTATTTTCTGTGGGTAGTTGAAAAATAATTAAAAAGGGTAGATAAAAGTATCTTAATCTGGTGTCAATTCTTCACACCTTTATAATATCTCAGTTTTGTTACAACTGTGGTTTCTATCTGGAAATGAGATGTGCCATACTTAGGCACCATTGAGTACAAAATGTTACTGAGAAATATCTTCTGCCTCAGAGTTCCTCACTGCCACACTCAAGCTTTTCTTTCTCTGCTAAAATTTCCACTGAATTTTGAATTATATTACTCCTTTGACCTTGGTAGTCAGCATTTTCCATGTTACATCTGAACAGCCCACTAAAACTGTCAAATAAAAGTCATCTCAGTAACTTTCTTTGCTTGACACAATGCAGCTCTCTATAGGTAAAACTCAGATGTGTTTGTTTGATGTCAGATGTGTTTTATGCCAGTCAGACATGGCACTAAATGACCACAGAAATTAGACTGACACAAAGCTCCCTGTCCTGCACTTAAAATAATATGTCATTCCTGTATTTACCTTTGCTACCTCTAATACTTGGTATTATATAGTTAAAAAGACCTATGTGAAAAATCTTCAGTCAATATGTTTTTCTTTTGTAGAGGAAGATGAGAGCAGAAATCTGAGTTCAAAGGCAGAGGTAGGTAGTCAAGTTGCCTTTCCTCAGTATGTCAAAAGCAAACACAGTGGTGTTGAGCCACGACTCTATGACATGTGGTGCTGCTGCTGATCCAAACTAGACCAGAGCTGTCACACATGCTGCAGTGATGTAGTTTCACATAAAAGGCACTGTGGGAAATCAGCAGCAATTTTAGGAAAAATGTTTATGAAAAAATTAAGAAAATAATTCATTTTTTTCCTTTAATTTTCCTTTCTTGTGTTTCTTTTTTATTTATCTTGCATTTTTATATTTGCAGATGTGTTGAATTCAAATAAGGATCTTTTTGTTGCAGTTCTTTTTGGACATTTGCAAATAATTCTGATCAGTAACAGTGAATTGTGACAGCCCTTTGCTAAATTTCTGTGATACCAGATACCTCATTCATTTCCTCGGGACAAGATGCTGCAGTTTTAGAATATATCAAGAGGAGCAGTACTAAATAGGCAGATTTCCATTTTGTCAAAAAAGTTTTCATGTTTTCGTTAGCTTTTGATGTATCTTTGAAAGCAAAAAGAAGTGTCAGCACTGAATACCAACCTGTGTAAGAAAGTGGGATTTTACAGTGCTGATGATGCAGGAGGCTGATTAGTATTGGCAAATAGAATTGTGAAGTCTGTTTGAAAGGTGAAGTGAGCATAAGCTGTAACATTTTAATTGGCTGCTTTATTAAGGTATTGCAGAAGATGGACACATAGAAGCAATGCTTCAATTACCAACAGCTGAAATTTTGATTGAATAAAATTCCCATGTCTTTCAAATTACTCTTTTCTGAAACAGAAAGCTGTATAATACCATTTTCATAAACAGCTTTCTTAATGATGCACAAAACTTAGCCATAACAGATATGGGTTACCAAATAAAGAATAAAAGCATATAACTGCACTCTAAGGAACAGTAGAGGTGTTTTGTTTCATTTTTAAACAGCTTGATTTTCACTGCAATACTACAATAACTGACAGTTATATTATTTCAGTAAAAGTTTTGACATAGGAGAACTGTGAGTTCATCAGACAGCTTCGGTGTCTCTCTTCAGGTTTATAGTCTTAGTCTTGTATTCTTCATGGGAGTTGACTGGACATTTGTATAAGTACAGAAAAGAATGTGGGACTTAACTGATACAGCCTAATGATCTATTAGTTCCTTTTTTGTTCACCCTTGTTTTCCAATTTTGTTAGTGCTGTTGAGTCAATTGGTCAAATTCTACTTTTTATAATAGGTGGTAGACTTGGAATTGCATGTCCAAATTTCATGGAAGGCAGTAAATTTCTCAGACAGAGACTCCACTTTACAGATACATAGCACAGTCAATGCTTCATAAACATGTTGTACAAAAATAGTACTTTTGAGTGATGTCAGTTCGTATTATAAGTCATCATCTTAACTCACCTGTGTTTTCCTTAAATTGTCAGCTTTGAGATTGAAATTTGAACTGATTTGTTATCAGATGCAATTCTATTAATTATTGAGAGGAGCAGTTCCTAATTCTGGGACCTGTGCAGGAACCACAGTTCCATGCTGGGATGAGACCTTATGGCACCCTCCTTCTCCTCTCTGTTTCAGTTTGCAGTGGAAGAGAACCCAGCTGTGTGGATTAGGAAGGCACCCCAGGGTCACTGCTAAGGTTCCATTCTATAAAATCCACTTGGTTTATATACAGCCTGGGAGTGTTAGTTTTTAATTAAAGAAAGCCCCTGGCCATAGGATCTGTGAAGAAAGAAGCTTCTTCCATGAAGAGAAGCTTGAAAGCTTGTGAACGTAAATGCCCTGATAGCAGAAGACAATTAAAATGATCAAAAATCTTCAAAATTTGAGATTTCATAATTTTTTCTTAAGAGACTTGTAATATTTTCCTTACTATATTTCTGTTTGAAAATGCAGTTTTACTTTTGTTGAAGGTGTCTTTCTGTTTGCTATGGTAAACACTGCAGAAATGATGATGCTTGTTAAACAGATGAATCCCTTGTGCAATTTCATTGACTTCCCTCGAGCTTATTCCAGTGCTCTATTTCAGGAGAATCTCAAATGGTGCATAAATGCTTTCTCTGGTGTGAGCTCTCCCTTGTTCTGCATACATGGAAATGATGACAGTAACTTGGCCTTTAAGCCTTTGGTTGTTTGAAGAGCTGAGTTCCCCACTAAGCTTCATGTTGTGAGTCACTGGCATTAAGTGTAATAGTGATGAAGACGCCTTATGTGTCACATTCTGTGTCTCACAGCACTCAGCTTCAAAAAACAGGTGTAGAATCCACTCTTCATCCTCTTCTGGGGGTAGTTAAGGTGCTGAGCTCACAAATTGAAACTCCTTTTTTAAAGCCCTTTCAGTGAAGAAATTTTTCCCAATATCCAATCTATATCTCCCCTGGCACACCTTGAGACCCTTTCCTCCTGTTCTGTCACACAACAACAAACTGTGCTCTGCTGGACTTCTCACCTCCATGGTTTGACTCAGAGCTGGTATATCCATCACAGTTGGACTTTTTTTTTTTTCAATTAAATGCTTGAGATTTCCATTTCAGAACATTTTGTATCAAAGCGTATTTGCATGTAGCAATAAAGAAAAATAGCTTTTACAAGGTGGCAGCACTGTTTATGGGATTCCTTGTTTGTTTTTCTAGAGAAAAATTGAATAAACACTTGAGGCTCACATATTTTCCTTCATAGCTTCCCAGTCAGTAGTTGATTTGGTACAGTTAGTTTCACAGATTTAGCTACAAGCATCTCCTATGCCCAGTAATTAGCATGTAGAGAGGCAAAGATAAAGTAGATCAAGATTTGAGCCATTGACTTAAGAGTTGGACTCCATGATTCTTGTGGGTCCCTTCCAACTCAGAATAGTCTGTGAAGAATCTCATGGATTTCAAGAGGTACAATTGATACTCATATCCCACATCAAAGCCAAGAGTTTGGGCTTTTAAAATTATTTATTTGCATGTGATCACCTTGTTGAATTATTTGTTTGCTAATCCCCAGTTGGGTTAGATATTACTTGAATATTGTTAAAACTGATACTCAAATTCCTGGAAATATATCCTTTACTTGAATTTGTGTTTTATTTTGGTTTTATTCAGTATCTCACGAAATTCAAGTTTGATATTTGAAGGTGTTCAGAAAGATTTTATAATTCAATACAGAGTCAATCCTTCTGTGACAAATTCCAGTTTCTGGTTGTTCAAGGAATGAAAAGTTTCTGGGAGACCAGGACTGAAATTAAGTGCTAATTTTCTGTTATTATGTTACATTATCAGAATAATAGCATGTCTGCTGGAAGACTGGCTTTAGAAAACAGTGCAATTCTGGAGTGGTGAGAGGAAAAAAGGTTGATAAAGAGCATGGAACTACTTTCCAGAACTTCCAATATTAGTTGCAAGTGAGTACTGGCAGTGGCTGTCACTCTATTTCACTCCTTCCACTATTTAAAGAAAAATACTACCATCAGAATGATGTTCATAGCTCTGGGTATGTAGGCATCTTACAATAAGTTTAAAAAATGTCATTACTTTTTCTCTTTTTTTTCTTGCAATAATCTCATTGATAAAAGTTGTTGATAGAATCAGTCAAAAAGCAGAGTATCTTACTGAATCAAATAGGATTTTGGCTCAGGTTATGGCTTGTTAATTGTTGGTTGGGTTGTTCCTCTGAGGACTTCTTGTGAAGTATTTGCACAGTTCCTTGCAGAGGAGAGGGGCTGATCCTTCTTTAAAGTTCCTAGTTATGGTGATACAATGAAGAAATAAACATTAATTACAACAGCGTCTACTAGAAACTTCTGGCGTGTTGAAAATTTCTGAGACATAGCACCAGAGTATTAATATTTCAAGCCAACTCCTAAAAAATACTGCCTTCTGCCAAATCTCATTGGTAGTTACATGTAAAGCAACTGCAGTGAGTGAGAATGAGTTTATGTAATATGCAGCTTAATCTGAGTGTCATATCTGCATTCTTTGATATGTTTACCCACATTTTAATTGTGATACCTACACATGGATTGTAAAGCCACATATATTTCTGGGGAATACAGTTTTGAAAAAAATAATATTTTTATTGTATTTGCAGTTTTGTAGTTGGCTCACAGTTTCTACTCAAATGTTTACTGAGACATAACACAATTTTTAATTGTGATTTAAAACAGCATCACATGTGACCTTTAAACAAGAGGATTAACTAGTCAAAAAGATGAGAAACACTTTTCACTTCAGACCTCTGCTCTCCTCTCCTCAGGCACTGTCTTTGTGAATCTCTGTAGAGAAGTATTGAGATTCAGCAGATCTCTGTCATTAATTTCACACAGGGCAGGCAGCCTCCTGCAGAGGCACACTGGTTTTTTTATCCATTTTTAATCATTTAAGATGCTTTCAAAAGTCAGGAAATTCAAGTAGTACAGTTAATGCTGATAATGAAATAAACTGCCTATCAGCTCTGAAAGAAACACATGAATAGTTTTGACTGCTTCAGGGAAAAAAAAGAGCCCCCCAAAACCTCAGAGACCACCTAAAATAAATATATTTGGTATATATAAAATGCATTGGAAAGCCAATTCTGAGTTTTATCTAGGGCTGACTGCCAGCTTGAAATGTGCAGCATTTCTCAAGATGACTGGGATCATACTAAATTAAACAAGATTTCATTGCAGAACATGGTTTCAGGGGCCCATGGAAGCCCCTCACTAATATCCTGACCCTAAAATGAATGACAAGTTTCCTTTTATGCAATGAAAGAATTAATTTCTCTTCTGGTTGCTGTCAGATAATTTCTATCTAGAAGCCTAGTCCCACAGGTAAAGTTCCTGGAAAGGAGTATTTGGAATGAATAAGATTGCACCCAGACGGAAGTATTTAAAAAGAATTATTATGAGGTAAGATTCATGTGGCATTGTGAGGTGCTATTTTACCATGTGCTATTTAAAACAAAACTAATTAAATCCATCAGCTGATTCGTTATAGACAGATAATAGCATGAAAACCTTACAAATACTGTGAACAATTCCTGGCCTAAGTGGAATATAGACTCTTTGTTCCTGGTGACTGGTTAAAACCAGTTACATCGAGGCTGATCATGTTTGCCCTGAGGAGGTGTCCTGGAAAGGAGTGAATCTTTTCTTTGTGCTCTCACAGGTAGCTCTTGTGCTCACTCAGAGAGCTGTGACATGTCAGAGACAGCTTGGCTCTTTTCAACACAGTATTTAGCCAAGGACCCACCCGGGCATCAGTCCCTGCATCAAGCTCCCCACCCAACAGTGCCAGAGCTCCTTCTGGAGCACATGTTTTGGGTATTCCTTTTACAGAGATTAGTCTACATTGCTCCACAGAGTAGGGTGTGGAGTCATCTTCATATTCCATCACCTGTCCTACTCTGTGATTCTGCTAAGTCCACACTAAGGACTCCTTCCTTGTGTTTGAGTACTTTGATAATCATGTTGAAGAGCTGTTTTCCATGAGTATGTCTCTCTGTTGAGGTGGAGACGGAAACACAGGACCAGCTTTGGCCATCTCTGATTGCAGCACAGAATAGAAGGTTCTGGCCTTCCTGAGAAAAAAGCTTCACATACAGAGTAAAAGATTGATAACAACGAAAGTGGCCACATATGAAACTCGATTGTCTCTAAGGCCATCTCTAAGACCATCAAGTAATTGTTATTTTTTTTCAAGGAACTTTGCCCTTCATTTTATCTGTATTTTGTTTTGTTGCATTTAAATCACTCCTATCCCTATCACTGTAACTGCCCACTCTTTCAGTGAGATCAGAATTCCTCATCTTACAGTTCTACATATGAAGAGGAAGTTACCAACTAAGGCAGATAATAAAGGGCTAGGAAAAAGTGGTCCCATTGGAGCAAATGTTTCTTCATCTGACCACCTCCATGTTTCCCATAGTGTTGTTTTGTATTATAAGGAAGTCAGGACCAGAGTGCTCAGTCTAAACCGATTTTGGTGAGTAATTCTTCTCTCTTAGGAGTTGGCCTTGGCCAGTTCTCATCTCTGACTCACTTAGCTGTAAACAGTGGGGCACGTATTTTTCAAAGGGCATGTACTAAACCCCTCTTCAGAACAAGTTCATCTGCTTTTACCACTAATTTCTCTATAAAAAATATTTTGTTCTCTTCTAAATCCTGATTCCTGGCATTGGCAAGTTCTTCAGGGCTGGACTGCAGTCACAGAAATGTTAAAATGTACAAGTACTCCTTAAATAACACTTATTTACATAATTCTTTTATGTATATAAAAATAGATTTTACTGCTTAAAACTTGGATATAGAGGAAAATCACACTTTTTCCCTGTGGTTGAACCAGAGGTTTCCACTGTTAATGGCACTGTACCATCCAGATTTGATAAAAACTCTTGTATTTGATGCCTATTCTATTTCTAATTATATCAGTATGGGGAAATGGGATAAACTTTTGCTGTCTTGATGCAGGTAGAACCTATTTTGATATCTGAAGTGCTTTCTTTGTGACGAGATAACACTTGTTTGTCCCTGGAAACTGTATGTCTCAGCTAGAGGAGAAAATCTAGCAGATAAAGGCACTCAATTATATGCATAATGGCAGGTCACATAGATCACTCTGTACCCTCTATGTTTTGCTATGGCTATTCAACCAGCAAAGAAAAAGAGATCTCCAGAGTATTTTTTTCCTTTGCTTCTATTTTGGGAGCTCATAACTGCTGAGAAATTTGGGGTGGAGTTCCCTACCCCTGTTCTGAACTCACCATTGATTTCTGATGACAAATTCAATGAAAAAAGCTAAAACAATAGCTATCATTTTAATACCAAAAGAAAATTTGGGATTAAAAATTTGGGATTACCAGCCTTGAAAGAAAAGGACTGGTATGTTTGTTACCTTGCACAAATAAAGCCTGTGCTCAGGCTATTTTAAGACATGACACTGTACAGGCAAAATTTGACTTGCAAATTGAGCATTACAATCCAGACTTTGTTGCTTGGACCTAAATCCACTTAGTAAAAGAACTGCAGTATCATGTCAGTAGTATACTATATCTGCTTTTCCATGACACTTTTCATGGATAGATCTCTTTCTTGTTTTATGGATGATGATTCCAAAAGTGGAGAAGCTCAGTCTATTCCCTGGACTAGTTACAAAGCTCTGGTTTTCTGAATTCCAGTTTAGTGTTCTGTATTCCACTCTGACAGAGCTATGACATTCAAGCTGAGTACTTGTGTGTTCAGGTAGCATTGGAAAAGACTGAACTGGTAATGTAGAATTAGACATTTATGCTTTATCAGCTGGTAAAGTGTTGCCTTCCTACCTGAACAAGGTTAGCTTGTAACTGTAGTAACAGCTGCTGTATGTGAAGCGTGAAGCACTATATGCCACAGAGGTTGAGCACACAGGCAAATCAGGCAAAGCCCCTTTCTTCAGGGTATGAGTAGGAAAACAGCTTGTTTCCTTAGATATTGCGTGGCCAGCAGCCTTAAACCATACAGAGAGCTGCCAAAGCTAATTGCCTAAAGTTTGCAGCAAAGAATTGCTAAGTGGCATTCTTTGTTTGCCCTCAGCAGAATGATGCATGCTGCAGCAAAACTAAATTCAGGCTGAGCCTAATACCACAAAGTTTGCAACAAGGAAGCAGGTCGTCATTCTAAGCAGTTTCCATAATGATATGCAAGTAAAAGGTAGAATATTAATGAGGAAAAAGACAATATGGCCATCGAAACTGGGGTTCTGCATGCTACAGCTAAAGATCCTCTTTAAACAGTTTCTGCACTACTACAGTTCCCCTTGGAAATTTGTATATCATGTTAGAAATATATCCACTCTTGATCTGGGATTTCTAGGAATGTAAGCCTGTATAAGTTATTCCAAAATTCTATTTGAAGCTTCAGTATATGTCCCTTAAAATTATTGCTGTAATATATACATTAAAACTAACAACAAATGAGTATTTTCCACAAAAATATTCAGTAGAAATCACAGAAACTAAGTAAAAGATATTATAAAAGATCTTGATTCAGACTAGCAGGACTTAAAGTAGTGTTTAGTATAACCAGTTTGTTCTGTCAATCACATTACACAAGAGAGGTCAGCCTTATTTTGCTGGAGTTCTCGTTTTATTGCTGTGAATATATAGACTAGCTAAAAAAAAAGCATAAAATCTACATCTATCTGCAAAGGCAATTATTATTGTTATAATTCACTATGTGTATATATCACCTTTCATTTGTGATTCTCAAATAATTACACAACTATAGGTAATTTTATTAGAGTCCAACAAGTCCAAGTGCAAGGTCCTGCATCTGGGTTGAGGCAGTCCCAAGCACAAGTACAGGCCAGAAGATAAACAAATGGAGAGCAGCCCTGCTGAGAAGCACTTGGAGGTGCTGGTGGATGAGAGGTTGACATGAGCAGGCAATGTTTCCTCCCAGCCCAGCAGCCAATTCTATCCTGGGCTGCATCAAAAGCAGAGTGGGTAGAAGTCAAGAGTGAGGATTCTGCCCCTCTACTCTGCTCTAGTGAGACCCCCACTGGAGTGCTGCATCCAGTTCTGGGGTCCTCAAACCAAGCATGTGAACCTCTTTGAGTGAGTCCAGAGGAAGTCCATGAAGAGGATCAGGGCACTGGAACACTTCCCCTGTGAAGACAGGCTGAGAAAGTTGAGGTTGTTCAGCCTGGAGAAGAGAAGGCTCCAGGGAGACCTTAGAGCACCTTCCAGTAGCTAAAGGGAGCCTGCAAAAAAGATGGAGAGGGACTTTTTACAAGGGTGTGTAGCAATAAGATAAGGGGGAATGGCTTTAAATTAACAGAGATTAATATTCAGATTAGATATTAAGAAGAAATTCTTTACTGTGAAGGTGGTGAGACACTGGCACAGGTTGCCCAGAGAAGTTGGGCTGCCCCCTCCCAGGAAATGCTGAAGGCCAGGCTGGATGTGGCTTTGAGTCACCTTGTCCAGTGGTAGGTGACCCTGTTCATAGTAGGGTGTTGGAACTGGATGATCTTCAAGGGCCATTCAAACCCAAACCATTCTTTGATTCCATGATTCTATGAAAAGTTATTTCCTGCTGGTAGACAAAGAAAGAATGTCAGCAGCTCTGAAAGGTGTGCAGCAGACTGGGGCTCAGTTTCTCTTCTGACATGAATGTTCCATGGCTCCCGGGTACACTGTGTAAAAGGCAACCCTATCCCTATGTATGTCAGTAATGAAACATTGCTGCCATTTACCACTGTAAGATCATAATGTTGTGCCTCACTTGCACAATGTGAAATGGATGTTCTGAGTCTCCCTTTTCCCTGCCAATTTTCCTGCCTTGTCTGTTTGGCCCTTAAGTTCATTGCTTTCTGAAACAAAGCTGATATTTTATTACGTACATGTTTGTACTGAACAGCAGGACATGCATGTGAGTTGAAGCTGAAGAAATAAATAGTGTAATATAAACAAAATCCAGCATCAGCTGATGTATCAAAGGCAGATAAATAAAATGGGCAAAAGACAAATGCATGCTTGGAAACAGTGCCTTGGATCAACCTTTGGCTTTAGACTTAGGATGGTTTTTTGTGATACGACACCATGTTTTTACTTACTTTTTGAAGTCAGCAATGAGTTCTCTTTGGTTTTGTTCTGCTCAGAGATTAATGTGGGATTTCACTCTTGCATGAATATTTTTACTTTGTTGGGTTAAACTTTTGTTGTCCTGATAAATTCAAGTGACCAAACTAAATTAGCTACTCTGAGAATACACTCAAAGCAAAACATCTTTATATGGTGTATCTCATAAAAGTTTCATGCAGTGTATAATTAGAAAAGGTTGAGTGCTTCCATTAATTCTGCAGTATTTTCTCACCCATTTATTCTGATAAACCTAATATTTTTGCTGACAGGATGCATCTAGGCTCAATTAAAAGTGTATGCAAATATATATTGTACCCCAGAAACAACATCCCACAGGAAGGGAAACAAAGCAGTTTTCATGAGACTCAGCTGACATTTTCTCTCCTCTCAGAGCTTTAGGGATTATGGAGAACTTTGTGGGAATATTAAAGTCAGGGAATCCCAGATATGTGATTGATGGAGTTGAGTGATGTGCAGATCAGTAAGAAGTCCCCAAAGAATTGGTTCCTCTCTGCTTCTGATGCAGATCCCTTCCCTGAATAGCACAGCCCGGGCAGAAGCCATGATGTTGCCATAGTCATGTAACAAAAGCAGTAGGACAAAATTTGTAAGAGTTAATACTGCTTGAGGCATCATTAATTCCTAATGGGGGTTGTGGAGAACAATATTGTAGAGATTCTCTCCTGCTTGAAATCCCATGCAGTCTAATCCCTTGGTGTACTTATAATAGTAGTGATGTAAAACTATGCATGGGTCTGGTATTACCTGTTCTCCTTTGCTCTCCATTTATCTCTTTTTATTGAAAAGTTGGCTAAAATTAGGCTTTCTCAGGAATTTTCAGAAAGATTTTTACTTAAGATTATGACTTCAGGACTCTGAATATTTGTTGTTATGGCTTCCAATAAATCTTGGAGAGTACTATGTAATTTTTTACTGAAATAATTTTAATGCTAACTTAATAAAACAAGAAAACCCAACCTAACCAACCAACCAACAAAGCAACCAAGCAAAAAAAACCCCACCAAACCCCAAAAACTGATGTGGAGCAAATAACTCTGTACATGTGTTTTGCAGAACTCCACCTCCTTCCCTTTTCCTGAAGTTTCAATGGAAGTTTTCACTAGAATGCACACATTTTCATATTTTATTGCAGAAAGATAGAAGTCTTTAATACAGACACCTCTGATTATCTGAGGCAGATGATTTTGTAGTGTCTGTTAGGTGGCCTCATAATGTGCTTGTGTGAATTCATGACTCTTCTGAACCCAAGAGAACACCAGCATTTTACCTCTCCTTAAAATGCTTCAGGCTCCTTTGCAAAATAACACTTCAATGATTCCTGAGCTGGTAAATTGGCTGCTACAGCAGTTCCTGGCAAGGTCAGCACTGCAGTGTGTTGGAGATAATGGAAGGCAGCTCTCACAGCAAGCGTTCCTATCACTGTACCTTAGACCTACTGCCCTCTTCTGTGCTTGGGGACGGGGGGGGGGGGGGGGGGTGTGTGTGTGCCTGCACTTGCATGGGGAGCTTTTCCTCCTTAAGTTTTGTCAGCCCATCATTGAAGTATGAATGTGTGGAAGTTAAAACACTTTATACCTTTAATAAAAATTCCTAATAATCAGTCACTAAACATATGTTCAAATTCTTTCAGTGCTCCTTAGTGCTTTCAAAGATGCCTGTCCTGCTCTCTCCCCTATCCTACTCTCTTGCACATGCAGAAGGACAAAGGATACCCAGTCAGAGTTATCTTTCTTTAAAAATCTTGGGCATTTTTTTGCAGAAACAATAACTATATTGCAATATTGCTGCAACGATAACATTCTGTTCCTTAGACATGCACCCAGATTTTCTGGAGGGCCAGGGAAAGAGGGAGAAAGGCTAAATAGCCAACTGTCTTCTGAAGGAAAAAGCTAGCAACATTTTTCTAGAAGAAGTGGAACATTAACCTACTGCTAGATGCCCTAACTGCTAGCTGTGTCTGTGGATCAGGTCTGTGAACTTACTTCAGTACTTTTAATTTGTTGCAGAGCATCCAGCATGTAGGCTATAATAATCTCTGCCATGATGCCACTGATATTCTTCAGGGATGTCAGGAATGGATTTGGCTCCACTGTTTCTTGGCCTTTTGTACTTTGTCAAAAAGATTTTCCATTGTCTGTTTCCCAAAACAGTTGTGTCTTTCCATAAAGAGCTGTACTGAGTCCAAGGGGAGGGAACAGATGCCTCATCATCCACTCCAGTTTTTAGAAGGAAGGAAATCCTGCCATGGTGCCTGAGTCACCAACCTAACATAAGGGACCAAGATCTTGTTCCCGTTGTGTACAGAACTGATACTTCCTGAAAGAATTAAAATTTTATCATGTGGAAAATTATTCTGGGTTCCCAGTTGCATTGGAATGGGAGTCTTTTACTGAAATTTGGAATAGAACTTAGAGGTACAATACTCAGGTGCTTTCTAAACAATTTATCTGAAGCAAATTTTGTGCTACAGGTTTGTCTCTTTCTAATTTTAAAAAAATTGAAAGGAAAACAAAGGAAAAAAATCCTAAAGCCTTACTTGTCGTTATTAATGAAAACCTTAAAATATGTCCCAGGCTTGACTATATGATGTTATTCAAGAACAGCTATTTCTGGGTAACTCCACAGGTGGATATTCTTATTCCATAATTAGCATGTTGGCAGTTAAATGCCCTCCTGATGCCCGATTCCATCAGATCTCGGAAGCTCAGCAGGGTCAGGCCCTATTAGTACTTGGATGGGAGACTGCCTGGAAATACTGGGGGCTGTAGGGTTCTAGTCCTGAGGACTTTCAACTTTCAACTTTCTTTTGTGGTTTTAATCTCAGAAAGCTGAGAAATCTACTATGTGATAACAGGAATTCGACTCGGCAAGGTTCTGAACACCTCCCTGAGACATGCTGTTGACTCCCATTAGTGTTCATGAAAGTGTTTGATCAGCAGTGATATTTCTGTTATACTTACACTGGAGGAAGTATAGCAAACCATGGTGCACCTTCACACTGAAATTGTCCTGTGTGAAGCTGCACTACGTTGGACACATGTGCAAAGAGTTCACATTTGGCATTCTAGAGTAAATATCCCAGCAGCACTCTTAAATGTCTTGTTCAATATGTGGGAATCTCCAAGTGGAATTCCTAAGCCTAAAGTATGAAATTACTTGATTATATGAAATTGTTTCCAGGAGAATTCATGTTAGTGATCAGTCTCAGTTAATACCTAACTGTAAATGTTTATTTTACTCATGGAAGTTTTGAAACATATTATCTGTCCTCTAAATATATACCACTGCTCATAGGTGAAAGAATATTAAAAGGTTTACAATATTGTAGAATCTACACTATTTAGTTTTGAGTAGTTTTGTTTTAGAGTATTTAGCACTTAATGTCCCAACTATATTTTAACTCATAAATCTTCTCTACTTCTGCAGTGCTGTATCCCTAACTAAATGAGCTACCAAAAATGAGCTACCTTAAAATTCAAGCTGAACAAGCAAGCTATCCTACAGTTGTCCTGATACTTGTTAATTGGTTAAGATGGAAAGCAGTGCTGAGAACTTCCTAACATCTCATTTTAAACACATTTATATATGTATTTTATGTCTCAGTTTGTTCAAGACCACATTCCTCTCAGTTCCGGGCGTGATGATATACATAGACTGTACCTTATTTTGAATTTACAGGAAAATCTTGGAATAAACAGAAAAGCCACATGCAGTAATGGAGAACAAAAGAAGCAATAGCAGGGAAAAGACTGATGGCAAACGTTGTGCAAGAGCACAACATTATCCTACACAATGGTACTATTCATATATATAAATCACGTGCTTATGTGTTTTTCTGGACCTGGGCCTAACTGCACAACTGGATTTCTTTCAAGTGACAAGTACAATAAAAAGCAGAACACAAACACAGATTCCTCTGATGGAGGGTGTAGTTCAGGCCCACAAATTAGAAAGTCAAGGATGGTAAAGAAAAGCTGCAAAAGACCTAGAAAAGAGAAGAGAGGAGAATATGACTTTGCACAGTAGTGGTTTAGTGTTAGTATTTAAAACTGAAGACACTTATTTGGTGAATATGAAGGTTCATTTGCCACCTTCCATTAATCTTTGATTGTATTTTAAGGGAATGGGACTGGATGTGGAGTCAAGTCCTGAGGTAAAGAACAAGGCTGTATTTTGGGCTCTGAGGAGGCTGCCTACTGTTTCAACGCAGAGTAGGATTTTGAAAGCTTTTGTAAGAGTGCATTATGAAACCCTGAATAGGTATTGGATGGTGCCTGTGAAAGATATCAAGGGTGTGGAATGTGATAACAGATCGGTGAATATCCTGAGTGCTGTGCAGTGCAGAACTAAAGCACAGGTAGGCGACAGGCGATTCCCTTCAGATCTGAACAGTGTTATATGCAAAAGACAGAATACACCTTGTTCATCTGCCAGATCAGAGATCCTGCTAACTTGCTTAATCTGTTCTTTTGTCACACAGTCAGCTGGCAGTTTAAATTCTGAGTCATACATATTCTTATTTTTAATGTTTGTGTGTTTGGGCATGATAAAAGTATGAGAGGTGTGGAAATAAAATTGCAGCTTGGTCAGCTTCATTTTGAATCAGATCATTCATTTGAGTGGAAAATTAGTGGCTATTCTACAACCTGTTTTCCTCACATAGATATACACAGAAATAGAAAATGTTTTTATTAATTGAT
>JAWWLZ010000139.1:35094325-35122753 GCA_035041345.1 Poliocrania exsul
CATTTTCCTTTCAGTCCCTTGAGAATACATGCTTTGGCCTTTCCAAAACCAGCAAATTCTCAACACTCTAATAAAGTAGTGTGGTCTAGGCTGAAGTGGACAGAAAAGCTACCAGCATCTGTCTCAGATTTGTGGCTACAATATGACACAAATTATAATTATTGATGACAGCTTTTGAAAAAAAAAAGATATGGAGACTTTTTTTCCTGATTCTGTATTTGAATAAAATTTCACAAGTTACATGGCTAGACTATTAAAGTCTTGCAGTACATGTTAAAAGTGAAGATGTGCAGCAGTAGGCCAGACTTGTGAAAGACTGCGTAATTCTGCTCCAATAAAACTGGCCTTTTATAATCCTTTTTATGGTAAGTCAATATAAAGTCAACAGGCCTCATTTACAAATTGGGAATCCTCAGTGTAGTTACTTTCCAAACAGGGTATCTGATCAAAAGCATTTCCTATCAATCCTGCTAATTGGCAGTTCCTTAAAACCTTTTATTCTGTTACCTGGAGGCAAGCCAAGGACATCCACCTTCATTGAGAAAATATTGATTTTTCTAGGATATCCTGTGTTTGTTCTGCAAATAGCAAATATCCACAGAATACAATTTATGTCATGGTAAGAAGAAAATGTTTTGATTAAATCTAGAATCTGTAGTCTTTTAACCCTTCACTGCTCAATTTTTACAGGTTAAAAGAAAAAAAATATGAAACTCTTTTTTAAAACACAGCAATAGGTCATGTTCTACTTTGTTAAATCTGGCCAGCATTCTTTCATTACAAAATGCAAAGACAAATAAGCATACAGGGCTTAACCAGACAAAGGCTTTAAATCTATTAATTCATCTTGATGTGCCTAACTTCTGTACATCCTCCTTTGGAACAGAATAGTTAGTCTGTTAGGTCTCTGAGGACTGGCTTTTTACATCTGTGCTGGCAAGTGAATCCCATGCCTTCTTGTAAATTAGTAATAGGAAGAGACAGGGCAAAAAGAGCCACAACAAATCTCTATTAGGATTAGAAAACCTTGTAGCTGCTCAGTTAGAAGTGAAAACTGGTTGATCAGAGCCTGAATAGGCAGGACAAGGAGTTCTTGCTGAGCTGTTTATGTGTGACATCTTTAGAGTAGAAGGGGTAGAGGCAGGATGCTGATTTTGCTGGAGGTGTTTTTCAGTAGTAAGTGTGTAACTGTAAGAGTCTGAAAATTATGGATCCCACTCATCCCACTCGAGGTAAAAACTGGAATACTTTATTGAACATGTGACAGTCAATTTAAGGGTCTTATAGGCAGGTCATGCTAATAAGGAGCATGGATTATGGTAACATATGTTAACTAGGGGATTATACAAGTTTTGGCTACGTGGCACAATTAGTTAATATTTTCTATAACAGAAATTTACATGTGGGGAAGAAAACAAAGGGTTTCAACATGAATTGAAAAATACTCATCTTAAAATCCATCTCTGTCTTGGAGCCAGAGACAGCTAGTCAGCATGGTTGAACATCAACAAGCCTTGCAGTTCTTAGTGACTGGATTTGTCTCAACCTCTGTTGACCATGGCTTATTGCTTAAGTCCATCAATTCTTTTCTGCTGGGAGCTGAATTTCTATCCCCACATGTAACTGTCATTTTAATTCCATGTCTATTGGACTGTCCCAGTCTGCCTCCAGCTCACTCCTGCCCACCTGTTCTCATTCACACGTGGCTTGTCCAGATTCAGAGCATCACATCCCTTTTCTGCCTGAGTGCTGGCAGGCCTCTGGAAGAGTCTTTATCTGGTACAGTACAAAGGCAAACTCACATCTGCCAGTACAGCTGAGCTGCTCATTCTTCTGTGCATTAGCAGGGTCATCAGCAGTGGCTTCACTCAAGAGCCCATGTTTAGTCCTTTAGTTCCCTTGAAGAACTATGAGATAATGCTACAGCAAATAAAGAAGGTGGGGCTACTTTGGTCACAGTTTAAGCTAAAGGAAAGCATAGGGTTCTCATACAAGGATCTGTCTCCACCATCCCAGCACAAAGTCTTTGGTGATGCTCCCAGTGCCCTTCTCTAGTCCGAAAACAGGCTTGAGTTTCAGATGCAGCACAATCACTGAGCAGTCTGGGAACTGCATCTTGCAACACCATCCATAGTCTCCTGGACACTTCTAATTTATGTGATATAGAATAATGCTTCCCTCCTTACCGTATCATGGATTATCCTGAGAAGTGTCTTTAGCTACTGTCTGACAACTGACAGCTGCCTATTAGAAGTGATGAGAGTCCATGCTGCAGTGACCTCCTCTCTGGAGGTGACCTCTTGAGTAATATTTAGCTCCTGCATCACTTATACAAGCAAGATCACCAACAATTACCTAGTTGTTTAGGGTTTTTTTATTGGTTGTTTTTTGTTGGTTTGTTTTTTTGTGTTTGTTTTTTTTTTTTTACCTGAAAAATATATGAAATGCTAAGTACTTCAGAGACTTTCAGTCCCTGCTTCCCCGCTGAGAAGCGATGGATTTTTTTCTGGAGTTTCTTTTCTGAAATTGGTGTAGAGTAGAAGCATAGTTCTCAGTGGTGTTGTATCATTATAACATTTGGTTAATGCTTTGGGGCTATTTCTGGTAACTGCAACAGAAGTTACAGTGTCAGGATAAGTCTATTATATGTTTTAATAAAATAACTAATAGTCTTACTCAGTCTACATGAATAACAGAGATTTGGAGACTTTCACCTCATTTGTGACGCATATATTAAAGAATGAGCTCTGTGCTTAATGGAGATTACACAGGGATTATGAAATGTAGAAACTGCAGCAGCAGAAAGCAGTTTTATTCAGCAGCAGGTTACCGTCATTTTACAGCAAGCTTATGAAAAACTGGAGTTTCTGGTTAAAACCAGACTCCATTACCATGTAAATATTAGCATATATAGAAATGTAACATTTTAGTTTAAAAAAAAAGTGAAAAAAACATTTATCAATTCATCCAATTCATTTGAAATTCATATAATTTACACAGTTTCATGAAACTGTCTGCAGTCTCTTCAGAAATACCTAATTTAGAGAGGCCCCTGCACTTGGCAAACTACCCAATGAATAAACGAAAACCAATCAAGATAATGGATAACTGATGTATGGACAGTGCAAATGTGCTATTCTATCCATGATGGAAAAAGAAACTTGTTATTTAAGGCAAAGATGTATCAAATATTTCTTTTTTGAAGTGAATAAACAAAAGAACATAACAAACACACATATGAATGAGGACATTTATTTCACTTCTATCTTAGGAATTAGGTTCTTATCTGTTCTGTTGATGCTGTACTGCAAAATCTGCTGCAGTTCCTCCTGCACCAAACCAGGAGTAGTTAATTGTACATCTGCATAATTAAAATTGCATCGCACAAGTGGGTGTGAATGACCCTTCCCCAAAATAGGCAACTGAAAAAACATTAGGATCCTCAAATTTATTTTAAAGTGTGAAGACTTTTAGGGCAAATGAAACAAGATGCAAGTAATAAAAAAACCCCACAAAATAAGGTATTGGAATGGGGAAAGAAAGAAAGAAGATAAATCTTCTATAGAATATTGATTTTTATCCACAAAAGAAGAGATCACACAGGGTAGAGAATATTTAACCAAGAAGATAACATAAATAAAATGCACTTCCACCAATCCCATAAAGAAGCTCTGGTCACCTAAGCAGAACCATAGAAAGGATTAAAAATATCTTCCTGATAAAAGGTATCCTGAGAAAAGGACTGGAAATAAGTTTCATAGTTTTGTAAAAATTTACTTTGACATCGGGAGTGAAAATTTCGTTGTTTTTAGGATTCTCCTTTTGCTTCACTTGAATATGATTATAATTAAACAAGTTGGAATTTAATATACTTTCAAGATAAATCACCTCTGGATGTTTGGACTGAGGAAAAAAAATCCATTTTGATCTTCTTAAATTTCTCCCTATTTTTTACTGCCTTTTACTGAGGCTGTTTATTCTGTACATATTAGAGGGAAGGATAACAAAGCATTTGAAACAGGCAAAGATCTGTGCTTGTCTCCTTAGAAAGGAGTTTCTTTTTCTTGATGATTTTTTTTTAACCATGTTTTCTGACTAAGGTAGTATTCACCTTGTGGGGTGATGGCCCTGATAAGCCTTGATGGGTTGAGGGAAACACCTCAGCCCCCCGGCTTAAGTGAGGCCCTCATAGGGGAGTCAAAAATCTTTCCAGCCTGTGTTCTGTCCTAGTTCAGCAGGCAGTGCTGGGTTCATAAAGTTTGGATTATCCTGAGGGCGCTTATAGCTATTAACTTTATATTAATACAGTTAAGACTAGAAATCTTTGCATTTCTGTCTCCCTCCTCCCTTTCACGTGACACATCTGCAGGAAGGAGTTAAACAGCTCAGGAACTGTCTGTCAATCAGGGCTAATCTTAAAGGGAGAAGCAACAAGAGGCTTTAGAAAGAGGGAAGGCATGCTGGCATTTATTTTGCTTCTCTATATTTATCAATTGAGAATGACTGGGCCTGAGTTGTTAATGAATATGAGGGATTTATTATGTGGATAATCAAAACCTTGGCAAGAGAAGACAAATATGTTTTAGAAAAACCAGCTTGTGCATCTTCAGCGTCAGTTCCCAAACTCTGTGGCTCCACAACAGGACAAGGTGACAGTCTATGGCTGGCATTTGATGCATAGCTAAATAGTCCTGAAAATAATTTTTAAAATGGCAGATAAGGGAGACAAGGCTCCTTTTGATTTTTGGTACTATTGCCATGCCTAAGATGCTTCTTCACATAACAGAGGTATGGTTAGAGCAAATATAATAGGAATCTGTTCTCAAAATAGAAACTGCCTAAAGAATGGCAAAATGATTTGATAGCGATGCTGAATTTCTACTCAATCATAAGTCAAGTTTTACATATATTTTCCATGCTATACAAGGTTGACTGTTAATTTTGCTCAGTTTTGCCTTGTTGTGGTATGAAATAGCATCTCATTATATAACTTGAGTGTTCCAAGTCTGCCATATTTATAATTTCTCATTCTGAGTAGGAAATTTTTGAATAAGAAATTGGTAACTTAGCTTCAGTTTATATTACTGCTTTTGCCCATTTTACAGACTTATACAGACTCACGACTCAGCCTTTACTGTAAGAGTAAAATGACTCAGTTTGGGCCTGGGAGCCAGGGAGCTAAACATAGTACATAGCATTAGAGACTGGTACAGCTGGGGAAGAAAATCCATTTGGGACTTAGGAAAGGTCAGTTTGGAACAGAGGTGCCTGAGGGGCAGAAACACTTGCCCTGACTAATGTCACTCTGTTCCCATTTGAGAAGTAGCACAGTGGAGCTGCTGGAGACAGAAGAAAATGTAGGAAGGTAAGACAGAGAGAGGAAGAAATGGACACAGAAAAGGTCTCAGTTGGTTATTCCAAGCGCTACTGCAGGATGTGAGCTATTAAATATCCAGTTCTTTGGGAAAGTGGTGCAACTCTCTGGGGTATCAGCTCTATGCACCAACATTCCCTGGCTCTAGAGAGCAAAAATCCCTCACTGTCCCCATCTTTGTCTCTGTGGAGATAGTACTCACCCAGCAACTTTTATTTTTAGAGTAGCTTTGTAGTACTGATGTAATGCAATCTCTTCAACAAGATAAACATCATCATAAGTACTGGGACTGAGTGCAGCCTGTTTTACTGTGTTCAGGAGTGTAGGTCGCTGAGACCAACTGTTTGGTGGTACCCTGTCTTCCTGAAAAAGGCTCCAACAAACATATTGGTGTTCAGAATGGTGGAATGGAGCATCCTGAAAACATGTGCTCTATAGAAAAAGAAAGGTCCACCATATCACACTGCCTCAGTTGCAAGACAAGGGTCCCATGCTGAGATAATAACATAGCATATGGCTCTAGCCCTGTGGTCCATTTTTATGGTCAGTTTACAACCCCTTCCCTAATGTTCACTGATATTTGTAAATAAATTGTGGACATCTCAGCCCAGATATCTCAACTGAAACTATGGAATAAAAATCCTTCTGAAAATATTTTTTCAAATTGGAACACTTTTGAATAACAGTTAAAATATGAAATAGCTATTGTTTTCCTGCTATAGGCTATCTTTTTCAGCCTAGAACAGGCAGCTGGCAAGAACAAATCTTTCATGTATGAAAGGCCAAATCCTCCTCCCACTCTATCTCTTTCAGTGACTGAGTCTGACAGCAAGTTGTGTAGCACCAGCAGAGCCAGGACAAGGTATTAGTGGCCTGCTTCAACTGAGTCCTGCTGAAGACTTAGGGAGTGCCACATCCCAACTGCTGTGAGATAGGAAACTCATTTCACCTCCACCTTTTAGGATGGGTGAAGACATGGGAGCAGATATGGCAAGCCACACTTCTCTTTTGTCTTGGTACTAGGATGCCTCTGGGAGAAGAAACATTTATTTCATTGGCCCCAGCTCTAAAAACTACAGCAAGACTTTTGGCAAGACCCCATGACACAGCTCAGAGGGGAAACAGGAGACAAAAGTGTCCTTTGGACTACATGTGGAAGTGCTGACATGCTTCCAAAGAGAAGACACTACATACATGAGCAATCTAGGCTATTGTTAAGAACATCAATTCTATATTCTCAAAATGACAACAGCTCCCTTTCAGAGCTTCCTTTCTAAGTAAATAATTGTTTCTCCTGACCTAAGTTTCTGGAACATTAGCAGATGTACAATGAAAGGCATAGTTTACTCCCATTTGAACTGGAGTCAAGGCATACACTTACTAGGAAACTATCACCTTGTTGAATGTGTACAAACTCACCATACTCTGTGCAAATTCTTTATTGAAACAATGATCAATGCACAAGCTACATCACATTTCATTTGCCACTTCAGCGTGAACTGGTCTCTTTGTGGTTTACAGCCATGAGCTATAAAATCATAACAGTTATTTAAATCAAAATACAGTAACTGCTTCTCAAAAGGACACATTCATATTTGTCTTACATTTCTTTTAAAATCGAAAAAGATTTCATAATAAATGAAATATAACTTAAGATACTTTAGTGCAAGCATTTCCTTTGCATCTAAGAAGCCTTCAGTTGTCCCACTAAGTATGGCATACTTAAGAGACCAACTCCTAAAATAGCATGCTGCCAAGATATTCCACGAGAACTTTTAAAATTCAACATTGTTAACACTTTCCAGAATTAGTTCATCTGACCAAACTGAAAGTCAGAAAGCCCTGGTTACATGTTACAGTACTTTTGTCAGAAGGTAACTGTAAATCAAGGAAGTAACATAGTATGTACATTAGAATAGAACAGGCACTGATTTCAAAGAAAAAATCAACTTCTGCCCGTATGTGCCATTTCATAAGTCTTATGATTATACAGTAGTTTTTAAGCACAGGAGCAAACTGCTATGCTTTACCAAATACCAATAAACTGGCATAAAAATGCTGATCTATGGGTTCAGCTTTCTAAAATGACAGACTCATAAAATGGCTGAAGGATGGATTTCATCACAAACATACTCAAATTAGAGAACAAAAAAGGATCCGAGTAAACAAATGTTGCTCAAAAGGAAACACTGGGCAAGTAGATAGTGAATATTATGTTTAAATGGCCAGATTAATGTGGTCTTACATTTACTGAAAAAAGAATAATTCTAATCCAACATTGATTTCTCGTGCTGCAGAAATCTAGTCATCTTTCATGAAGTTTTGGCAAACTATTTGAAAATGGTGGAAATATATCATGAAATCTCTTGTCTTTTCTAAGCCTGGCTTGGTGTTCCTTATGCTTTTAGAACGTCATTTCAGTTGGACTGGGTTTTCCAGATTCTGAGTGTTTTAAGACCCATTAGTGTTTAGTGATGTAAGAAATAGATCAATGTAACAAAAAGTGTGCATAGCCCAATGATGGGAACAGATTAACATCCCTGAAGTGCTTAAGGTGCATGAAAATACTTAACAATGCAAATGTTAATGTTTTCTTAGAGCATTCATTCATTTTATATTTATTAATTGTGTTCTTGCACCATAAAATAGCCATTCACTAAGAAATACTGCAAGACACAATTGTTTACTTTATAATAGCATAGCCAGAGAATTTGGAACAGGAAAGACAGGTTTGGGTTTTGCTTCCCATCTGTCTCCCACAAAAGAAGTGCCTGAAAGCGTATAAAAATCTTAGGCTTAGAGGTGTCACAAAATGGATGCATAAAGATACTGAGCAGCATATAAACACATGAAAACACACACAAAAAAATACATAAACTAGAACCCTTGGTTAAAATCTGTATTTTCTCCAGCTACAGTGCTGTTCAGCTTTTATTTCGATAATAACGCAAAGCTAAATGTCCCAGGACTTTATAGCAGGCTGGCTGGAACAGTCCTACCTGTGAACTCTCAGCTCTGAGTCCAACTCCAGCAAGCTCAGGGTTCCCTTTGGCCCTGCAACAGCAGGAATCCAGCTCTACACATACTGCATGTATGTAATCCACGTGCCTGTTGCTCATACATGGTTTGCAATGTGCGTTTGTGTGTACTTCAAATACATGCCCTTTGTGGGCAACCTTGGGGAAAAAAACATCATCTGTATCTTCAAGGAAGTTTACACAGAGATATTGAAGCAAAAAACCCCATGGGGATTGTTTGTTCTCAAATGTTTCTCAATAAATAAATAATAAACAGGCTGAAGGACAGCCTGAGGGAAGCAGTCAGGGTCAGAACTGCCTGGTTCCAAAGACCATAGGAATATATGAAGGGGTCTGATCCCTATTATAAAAAATTCCTAGTTAAAAAACAACTAAAATTAAAATACTGTAGTTTAATAAATATTTTTATAACTTTTTATAAGCATAATTTAAAAGTTATTTTTTATGCTTTCAAGGAGAACATCCCTGCTTATCTGTGCAATCTTAGTTGGGCACCAGGTATGTAACTTTACAATGCATGAGCATTGTTTGTAAATGCTGGACAGGCAGAAAAATCAAGATGCCTCTTTTCAGGAGGTTAAAGTGAACTATAAGAATTTAGTGCAAGTTTCTGCTTTTGTTTCTGCCCTTGCCCTTTTTCATACCAGAAGAAAATTAAGTAACTTGAACAACTGATATGAAAACTGAACAGAAATGTACTTTGGACTAAGACAAGAAGCTGACAGTTTGCATCATCAGTATTTTCAATCACACTGGTCAGAAGTGAGGTTCTGTATAGTATTCTCTTAATCTACCTTATGTTCTATATTTATATTGCTTTGCTGGAACTACAATATTTCCAGTCACATTACTAAAGGGACTTTGTCCTTGCATGTTTCCTTTTGGGCATGTGCAAATTCATTTTGTATAGAAATCTGCCACTATGGTGAGCACAAACAAATGTGAGGCAACTGAATGCTGCCATTTTTCATGAGTTGGTTGTAAAATCTGAAGTCCATTATTAAATTTGTAATTTTTTTCAGTAACCATAGACAGGTAAATATGGACCCTTCTCTGCATCACCTACGTAAGTCATGGGCTATTCCTGTGTTACACTCCAGTGAGGCTCTGCACTTAAGGATCAGGCAGCTGATATAAAACCTCACTTCATTATCAAGAGTTCTTTTAGATAGCTGCAACATTGACTTTGGTCTTGATTACCTGTGCAGTTAATATAACTGATTGCCTCCAACAGATACCTTACATAGATGTGGCTACTTCATTAAAATGTCCAGAGAGCCATCCACACATCATCTCCCCAGAGACCTAAGAAACTTCTTTTTCTGCAATATATTTGATTCTGGATTTATTTTAAGTACCTATACTTACATTAAAATCCGTCTTAAAACTACAAGGTGATAGTTTGTTCATTCCAAACTAAATGTGTCAGGTAATTAAATAATATTAATCCTACACAAACTCCTCCTTGAAAGTGCTTGTTTTCCAGACTCACTGCAGAGAAGATCCTTTTTACTGCCTGTCTGCAATAGAAATTATCACTTCCCTTCCACTCCTGGCATTACCTGGCATAAATATTAATCCTTTTTAACTCCACAATTGCTGTGATCATTAAAGCTTTACTGGGGTAGAGTCATGTGTACTAAAGCAGTGAATATCCTACATAGGTAGTAGGCTCTTAAAATATCAAAGCAGTTATATCACAGTAAACAGTTTTCATGACTATCATTGTAATTTCACAGGACACTGGATTATATTTTTTTCTCCAGTTTGGATACAACACTGTCAGACTGATACTTTTACATGAATTTAGGCCTGCTCTTCAGAATATGACTTTGCACAAAATTAATAATCCCAATAAAAGGGTATTTTGCCACTTCAGCCTTCTCATCAACTGATTACTGGTGTTTGGAGGACTGCTAAGGAACCTGCATATCTTCTTGTAAGGTAGTACATACTTACTCCTTCCAATTTACTTTCAAACAAGACATCTTGCATATTTGGAGCTGTTTGGCATATAAAATTCTGGCAAGGTAAAGAATGGTCAAATATACGCAAAAAAACCTCGCAGAGCTGTTGGGCTGCAACTCTCT
This sequence comes from Poliocrania exsul, assembly GCA_035041345.1. Classification (NCBI taxonomy): domain Eukaryota; kingdom Metazoa; phylum Chordata; class Aves; order Passeriformes; family Thamnophilidae; genus Poliocrania; species Poliocrania exsul. The sequence goes on from JAWWLZ010000139.1 coordinate 35,104,828, forward strand.
GTAAGATGCTTATGGTCTGTAAAATACACCTCAAAGTTGTTTCTCCATGCAAAACAAACAATTATTGGCATCTTCATCCCATGGAAAAGAGAAAACTATTTCCCATGTGCCTAAGCAGTGTGGTCTCAAATGAAATGGAAACATTTTAGCTTTCTTTTAATAGCCCTCTAAATCACAATGTAGCTGAGCAAACAGGCTTTGTAAATTATATCTATTAGGATTTTATTTGGCTACTGGAGTGCTGCGTCTTGGGCAATATTTCAAATTCATAAGTTAATATTTGCAAAAAATGCAATAGATAGAAATAACGAGAGTGAAGGAGGAAAATGGAAACCAGTTTTATGTTTAGTAAGTTCAAGTGTCCTACATCAAAGACTACCAGTGACTTCCAGGAGGCCACTACAGGTGACTCTGGCCTAGAAAATGCTGAGGTAAATGTTTCTTGGAAATACTCCTAATCAAAAAGAGCAATTAATATTAATGTAATAGCAATTACTCTGCCATACATCATGGTAAACTAAACTCAAACTGAGGAAAGTGCCAAATAATCCACTGACATGCTTTTGCTATGATAGTCTCCAGGTAAGGCTTAGCGGCAAGTACAATATGTATTTTTAAAAGAGCTCCACCTGATTTTCCTGCTATGCATAGATTCAGGAGTAACTATCATACATGGCTTTCATATACAATGCATGTATTTGTGTCATTTGCCAATGCTGTGTCATCAGAACTGAGTTCAGCAGAAGGCTCAGGAGGGGGCTCTGCAGGAAGTGCTGGTGTTTGAGGGGTGTCTTCTTCCTTGGTGTCCAACTGCATGCTTTCCTGTGACTGACCATCCATGCAGTCCTTTCTGGACATGGGGTGAACTGACACTTTTATTGCAATCTGTTGAGGTGGCTCATGCAGTGACGATGCATCCGAGTCAGCTGTGGGAGAGTCACTGCGTGTCAAAGCATTTGGAATCATATATAGCTCATCTGTTTCAGTGGTTTCCTGGCCTTCTGCTGCCTGACGTACAAAATTCTGTCCTTGCTCCTCCAAACCAACCACCTCCATAATTTCTTCCATTATAGTCCTGCAGTTCATGATGAGAGGTGGCAAAGGTACGCTCCGAGCAAGCTCTTCAATATAGCGAGCAAATTCCATGGTCTTGAACTGGGTTACTTTGGCAAGCTCGAGCGTTTTGGCTGATGTGATAATTGGGATACGCTTTGCGATCTCAAAGGCTTTCTGAAGTTTCTCTGCCCCTTCTGTTCTGAAGAATTCGTTGATTGCTTTCTCGGTTTTCTTCAGATGACTGCTCATCATACATAGCCGAGTGATGTTCAGTATCATAACAATGGTAAAAGCTACAAGGCAGACAATCATGTAATAGATTCCCATGTCTCCGGAGGTGAAAATGACTCTCAGCGTCACAGTATTGTTGACACTGCCATATGTATTAGACGCAATGCACGTGTATTTACCTCTGTCTTCAAAAGACACTCTGGTAATGTTTAGTAGCCCATTGTCAAGAAACCACCACTTTCCTGTCAGAGAGGAGACAGAGTAACTTAGTTAGAGGTATTTTGTTCACAGGATCAGCATAGTCTTAAAACATCAGCTCTGTCAAAACTGGCTTTGTATTTTGGAAGAAGGAAAAAATGTTCACAGGAAGACAAAGAATTTACAATCACAAAGGCCTATCTGTCCCTGAGACCCTAGTTGTGTTACTATCAAATTCCTGATATCAACTGTGAATAGTTCAAGCATGCCCTAGAAGGGTCTCATAAAAAATGTTAATATGCATGACATCTATTTTAATCTTATGATCAGTTAAGTTACAAAGATAGGACTATTTACCCTAGAGAGCCTCCCAAACACAGGTCGCACTTCCTCAAAGAACAGCAACAACAGGATTGAGAGGCAGAAAAACCTACTAAGCCCTCCTTGTTTTGTTCCCTGACAATGCTTTTTCTTAAAACTGGACTATTTTTGGTGTTTTTTCGTATATCGTATAATTCTTGTATCTCGTATAATTCTGCTAATGTAAACTTTAAAAACCCTAAAATTTCAGCCATCATACACTACACTGCCTGCCCTCTGAGCTGTCAAGAATCTGATTTTGAAGTATGATTTAAAAAAAAGGGAAATAGGATAGGAGCAATAAGATAGATGGGAAAGAGAAGAGCCAGGATAGGGAACATCTTGTTTGTCAGTATGAACATTTTACTTGCAAGAGTGATTTCTATCAGTGCAATATAATTGGTAACTTTGTCTGCTGCATGTACACATATATTTCATGTAAATGTACATTTCATATCCTTTGAATGTGGCACAGTAGAACAGTTTAGCTATGAAACTGAGTTTGAAACACACTACAATCCATTGTTCCTATATTGCTAAAGTGATTCAAGATTCAGTGAATTAAGAATTTTAATTCTTCAGGTGAACTTCATTTTTATTCAAATATCATTACACTATTCAAGAGCTCAGGACCTGCATATTTTGCTTTATTCAGTATGATTGTAACATTGCTATAAAAACATGATTCATTCTGAGAGGAAAGCCTTGTGTCAATTATTTCCTTTATATAAACCTACCACTGGAAGTGTTCACATGGCAGAGAACAGCCAGAAAGTGGAGTGGCTCTGTGCCGTCTGAACACTCGATACAGGGAGATGTCATACAGAAAATTTCCTTTTATAACAATGACAGGCTGACACAATCCCAAGCCATCACTGACAGATATCTGCTGAAGATAGTGATGAATTTCAATAACCTTCCACAGGAAGGAATGTCAGGTGTTCACCTGTCTTTACCATCAGAAAGCTGTTTTTTCCATAAACCTAACCTAACCAGCTGCTATTTAAGTTAATTCAGCAGCTGAACAAAGACACAGAACCTGTGACTAAACCAAAGACTAAACCAGCACAAAATCCTTGTACAATGCTTGTAAATCACAAGACGAGGATTGCAATCCTGCTACAGGTTGGTGTATACCTTGCTCCTACATTTATTTTATTCTTTTCACAGATATTCTTTCATTACTAGAAAGATTGTTCTGTTTGGGTTTTTTTTATTTCTTTCGAGGAAGAAACTGTGGGCAATTCTGAAACCCAGTTGAAAAAAGCCTTTAATTTAGAGTAGTTACAAGCTTTTACCATGTTCAAAGTTTTTCTAATTAAACATGGCTTATCAAAATTGGGCTTTTTACATTATCTACAGTAGAGGCCTATGTAGAAAGTACTCTCACAAGGTCCCCGCCCCAGTTCATGTGTACAGACAGCTCTTAATTACATCTTTTTATCCTCTTAGAAGGTTTAACTTAACTGAAGCACTGTTTTTAACCCTAGCATAATTTTTGAAAACAGCTGAATCACTTTGCCTTTAATTAAAAAATAAAGAATAAACACAAAGCTGTCTAAACTGGACCTTCATCAAAAAAAAAAAAAATCAGACCAATCCACTAAAGTTAGGCAAATGCAAAGGAAAACTCCTTTGCAGAGGAAATGTCAGCATCTGTAACAGATGCCACTTCTTTCTCCAGCTCTAGAATAACAAAAAATACAGAGTATTCCTGCTTAGTATTTCTTTGAATTGCAATGTTCATCCTTTTTGCAAAGCAGGATTTTATTAATTGTGAGATGACAGATGCCTTGCTGATGTACCCTGGCTCCAGCTGTTATAAATGACATAATGGCATTGAACTGTGACTCAGTGACTGGGTCTGTGCCAGTGGATCATGGCAGACAGTATAAGCCAAAAAAGAAAACAGTGATTAGAAAAAGTACCTTTGCTGAGTTTTGATAATGATTCAATGCTATAATTAATATCGTAAAGAAAAGTCTCATGCTAGGAAACATTCCTTACAGAAAGACAGTTTCTCAAAGGAGGTAGTGCACTGTTGAAATTCTGAGTTATAAAGTGATGTTGTCTTAATACTACATTTGCAATTTTTACTGATTGGGTCAAAGTTTTTGCTCAACTACCTAAATGCTTGTTTTAGTAGCTACCTCTCTCAGCTGACTACACAAACACCTAAATTTAGATGCCCCACTAAAGGGGAAATTTTTTGTTAGTGAGCCATAGAAAAACACACCAGCACACATCACTGTATGTTGCCACAACCACACAAATTATATCTGGAAGGCTGCTTCCTAGCACAAGTAGTTCCTTTCTGTAGCTTTACTCAGAAAATGACTGTATGACTGCATGACTGCATATAACCAGTTATGCAGTAAGCTTTTACAGGTACACCATGATGCAGCATATCCAGCTGGGTCAATCGCTACTCACGTCATAGCAGAGTTCTCTGTCAGATCAGCTATTAGATAGGCATGCTATCTTGGATTGAGTGTGAATAGCTAAGTGTTTATTTCATCATGCTGTGAACAAAGCAGTCAGTATGGAAGGATTACATGAGAAAAACACTTCTCATATACCCACACTCCCCTTAAACACTCCCTAGAAGTATAACTAGGATTATCACCCCAACCTTCCATTTAAGGAATATAAGCTCTTGTGTAATTAAGGTCTCTGGACAATGCCACTGAAAGGGTCTTAACTAAAGCCAGCATGGCTCAGACTTGGCCTGTTCTTCTGACGGCTGCCCTATACAGGTTTTTTATTCAGGGCATCTCCTGTTTCTCACACTCCCATAGCACTATGCATAAACACCTCAGGGAGTTAGCTGTGCTGGGTACATGCCAACAAACTATTGTTATATATCAAGACAATCCTCCTTTGAGTTGGAAAATAGATTTTTTAATCTTTTTGTGGTGCTAGAGAAGAACAAAAGTAGACAGAGTGAGAACTATAAACAAACCCAAAATCTTCCAATGAAAAGCAGCCTATCTACACCTTCTGTTACATGCTTCAACTTCTTGCTAGTGTTGGTATAAATAACACATTAAAAAGTTACTGTTTTCTTCCAAGGTCAACATAGAAAATTTGTAACTTTCACTGGGCTTAATTTATTTTCACACAGGAAAATACCACGCCATTATATTTGGGTTATTTGTCAACTGGCTGAAATGAGAACTGTCCCTGGACAGGCTACATCAGTGATATTACTAAGATCTTACCTTTATTCTCCTCCTCTTGGAGCAGGTGACCATTGGAATTGTACCACCTGTAACGTGGACTAGGACTACCTTGGACATTGCAGTCGATCAAGGCACTGCTGCCCTCCTTGACTATAATGTGGTCGATGCGGGAGATCACCACAGGCACGGATCCCGTATTGATACCAGTGCGGTTGAAAGTGCTATTAGTCACATCTTCAGCAGTTGTCAAAGCTGCTAATAAGATGACAAGGCGTGTGGTAGGCAGAAAGTACAAAAGGTGGTGGCTGTTCAATATGTCCATTTTCCTTCAGTGCTGTATACAACTGGCTGGAAACCGGGATCGGTTCTGTTGAGTGCAGGTCCTTGAGGTGAGCAGGTCACAGGAGAGTTCTTTGATCTGTGCGATTCTATGTTTAAAATATCCTATAAAATAAATAAATAAGTACAGTGAGATGGCACATCTAAACAATCCATTAGCTGTGCTCTTTAAAATAGCGACACATCCATTAATGCATCTCACAATGATCAGCCCAGTGTCTTGTCTAAATGCTAATGTTACCACAGTCCTTACTCTTACTGAAAAAAGATGCATATGTTTTCCTGACAATAGTGTTGTTCAGAGTGGCAGGTGTGGGAGAAAGCTTTTATCACCTAGACACTTAGCAGCAACTTAGCTACAGCAGCAGCTAGTTTTATACCAGTAGTTCAACAGATTTTTCTTTTTCTTTTTTTTTTACATTTGCAAAATCAACAGGAAAAACAAAGGTACAGCACGTTAAATAAAGCTGTCATTACCAGTACAGTGCTGCAGCTCTGTCATGTGCATGGTCTTAGATGAACGGTGAAACAGTGTAAGAAAGAACTACTCCAGGAAAGGTTTTTGGAACAAATGTTGTAACCCTTGATATACAAAATTTTGCCCAAACACAATAGCATATACAGAAAAACACCTCAGGCCATTCACTCCTTGGAAGCTACTGCTAAATGACATAAAACATAGCATGAAAGAATATTCTTAAAAGAAGATATTTCATACTTGATGAAGTAATTTCAGTATTATTTTTAGACCAGATTTAGAAAGAAGAACACTTGCTAGTGACATAATTATGGGTAAGGTTCCTTTGAGATACTATTGAAGTTAGGACTTCTCTGTTCCTTATATGGCATTAAGCATTTTGCTTGTAGGACTTTTTGCACACTCTCACTACAGTATTTTCCCTCAACTAATCATCAACAATGAGCCCTTTCTGAGACAGTGATTTCAGTTTCTGGACAGAGGTGGGGAGGGCATTACAAATGTGCTCTCTATTGGCCTCATTATGCTCCCACTGAGCACAATTGGCATTCAGTACTGACTGAGGGCACAATGTTGGCCTCAAAATGAGCACCTTGGAAAATTTCACTCAGGAGTCTAAAGGCACAAATGATGTTAAAATCACGTCAGAGTATTCAACTGCATTGGCTTTACTCATGTTTCTAAGGTAAATAAGTGAAACTTAGTGAAACTACTAATCAGAGAAATCTATCTGGATTCCTATCTATGTAGGAAACTATCTAATAAACTTTCCCCAAACAAGCATTTCCATTTCAAAACTGTTTACATTTTCTTAAAGATATGGTTGACACCATGGTGACTGATCTACCTTAGCATGGCAAATGACAGCTGACAAGGTTAGGTCAGTTCCATATATAAAGGAAACACTAAAATAAAAAGAAACAAACAAGCAATCCCCTTCACTATTTTCTTCTTTATTCATAAAGGAAAGAAAGCAACATTATTGTCTTTCACTGGTAATACTTGACTGGTTGTTTTCTTATCCATCCCCTGTTCTCTGTAAAGCAAAGAACTTGCTTTCATACAAATAGATATAACTGTTATTTAAAGAGCAAAATAGTTCTCCCATTTTGCAGGATGAATCATTATGAGAAATGACAAACTATGTTTTCTTAGATAAGCCGCAAGCACAGTGTAGATGCCTGTCCCAGCTCTAAGCCTGGTCTTGTTTTTTTTCTGTTTTTCTAATTATTGAATGTGTAAGTATTTGTCTTGAAGAGACAGAATAATTTTTAACTTTAAATTAATATGCAAATCTCATTTTTCATATAAAGCTATACAAACAGTGACTTCAGAAATCCATTTCCAATTATGCAAAGCATGTAGAGCCTGTGATTTTGAAGATCTGCATAGGTACAGTCTGTCTGAGTCAGCAATTTGAAAAATAAACCTTCAGTTCTGCCTATTCACTTCAGTAACTATTTACATCTCATTTCTACTACTCCATTAACCTTGGAGACTTCCATTCTTCATGGTTACACATATGCCCTCTATAAATGTTTCTGTCCAGTGTTACAGATCTGCATTGCACCATAAAGAAAAGCCAAAATCACACTTCCTGCCAAGGGAGCAGGAGCAGAGACTTACTTGATTAATACAAGGGGAAGGCCAAAAGAACAACATAAACTGATTAAGCTTTGTGTTGCTAATTACTGGCTGTGGCTTTTTATTACTGTATTTGAGCCTATCATATTTTTGGATGGCAGAAACATAAGTAGCAATCAAAAAAAAAGTGTTTAGCATTTTATTTTCAGAGGGAAATGAAATAGCATCTCCTCAGTGGGTGAACAGAAAACCTGTAAGGAAGGACCCCGAGAATACTGGGAAGTTCAAGGCAGCTGATGGCCCATTGCTTCCCTACAGCACAGGGCTACTGCTGTGCCAGCAGTAAGGTGTGCCTGTTCTGCAGGTGTCCCTGTGTTTAACACAGGGCATATGAAAGCAAAAACTGTACCTTTGTGTACCGATAAGAAATGTGACTGGTCCTTAATATGGTCAAAGGGTCTATTACTTGTCTGAACCTAACAGTAACTCCCTCATTCTGGCATAGAATTGAATCATAAATAACTGCGATAAATTTTAAGAAATAGAGCCAAATAATTTATGTCTACTGTCTGAGATTCTTACCTACTCCTGTTACTCCTGGGAATGTACTTTCTCATGCATGTTCCTGGAACAAAGAATATTAAGAAAACACTAAATATCTCTGTAGGTACATTTCTGTTTGAAATAAATGCAGTTTGATGGCTAATAAGAGGAATAAGTAGGTTTAAAGCAGAATGTTTGGAAGCGGAGGCTGCTGCTTTCATGTGCCATCCAGGGAGGTGCTTTTGATGGAGATCTGAGTATGACTGAGGAGATCGGGAGAAGTCTCTCCAAAGAGCAGTGTTTTAAGATGTAAGTTTAGACAAATCTTCCCAGGGCAACTATGAAATAGTAGGCATTCTTTTCTTTGGTGTGCATGCTCTCCACTGTTATTGGGGAACAAAAAAAAAAAAAAAAGGAAGAAACCCAAGAAGGTTTTCTCAGCATCACCTGACACAAGAAAATTACAAGGTGGCTATGCAGGGACCTGCATATCCAGAACCCTCTGCTGATCTGTTGGTCATGACCAAAAATGCTAGAGTCAGGTCAGTAAAGCAGCAGAGAGAGAGAACTAAAAGGGTAGAAAATATGCTTACACCAGACTCCAGTGCAAAGAAAGATTTGCTGAGAGTTCCTGTCCTCCTGCTTTGCCACAATAGCAGCCTGAGGATATCAGGGAATGTAAATCTGGGAGCCAGCTGCTTTGTTAAACAGAAGTGATGTAATGAGTTATAATTTAATCACGCAACTAAATGGGGAGAAGACTGAGACCAAAATAGGACTGCTAGCGATGTCTGCCCACGTTTGGCAAAGCAGCAAGAAGACAGCCAAAATTATAACCTTTTAATCTGACCTGAAGTCAGAGAAAGCTGGACTGACTAGAGCAAAACAAAGATTCCTGTGATAACTCCTTGGACTGAAAGTAACACAGTATCTGAACAAAGGAAGACATCTACAATACAGAGAATCACTCTGCAGGAACAGATTGAGTCTCTGGGAGCATTTTTGACACAAAAGAGTCACTATAAACGAAAAACTATTTTCTAGTTATAAAAAGAATGTAAGCATTCCTTTCTCCTGTCCCTAAAGCACATGAGCTACCTGTAAAAGACTTATAAGAAGTAAGACTATATAATATAATTAAGTGTAGTTACACATGCTTTTTACGTTTTCTTTTTTTAATTTTAAATTTGTGGTGCATGAAATGGAAAAAGAATACCTCTGGCTACTCTGAGCTACTTTTCCCACCCAAAGCTATAGTCAAAACAGACTTAACTCCCAAGATGGAATTAGAGGAATCTCCAAACTCTTCTCCAGCACCTAAAACATATATATATATAGATAATTTCCCTGCTCTGTTGTATCTGGAGCAATATTTACCACTGAAAGATGGTTGACAGTGGTCTGTAAATTAAATAGTTTTTTTCTTCCCTAACTCAAATGCTATAAACTGAAAATATGAAAGTAACAGATTTACTGCAGGATTAATTTCCACGGAAAATTGCATGAGACTTGAGCAACATGAGAGCATATGACAGGCTTTTCCTCTAAGTGGGATGATAGGCAGCTCTAGCATGCTCTCTATGCATTTCTATCCAGAGAAGTTCACTAGAATGTGCTCCAGAACACGCAGAGCTGCAGTGTGGTGGTATTACTCCTAACGATGTGAAACAGAGACAGATCCTGAGGTTACAACTTCTCTGTCCAAAATCAAGCATCAGTCTAAACAGAAGACACAGCTAGGCTGGCTAGGAACATGTTCTGACTCATCATTTATTTATTCATGTCATAGCTCTGTTTGCTTCCCATATTACTGCCACCAAAGAAAATTACTATGGGTAAGGGGCCATGTTTTTAAGCATTGCATTTGTGCAGAACAACACTATGACAGAGCACAAAAGAACAGAAAAGGAGGGCAGTGATGCATATACCTTTTCTTGGCTCACTCACTTCTGTAAGACTGGCCTGTTCTTGTTCTTGGAATAATGTGTAATCCTATTAACTGTGAGGATATTCAATTCAGAAGTGAAGCACAAGAAGCCCAGCTTATTGTATAATGCATAAATTAGGTTCCTATAGCTTTAACAACCCAGTGCTATCTTGCTTGGCTTGTAAGTGATCAAGAAAATTAAATGATTTTCATTCTAGTTCTCATTTGTATAAAATAAGTATCAAGGTTTATATGCTACAAAACAAATTAAGGCTAATTTTTAATTATTTAAAAACTACTTGCTACCTTTCCTAATTTCCATGGAAAATGTCTTTATAGAGTGGACAAAAGTAAAAGTTAACAGGATTTACTGGAGAAGGAATGCAAATGAGAGAACTTATGCCACACAGAACATGAGAAGCTCACTGCCAGTTCCTAGGCTTAAGATTGAGAACCACCTACTGAAAAGCTTAAGTTATTAGAGTCCGGACAGGCAGATGAAGAGAAATGTCATTCATTTACAACTAGCATAAACTTTCTAAAACTTATTTTTCTACTCCTTTGCTAGATAATAAAATATTAATGCTTGATTCTGAAAGAGCTGCTCTGTTCATTCTCTTTGAGGGAGGATTTCAGTCCTTCACAACTTTGTGGTTTCTGCTTCCCTGGCTAACTTGAGTAGGTGGCACTCTGGTGATGTTTGTAAGATGAAGAGTTTCCTTCTGCATGTCTAGACCAGGGCTTGCCAACTGGGCAGCAGCTCCCAGCTATGTGCATGTTCAGTCTCTTCCGCTGCTTTCAGCTGCTTGGGAATCTTTAAGAAACTTATCAGGGCTGAGCCCTGGCCACCTGCTCAGCCACCTGATGGAAGGATATAGAGAAGACAGACATGGGCTCCTCTCAGAGATGTGCTGTGAAAGGACATGAGACAAGGGACACAAACTGCAACAACAGAAATCATGATTATTTAAGCAGGAGGTCTGCAACAGGTGCCCAGATGGGCTGTGGAATCTTCATCCTTTGAGATGTTCAAAACTTGGCTGAGCTGGTATACACTGGCCCTGCTTTGAGCAGGCTGTTGGATCTGATGGCCTCCAAAGGCCACTATCCCCCCTAATCTGAAGAAACTCTTAAGACTCCAGAAACAAAAATACAAGATTATCTTGGAGAAGTTGATGTTTAAAAATATGGTTGATCTTAAAAATTGCCCTATGGGATGCTAGGAAATTGCCTTCATGATCCTGGACAGAATTTTTGAGCAGCAGCATTTTAGAATGACAGGACAGACTGAGCGTGTTGACTACAGCCTGAAAAAAAGAGTACTTAAGTAAGTAGAATGGCAAGTCCTCTTTACCATATAAAGAAGACTTATTTCCAGCCAAGGTAACTAATGAAACATCACTTATTTGGGGTGTCTACAATAGTGAATGTTGGGTTTCTTCCCCACATGTAAATAGTCAGACTCTAAGTTCATGGTTATTATCTGCTGATATATCTGTCTTCTTGATCCTACAGTTGTCAGTTGAGGTGAATCTAATCTTGAAACAGAATAAAGCAGAGATAAATCAGATTCAAAGACAGACTGAGATGACCTTCTCAGACTACTGATTTCACATGGAAGATGAGTAAGAACAGATGTCAGCAAAAATATACACAATAGTGAATGGTGTAAAGACAGCTGAGACACGTGCATTTACTGCTTCACATAATACTAGAAGGAGACAAATTTCAGTGAAACTGAAATGGAACAAGGGACAGAGGGAGAAAAGAAAATAAGGGTTTTTTGTAACCATGATCACACTGCAATTTCACAGAATCATGGAATGGCTTGAGTTGGAAAGGACCTTAAAGATCATCTGGTTCCAATCCATCTCTATGGGCAAGGGCACCTTCCACAAGACCAGTTCACTCAAAATCCCATCCAACCTTGCCCTGAACACTTCCAGGGATGAGGCAGCCACAACTTCACTGGGCAACCTGTTCTAGTGCCTCTCCACACTCAGAGTAGAGAATTTCTTCCTAATATCTAATTTAAACATACTTTCTGTCAGTTTAAAGCCATTTCCCCTTGTCCAACCTCTACATGCCCTTGTAAAAAGTCCCTCTCCAGTTCCCTTGCAGGCCTCTTTCAGGTACTGGAAGGTGCTCTAAGGTCTTGCTGGAGCCTTCTCTTCTCCAGGCTAAACAACCCCAGCTCTCTCAGCCTGTCTTCACAGGAGAGGTGCTCCAGCCCTCTGGGCATCCTTCTTATCATCCTCTGGACTTGTTTCATCCCACCCACATCTTTCTTGTGCTGAGGACTCCAGACCTGGATGCCGTACTCCAGGTGAGGTCTCACAAGGACAGGATAGAGGGAGAGAATCACCTCCCTCAAGGTTATTGTCTCAATTTCTTGACACAGGATAAAATAAGGGCTGGGAATCTAGGAAGAGGCAAGAGAGACTGTATATCATTTACAAGTACAGATTCATAAATTATGACAGCTTAGGATGAATGTGGGGACTTAACTGTCTTCTGTGTGTTCACTGTCCTCTGTGTGTAGGGCCCTGGGCAGTGAATAGGAAGGGCTGTCAGTATGGCACCTTGGAGCCCTTTTGTAGGACTCGTCTTAAAAAAAATATAACAAAGAAGCCTATGGATTAATTGTATGCTTTGCAGGCACAGGTAAGCTCTTAAAGGCAAACACTTGTCAATTTGCTTTTTATGGTGAAAAATGATATTTAACGAAAGAAAGAAAGAAAATGGAAAAATCATAGGCTGTAGCTTATTCTACCATTGATGACAGAACTTGAGCAAAATTTAGTCATTGTAAGTTTCTATCTTCTAAAATTATTTTGTTCTGAACACACACAACACTGTAGGGGATAACAAAGTAAAGTTAATGACTGTAGAGATACAGTTATCTTAGAGTTCCACAGTGTAACAATACACTGCCAAGCAATAAGGTAATTCCATGGTTTATATGTGTGATTGAAAATTAATGCTATGTCCATACTTTTCATACAGGGAAAGAAGTGTATGCCATTTTATTTGGCAGTGGCACAATGAAGGAGTTTTCATGTTGCATTTAGGAGTGGTGTTAATGTTTTAGAATTTTTGTACTGTGAGTATCTCCTCAGTTTTCTTTCTCTTTATCTTCCTTCATGTCTCAGTATTGCAAAACTAGCAAGTATATGGCATCCTAGAGATTTTAAGACCTGCTTCACTTAAATATTTTAATGGACCAATTGATTTAACTATGTCTTTGAATGGTTTGATGTGCACTCCCCTCCTATCAATGGACACACAGAGATGCTAATCCATTAACCTAAAAAAGAATGAATTAAGGTTGTTGGTAGGTAATTATAGGAGAGATTATTTAAAAGTACCTCCAGAATGCCAAACCTCTGAAAAGTTCCTTTTTGATGTCACAGCTCCTGTAATTCCAGCACCTCTGTTGTATCAAATCAACTTTTTATGAAATACATTGAATCAACAAAAGCACTTGGGCAGCTTGGATGCTTAACTCCTCATTAAAAAGTTGTAGTTCAATTGTGCATTCTGATATGGACTGAGCAATTTAAGTGTTCTTTCTACATGGTTATTTTAATGACTGCAGCAAAAGCAAAGTTCTGTATTTAGTGGAGAAGCTTGCTGTTTTTAATCAAGGCAGGTACTGTGGTGGAAATGTCCTACTGAGTTGTGGGCTACCCATATCATAAAGCGAATTCAACACTATCCATAATAGAGACTTTTCAAGGCCCAGTTTATGTCTGCTAAGTATACACACTTTAAGGAATTTTATTTTTAGAAATAAATACTTTATTATCTAGATTCATTTGGTATTTGTGTTTATATAGAGGCTGCACAATTACAATTCAATATAGTTATTCCAGAAACTTTTGTATGGCTTAAGAGGCCCTTGCTTAACTCCTTGCAAGCTTTCAGCATATCTGCTGGTTTGCTGTTGCAATAAATGTGATGGATCAATGCTTAAAAGTCCCCTTTGTTGAGAAAGGGGGAACAATGAAGATTCACAGAGAATCTGTCCCACACTTCCACATACATCTGTGCACTGCCTGGCCTCACCAAGTTCTACATACATTTCCTTTTCTTTATTCACCTCTTATCTTTTATTTATTCCTGCACTCTGTATGCATTATTCTGCCAACAGTTTAAATAATCAAAGTCAGCAAATGCTACAAATCTCATATGCTTTTGGCAAGGCTTATGAAACTCTGATAAGAACATAGCAATGCAGAATGTGGTCCAGTTCACTTCCTTCCACTTGCTCTTTTGAGTTGTGCTTGTAAAAGTGAACCATCCTTTAAGCATCCTTTAAGTTGTTTTCTTTTTCCAAACAAAGAAGAAAAATTCCAGATGTAGGACACTCAAATAAGACACAAATTTAAAAATTAAGTTTTGCTTAAACAAAGATATGAAGGACTTTGCAGGGCTAAAAATTCTATTTAAATTTTGAATAAGTTAGTATTTTCAATGCACTGATAGAGTTTTTATTATGCTGCTTTAACAAAAGGCTCCCATTTTAGTTGGAATATAAAAGAGACAAAAGAATAGGAGAAAATATATTGGAGAATTTGAGTATTTCTTCTCTATCCCTATAGAACTGCAAGATGGATATAATTTTAAATGATTGGCTTTCACATTTATCGGTTACCACAGTACAGGGCAAAGAGGTTACACACGTGGATGCCGTGATTAGATCAGGATTAACCTTGTCAGAGGGGGAATTTAAAGGAATCTAACCGTTCATGTCTGATGGCAATTGAAAAGGATCATTTCAGGTTAGAAGTGTCTGCACGTCTTTCCTCCATAAGTAACAAAGGGGACAGCTGATGGATTCAAACAAGTTTGCCCTGCACCACACAACAGCTTAAGACTTGCTTGTACACAAACGTGATAAATTCAGGCCTCTCCAAGCATGACTATATAAGGCCACGCATATGCAATAATTTAGCTGGAGGCTCTCAAGAGCTCACTAAAGAACCTTCGTAATTTCAGACTTGTGTGCCAGTTATTTCTACATCATATTGAAAAATGTAACATTAAAGTTACATAACTTTCTCAGTATCCAGTTCTGTTGATAGGAACATGTACTACACAGTCACACACATAGGACTGGGGACCGCACATACAACAGTGCATCTGCACGGCCATGTACGGTCCCTGGCTCTGTAGGACTTAAAAATATCAGCAGATATCTTTTCTTGGAATAAAACCCTCAGCATGGCAGAACCATGTCAATTAAATGTTAACTCTGGGCTAGATAGGTTATTCTTAATGGAATTCCTCTACATATTGTGGCCCTCTTCTAAAACAAGGTATTTATTTACATACATCTGTATAGAGGTTGTAATTTCTGATAAATGAATGCTACTATGTTAATTACTTTGAAATTAGAGAATCCACTACCAAAATTTCCAAGATAGGTAAATCAAAATCACTAAATCTGTTTGATTTCCTCTAGCCTATCACAAATAGGTACCAGTTTTGTCTCCTGTTCACAGCCTTCCTAGCAGGGAGAAAATATGATGCTCTACAATGCTGCTACAAATGATTTTAATCACAGTAGCTGGTGTAAAGTACTACCATCTGTATTGTCTCGGAAATGATGTTTCTAAGGTGGGTCTGTATGTGGACAGAAAATGACACTGTTTTAATTGACAGAACTAAACAACAAAATTAAGGCTACAAAGAGATGTTCACCAAAGCACACAAGCCTGCGTTGGATGGAAGGTCAGAATTACAGGAATAAAATATTCCAGGAAGTATCCAGGAGCTTGGTCTTACACCACAGTCTTCTGGTGACATATTAGCATGATCCAGGACATAACAAAGTAGGATCATAGGCATTTGTGCCTGCAGAAACTTCTAGTAAAGGTGCAACTTGCTGACAGAGAAAGAGGACCCTGCTCACAAAGCTTGGTACAGATTACTTTAGCTCCTGGCAAGCTCACTCTCTCTGTTGCAAGAAATTTAAAGCATAAAAAAAATGCCAGTCCCCACATTCCAAACTTTCTAGACAATAACTGAAATGAAGATTGATTTTGTTCCATTTAAATTATTCCCCAGAACACGTATCATTGTGTCACAAATGTGACCCTCTCCTAGGCGGTATGGGGGTTGCTTTGCATATTTCTGTTTGTTGTATGGGGTTTTTTTACCCTCTGGTTAAAGCAATGAATTCACTTTATCCAGGTTCTGTGTCAACTCCATCCTCCTCCTCCATATGAGAGCAGGACCTGCCTATTTGCAGGGAGGCAAGGGGGACAGGAATGGACAAGGGCAGAGAGGCAACTGGAGTTGTACTACACAGATCCCTTCAAGATTCACTACCAACTCCCACCATGTGTTAAATGTTTTAAGAGTGACCGATTTTATCTCCAAACTTTCAAGATGGGAAATACGCACTGGACATGAAGTAGGAAGAAAGCCCTGTTTTGTTTGTTTGTTTTGGATGTTCTGCTCTTTGTCTAGGCATCCGAAAACTTCAAATTCTTCAGAAAAAAACAGGCATACAATGTGCACTCCAGCTGTGTAAGCTGCACTCAGCATCCACTGATGTTGACATACTGCAGTATAAATGAGAAGGCTTTCCAATAAAAAAGGATTCCTACTACAGCAACCACAAGTACATCCATGGTGCTGTTGCTAACTGTACACACTAAGCCAGACAAAGGATTTCTGCCATGCAAAAACATCATCTCTACTGAAAAAAGATCTGCCTTATTTTGTCCTACTGCAATGAAGAAACTCTTCCACAATGTAATCTCTCTAAACAACTAAAATGCTACATTTAACTCCTTTATATTCTTCCTTTTGAACTAATCTTACAGTCTTTCAGACAAATATGTATAAAATGAGGTTGCATGTTGGATTTTGCCTTCCTCACACAGTTGGTAATTTTATTTCCCTGAGCGGGGTTATCAGGGTAGCTCTGTTTGTGGTGCTTCAATTTAACAAATGAAAGAGGGCAGTTAAGAGTGTAGTCTCTTACAAGACTCTCCAGATAAATGCACTAGAAAAGTGCCTGCTCAGTAGTGCTCTCTGTTCTCTTAAGCTCCCTTGTCCGATACTGCTCTAATATGCCCTGTTAAGAAACAGTATTTGAGAGATTATTGCAAGACTACTCCGAAGTTTTAGATTCTAGTTCCCTCGGGGCACTTCTGAAAATGAGTTTTACCTTATGAAGCTATCCTGTGAAATAAAAGGGTAATTAAAGCAAAATATCAGGTGGCAGGCTTTATTTTGAATTTAAGGCAGCACCATTTAAGCTCTCTTAGAAGTCAGTTTCATCTAAGAGGCCTCTGCACTGAGGTGTCACCTCCCATTCTCCTTCCCCGGGTGGGACAGCAGCGAGCATCCTGCACGCAGGAGCCGGAGGGCTCCAGTAGAAGCTTTGTGCTCATTAGATTTTTTGCCTAACGAAATCCACCTTCCTGCAAGCCTCCGTGCCGATCTGAAATAGTCTCTTGAACTTCAGTGCCGAACACAGCATTGCTCCGCTCCCGTTGCGAGGGGAGCTACCGCGCTGCACGGCGGGCTGGCCGCGACCGACAGCGGCGGGGAAGAAGCGCCGCGCCGGGCTTGCCGTGCCGCAGCGCTGCCGGCACAGCCCCCGGGCCCGCCGGGACAGCGCGCCCGCTCCGAGGCTCCCCGCGAGGCCGGTTCGCAGGTCGCCGACAGTCGCGGCAGGTGGAGGCGGCGGCGGACAGCGCCTCCCGGGAACGCCGCCTGCCCGCTCGCAGGGGGAACCGCGGCCCTCGCCCCGCCGCTCACCTGCCGGCCCGCAGCTCCCGCAGCTCCCGCTCGCCCGCTCCTGCCGCTGCTGCGGCTGCCGCTGCTGCCGCCGCCCCCCGGCAGCGCCCGCCGCCGCCGCGCCCCTCAGCGCGCCCCGCGTAGCACCATGCCGGGGCCGGCGCCGGGGCCGCGGCCGCGGCCGGGGCGGGCGGAGCGCGGCGCTGCGGCCGTGCCGTGCCGTGCCGTGCCGTGCCGTGCCGTGCCGTGCCGTGCCGTGCTGTGCCGTGC
>JAWWLZ010000139.1:35122812-35215631 GCA_035041345.1 Poliocrania exsul
CACTGAGCATGCCCGGGGCCGGGCCGGGGGGCGGCCCCGGCGCCCGCGGGGCGCGCGGGGGGCGGCAGAGCCCCCGGGTGCGGGCCGGAGCGGGGTCGGGCTCGTGCGGCGGCTGGAGGAACGAGCGGCGGGGCTTGGAACGGACGGGCGGCGCGGAGCCGCTGCGGGAAAGGCGCGTGGGTGCTGGGGGTGCGAGCCCCTTGTGCCCATGCAAAGCCTGCGGTCCGGCGGGAGCCTTTCCCTTCTCAGGGACCCTTCTCAGGGAGCAAGTGCTGCAGGAAAGGGGTAACACCCCAGCCCGCCTAGATTATCTTGAGAATCCAAATGCCGCGCTTCAGAGGAATGGCACACAGGGCTTTATTCCTAACGGGATCGCAGCGCCCAACTCTAGTTTAAACAGTCTGAGGAGGTCTCAGCCTGTGGGAACCTGACACTGACTCTGCAGTTGTCTAAAGTGTTGTCACCAGAGGGCAAAGCTGCCTTTGAGTTTGAGCAAAACTGCTTAAATATGGTTAGTGCTACCTGTGCAGGCTGTGCAGCTGCTAAAAAATGGATTGGGACGTATGTGGACAGCCCCAGGCACGAGTCTGGCAGGGACCCAGTGTGTGCTGGTGCTGTCCTTTGCCACTGTCCCATGCCTCCTCCCTGACCTTGTGGCATCAGAAGAGCATGCAGGGTGACCTTCAGCTGAGTAGCAAAGCCAGTGGGTTAAACCATGGAGGTTTATGTTTCCAGATGTTTTTAGTCCTCTATAGCTAGACTTTGACCTTAGTCTTCAGGGCCTCTTTCTAATTGCTTCCAGGGATGAAGTAAGATGAGAGAACATTTGCTGAAACCATCAGAAAAGCATGGGTTAGGACTTTGTGTCATCTCAGGGGGAGGTGTATGGGAGGGCATATTGTGGTGCACATCGAAGCAGGTCTCCAGCCTGTCCAGGGAAAACCGAAGAGGAATAGAAACAAAGGATTCAGAAACAGAGAAGCAGACCCATCCAGGGAGTTGAACTTGTTATGATGAGAGCCTGGGCATCTGGTCCCACTACCTTGCATGTAAGAAGTGCAGGGATGGCTACAGCAGTCGGACACAGATGAATCCAGTGCCTGGGAGTGGTGCAGGCACTGGTAAGGCAAGGCTTCTGACAGCCAGGACTTTGTGTGTTCCAGTGTCTTCTGCATGCAGAAATTGGAAGACAGTGGGGAAGATGCATCTCATATGGTCAAACTTGGGCAGAGCCAGGTGCAAACTGAGGGAATAGGTCAAGGACTGTGTTTCTTATTTATCCACTCTTCTAGCAAAACATTTTCTTGATGGGAGGAGCTGTTTAGGTCACAGGTTCTTGTTTGCCACTGACTTGCAATTTGTGCTAGCTTGCCCCGCTTACTATGTACTAGTTTTTCCTTTCCATCTTGAAGCACTGTTTTTGAACACAATCAAGTGGCATTTATTTATCAGTTAACGATGGAGCAGTTAGATAGCTGAGTCCCCAGTCTTACAAACCCCTTTTAAGTCAGGTAGCACTCTGCTTCTCTCTGAGTGCCTGTCAGATTTGTGTATAAGACGAGAGAAAATCATCTCACACACATACAATGATCTTCCAGATTATTGTATTTGGAAAAGTCACATATCCTTCCTTCTGAAAGGGGCTACCCTTTCAGTCTCCTCCGGTTTTTGTGAACATAAGCCTGTGTTGCTGGAGACAGCCAGCACATCATCTGCTCCATGCCCATTCCTGGGAGTTGGTGATCTCCTGTGTTGGTGTGGCCCATGTTTATCCTTTTATTCCCTGTAGCTGTTCAGATGGTAACTCAGCTGGCAGATGTAGCCATTTTTTTGTGGACTGCAATAGGTAGGGAGAAAGCAGTTAAAGCAGTGGTAATCCTGCACAACTTCCTTGATTTCAATGTTTCCTCCATGCCCCTTTCTTCCTTCCCCTTCTCCCACTCTTGCAGTCAACGTGTTGCCTGAGGAAGACAGCTGAGCTGTAAAGGCCTGTTCTAACACCTGTGGCACACAGCCTCTAGCTGACCATAAACTCCTGAAGACCAGCAAGAAACTACCAGCCGATCAGAGTGCCTTGCCTAGAGCTTGCTTCCAGCATTAGGTATCCCCACCTGGTATATCATTTATGCCTTAAATGTGGCAAGTTTGGCAAACTTTCTGAATTGCCTGCACTCTGGTGGCTAAGCTTGATATCTTTGGTGCATAGTAAAAAACAGCTAAGGTCTCTGGGAGAGAGGAGAGCTGGCTTCAAATTCCTGCTTTACCCAGCCTGGAGCAACGTCTGAAATCTCAGTCTGTTAAGTGACTGTGTGGATTTTGTGAGGCCTTTCTCCATCCCGCCTTCCAGTAGTGCTTGCAGCAGCTGTATGCAGAGGACTGGCACACTGATTTCAGCAGGTCTTCTGGATGTGTACTCTAGCTCTGGTCAAGCTATAAAAACTCCCTAATTTACCTGAGCTTAAATTATTATATACAGATGAAAGTGATAAAATTGGCAGTGTTGTTATTTTTTTGATAATGCATGCTGGAGATAGATAAACCCTGACATTTTATACTTAGTGCTACAGTGAGCTGATTCTACCCCAATAAAACCATAACATCATTTAATAAGAGGCAGCCTTTTATCTTAGAGCAAACAGAACTTTGGTATTGCTAACAGTTTTATCTGAACAGCATAATCAGGGAAGCCTTGTAATCATGCTGTTAAAAGTCTAATGTAAGATTAAATTGTATTTTTTTTGTAATTACAGTCCCTCCATCCACTAGGTGGAGCGGGATGTGGGAATGGCTGAGACAAGCTTGTGCCACACAACGTAAGGTAAAAGCAGAGAAACAAAAGAAAAAAGGACGTTTTTAGCAAACCAGCTGTATTAATGTGCCAGTCAACATAGATACATGAGAGGATATCCCACTTAGAAATTAGCTTGCCATATTTCTCATAAAGTAGAAAGGAACTTTTGATTACAAGAATTATCTTGTTTCAGTATGGTGATGTTACTCTTTCCTTTCTTTTTTAAAATTTCTAGACCTGAGTGTAATTAGATCTTGCATGAATACTAGTGAGGAAATGGTAACTTTCTTTATTAGGATACATATCTTCAGCATGCTAAACTAACTCAATTAAATCGTTTTTTGGAAATATGAGCTGTATTTTAGTTTTAGTTGTGTCTGTCACCTGAGATTGTTAATTTAGTCACTGTAATCACATTATTCCCATCTGAAAGACTGCAATTCCAAAATAGAACAGCACTGCTTTCTTTGTTGAGTAGTATCCTGTCTTCTGTGAAACATGTGGACACAGGAAAGGTTTGCAGCTGATCTTGGCTGGGGTGTGGAGATGGAGAAATCATGTGGTCCTGGGAACTCCTGCCCTTCACCAAATGTGCCAGACTGGTGTGGGAGGAAGTGTCACAGGAGGGAATAGGCATTCCTATCTTGAACCATGCAGCTGGCATCTAGTTCAAAGTACTTTATTTATTAATTTATTTTAACCAGCATACATTCTTGCAGCAAGCACAGACTTCTTTTGGTACCTTGCTTTGTATCAGTCCTTTGAGAAATATCTTCCTCTGAATTGTGCCCCAAAGCATTGTGGCTTATGTTTTGTTCTTGTTTCTCCTCCCTACTTTTCAAAATGACTCAAAATAATTTAAAAAACGTTAGGCATGAAGCTCATAAACGTTTGGTGTTTTCTATTTGTACCTCATAATACCATGTAGTGCTAACCATTTCCCTTCTGCATTTCTAAATTTGTTTACTTTCCGGTTTTGTTGGGGGTTCCTTTTTTATCCTTTACAGGTAAACAGGAACGACCAAGGAAATTTTTTTCCTCCTTATCTTTTAAGACATGGAGCTACAAAAGTAACTTGTTTTTATAGCTTTACTGTGACTTCTCTCTTTGCTCCTCCCAGAGAAGGAAATATTCTCAGCTTGTTTGAGGATGACTTTCTCTGCAGCAATCCATTTTTGTCACTCATTTTTGAGGGAAACTCCTTCCTGAACTATGTCCTAGACACAGTCCATAAATGCAACAAACCCACTGATTATATGGTCACCATATCACTATTTTATTCAACTGCATGTATGATTCTTCTTGAAATTAACTGCATATCTTTTCTGGTTTAATTTCCTTTTTGAGGTTCTCCTGGCTTTCCAGTATATTCTCTTGGTGTAGAGGTCTCTGCCATGTTCTACATGAGTGTGAACAGTTTCTACATGTGCTTGTAGTTTTGTGGAAAGTGGTGTTGTTCAGGCTCTTCAGTGATATGTGCTTCAGAAAGTCTAGCTGTTGATAAGCTAAGGCAAGGGCAGATATGTCTGCATAAATTATTGGCAGCTGAGGAGAAGATTACATCTACATCTCTTTCTCTGAAGGGAAAATTCCACAAAGAAGTGACAGAAAACTGAGTTCAAATGTTTTGTCACCATCCCTCTGTCCAGCACAAAACTTTCTACATGTAAGCTGAGGCTAACTTAGAACACTTCTTACAGATAGAAGAGTTCTGGTTCCTTTCTTTTTCTGCACCCCATACCACTTCCTTGCCTCATGATTTCCTATGCATTTCCTTCTAGCTACAGAAAACTGGAGACGGAATATTTATTCAGAGACACTGATGAGATGAAGCTCAAGGCTGGAAATGAAGTTGCTGAGCCAGGCATAGAAGAGTTTCATCTCTCTGTCAAAGCCTAAGAGGGCTCTTGTTTGTAGACAGAAATACTGGATGACAAATGGATTAGTGGTGACACTGGGTGAGCCAAAGGCCTAAGAACAGTTACCTTAATAATGCCAGATGCCTCAGTCTCTTTAATTGTTTTCCTTTCTTACCAAATAATCTTACTTAATTCAACTTTCTATTGTATGAAACAATGATCACTTCTCTAATCGCCTTTGCTGACCTGCCTGGCCCATAGCTCTCCAGCTGAATAAACTGAGATAGGGCAATAAAAAACAAATCTTCACCACTAATTAGCTTTTGAAACATCAGTGTTTACCATTCACCACATGGACTGACTATAAGGCATTACACCCCCATGGAAACAATCTACAACTGCATGTCGTGAATGTACAGTAATATGAGCCACAGAATACAGTGCTGAATTGCACCTGAATGAAAAGATACTGGGAATGCTGCCTGACCTTCAGCAAGATCCAGTGTTTATGTCAGCAAGAAAGATGAGCCAAATTATTCATGAGGCTGAAAGGGGGAGGAAAGACATGTGATCTTGGAGCAGTTAGAGCTATATTATTCTTGGGGGAAAAAACTAAAGATGATTATGTTAATATTACCATTCATGTTACACTCTCACCAGAGTCCATGTTTTAGAAATGTATCAACCTTTGTGTATTTTATCCAGCTGCAAAAATACAATAGGGTTTTAGAGCATCAGTGGATACTGTTTTTATTCCTTTTTGGTTTTGTATTTTTTGTGAAGGAAATGGTTCAAGAAACAAGGTGAAGCAATAGGTGTGAATCATCAATAAGGTGGCTATAGGATGTGGGAAATTTTAAAGGAATATATAGTAATCATGCATTAATATGTGAAAACAACAACAAAAAGACAACAAAATATTAAGGATTTTATAACATAAAACCAAAACCTGAAACTGTTTTCCGTGATGTAGTCTGAAGCTGTGTTCCTTAGGGACACTATACACTTATTGGAGGAAGCTGAGTATATTATTGCTGTAAGGAATAGGAAATGTGACTTTGAAGATACTGCTTATCATGAGGAATAGGAATTCGGTTTTTCAGCATGGTCTGCAGTTGAGTAGCACTGCTGAGTGGCACTAAAATAAATGCAATAAATGTGCAATAAATGCAGAATTTGTCTTGACACAGAAGGTGTGCCAGGCTGGGCCTTTTTGCCTTCAGAAACCCAATGTGTTGTCAGCCCATGCATTTTCTTATTAGATATTCACAAAAGAAAGCATGTAACCTCTTTTTATGAATAACTGTAGTATTTCAATTAATCACCTAATTCCACAGTAGAACAGTGAAATTTAGTATGTGAGTAATTTCAGTGAGTCAAGCCAAACCTGGCAAACATCAAATTAGAAGCAGTGACTGTCTGATGTCTGAATATTTTTTGCTAAAGAAAACCATATAAAATGTAGAGTAGTATTTTTTCCTGCAGCTATTTCTATTTACCCGCAGTGTACAGGGGTTTGACATTAGCGGTTGTCCCCAAATGATCTCAAGCAGTGTTGACACAAGCAGAATGATCACATATCTACCACATGGAAATCCAGCTGTCATTCGAGGAGGATACAACCCCATACAACCTTGGAACACCCACGAGGGAAGTGACGTGAATGATTTTAAGTGTTTGAAATACAGTGGGGCACATCTTACAGCTCTGACTGGAAAAGTAGATTCAGAGAACTGTAGTTTTAAGAATCTGAAACCTCATCCATTTGTAGCCTGTTATTATTAAGTCATATTGGACTGATAGATTTGATTCCTGGCAAGTAAAAAAAAAACATTTCTGACATCTTTAGGCATTCCTCCTGGGTATTTCTGAGGTGAGTCCCAACCTGCAAAGCTGTTCTCCACCTGCCGAGGTCAGGATTTCTCAGACTGACAAAAGCGGTACAGGATTCCCTTTTTGGAGTGCTTATTTTTGCTCAGTCCCTGGAAAGAGGCAAACACTTCACTATCCAGCTGAATTGATTTTGGTCCCGAAAGCCACTTTTGTTGATCACTTTCAGGAATATTTGCAAGAGATTTTTGCTTTTCCCATGACTATATTCTACAGCTGGCAGCTCTAATGGATTCTCAGATTAAATACTGTGTTTTCTGCCGTGTCAGTTCTGTGGTATAAACAGGTGTCTAAATGAAGCTCATTTTTAACAAACTTAATTTTTAATTCTATGTTGAGCTTTAAGATTTCACTACTTTAAAATGTAACATTTCCAATGTACATTAGATTAGTTAATACAATGTATATTTATGCCTTTTCAGATATATCAGTTCATCCTGCTATTTAAATATACTTAAATGGTACTTGAACCTTTATGCAAGAGCACTTTCAATTCAGACTTTCAGCTTTGTCACAACGTAACCCTGCCATCTACTGGAAAGTATTTAGTAATGATTTTTGTCTGTAAAATTAGGGTGGGGATGTCTACATATTTTAGTTACAGAAAAGGCCACCTCTACTCTGAAACATCCTGTTGTTCAGGGGAAACATGCATCAGGAATGCACAGATACTGAGTTACATGGAAAGGGATCAAATATGTAGCAAATGAGTGCTTTACTTTTCCCTCTCAGACAGTCAGCATTTTCTCCATCAAAAGTTTTCAAATCTCTCATCCTCCAGCTACCTTTTGGGTGGTGTCCCAGGACTGGGGAGGATAGCTGGGGAGTCCCCTGGCTTCACGGTTCCCTGCATGACTGGAAAGCTTGGAGGTTTGGTGGACAGTCAGGGAGTGCATAGTTCCTTTGATGGCCTGGAGTTTTTGCACGTTTGTGTCTGATTTATAGTTGAGTGGGTATCTGGATCCTCAAGACCACAAGGTACTCATCTGGAGAGAAGAAAGAAGCAAGCATCTGGATAGACCAACTGTAATAGACCAGCTGTGCTGGAGGAGGTGTGTATGTTTCTATGTTGTCAATCTCTGCTTGCAGGTGATGCTTTGGATTAGGCTCTGGTGCCACCTGGTCCAATTTTGTCCTCTTCTCTGGAAGTAATTGGTAGACTGCTGGCATCTGGAGATACTGGGTCTAGTAGAAGATGAGGGCTCTTCTTAATTTTCGGAAATCATGTTTTTCTTGTCTTGTGTATATGTGTAGCTGAGAGGTGCAAAGAACTTCTTGTAACATGGTCAGACATATACTAATGTTTGTGCTCCTGGGAGCATCTTGCCTTGAAGGCATCAGAGCCAATATCATTAATGATCCCAGAGGCACTCCATGCCATGCTCTTCCTATACCTTTCTTCCTATACCCTCTTTGTGGATGAGTTTTACTTTAGTTATTCCACAAGATATTTTAATTCTTTCCCCCCCCAATATTAAGCTTGTAGCCTTGTATAAAAGTCAGTCTGAAGATCAAGAGGAATTATCTCCTTTGAAAGAGAGGGAAACAAAACCCAAAGCAAAACAGTAAAGCAAAATTTGCCCCATAAAACAGTTGAAGAGATTCACAGACCATCTGGCATTAGTTTTCAAGGACTGAGGGTTATGTTCCTCTTCAGTGAGCTGCAATGCAGAGATTCACAGCTAAAACTGTCTGTACAGGGGTCTGTACCATTCAACATGATATAGGCAACTTCACCAGCTCAGATACAGCCATATGTGTTGCACAATGTTCAGTCCCAGCAAATAAACCCAACAGCAACTTCATCTGTGCTGAGCAAGACATGGTCCTTGGTGAGACTCACAGGCATCTTGTCTGTGTCACTGGATGCAGCTTCCTGCTGAAGGAGCTAGGTTAGATGTGTCAGCATTGCACCTATGCCTAAGACAACTGGCCTAGCAAACCTGGGCAGCTTCCCATTAGCAAGAAGAAGTTTCTCCAGCATGATTTTTCAGAGAAAACAGCTTTGAAAATGAGGTATATTAAGTATCTGCTTCAGTTTTGGTTTTAAGACTAGATTAAAAAGCAAGATATGATAGGTGAGTAATTTTAAAGATTATTGTATAATGGCATAGATGTAAACGAAGTCTCATTAGTCCTTTCTTTCCTTCTCATACTATTTTTCAAAAGAAGTGATATTTCTTGATAGGAGACATTTCTATTATGGAGGAAATTATGTAACTTTCTCTTTGATAGTAGAAAAGACCAAAATTGTTATCTACTCTCTATTAATATTGTCATTTTATAGCTCACATCCTCATGGAAAGGTCTTGAATAGGGTTGATATTACTTCCAGATATCAAAAAAGTAATTGGTACCAGCACATTGTCTAGGTGTTAATAGTATTCCAGTTTTACCTTTGTTGAAAAAATAATTTATTCCCACTATATATTAGGAGGGAGGAGATTTGGCACAATCATAGGCTTACTGTGATTCTGTGAAATACTTTTAAGTGCAAAACCATTTTAGGTTATTTAGTTTTGTGTAGGATTGTCTCTTACACTATAATAGATGGCAGTTTTTGGTGGCAAGGTTTGAAAGCCCCAGACATAGGATATCATTTATCTAGGAGTGAAATGGGATGAGCTGCAGTAGGTACTGCATCACAGATGGGACCAATGGGGTCAGGCTCTGGACTTTACAGAAGAATCTTTGCAGTAGGCATTAACAGGGGTAGTTTTACAGGGAGAGGGCACAGGAACTGCTTGAGCTATTCATTATCAGAAGACAAGAAAGAAGGATATTTTGGGTGACTGCCATTGAAATAAGTTCTAATTTTCTGCTCCAGCACTGAACTAGAACTGCTTATCCTTAGGATGAGAGATGGGCGAGATGGGGTGGGACAAGGTACTGTGATGTCGTTCTATCCTTCTGTGAATATCATGTCTCTTTCATGCAGTCAACCAAATGATGTGGGTTGGGTTATTTTTTCCGCCAGCTAGAATACATCTCTGGGTATTACACTGAAGTATTTCTTGATCAAAAGCGGGACAATTTCAGTCATGGCTAGATCCTAAATGGAACCAAAACTATTCTGGTTTAGCTTCTCCTGTCACATCATGATCATGTACGGGGCAGTAGTAGGAAAAATCTCTTCCACCTCCCCTGCATTTCAGCTGAAAGAGCAGCTACTGTCTACTCTATGCAGAACATGTTATTTTTTTGTGTATATACCTCCTTTTTCCTTCAGATAGTTTTTAAGAGCTCATTAAAACTGCTCTTTCCTTTTCACAGGGCTGAGATATTTATGCATTATAAAACTTACCTTTTGTCTACAACACAGATTGATTTTACTGCCTACGTTCATTGTTCCCAAACCTGCATTAATGAGACACTCCAGGAGAAATCTAAACAGATACTGACACATTGCCTAGGAGGGAGAAAGTGATATCATCTGCTAAAATAAATGAAATTGCAGGAAATTCCAAGACTCACAGACTGCCAAAATATTAATATTTGTAGAGTAAAATATGTTTGTGGAAAACTGTATTTTTCAGAACAACAGATGTACTAAACATATTTGAAAAACAGGAAGAAAAGAGCAGAGAATCCATTTGCCCAGCAGCAACCCTTCCTGCTGCAAAGGTGGGAATGGCTGCTGTGAATACACTGAACACGGTTGGGAAAGAGGAACCACAATAACTCCAACGGGCAGAACAATGGGTGTTTCTTATGCGTTCTATAGAATTCTATTATACCTTCTACTTTTAATCATGCCAGATACTCATCACTTTTAGCACTTGTGCTGAGTAGAAGTGAGTTGTCCCTCCAGTCTGAAG
This sequence comes from Poliocrania exsul, assembly GCA_035041345.1. NCBI lineage: Eukaryota > Metazoa > Chordata > Aves > Passeriformes > Thamnophilidae > Poliocrania > Poliocrania exsul. Next base: position 35,133,171 of record JAWWLZ010000139.1, read on the forward strand.
AGGAGAATGGTGTCCATTCTCACTTACCATGATGATGTTCTGGAGGAAAGCAGTGCAGAGGCAGGGGCAGTACCCACCCTCTGAGATGCTCTTTCCTCCATTTTTCATGCACTTACAAGCCAAGAGTCATCTTAGATAAACTCAGCTGGTGCGACCTGTGTTGAGGCATCTCACACAGTTCTGTTCAGGCACATATATTCAAGCTATCCTCACCAGGTGTTTGGTGCCAGATGTAGCTGTGCATTTCAAGGACATAGGTAATTCAAGAAAATTGAAACAGCAAGAGGAGCACGTGTCTGCCTCTTCACTGTACTTGATTTCTGGGTAATTGGTTTCTCTTTCCATGATATATATATAGTTCATGTATTGATGACAAGCTGTTGTTGAAATTATTTGCAGCTCTGGAAAGATAAAGTGCTTCCACTGTTGTTATTTATGTTTGATGAAAAATATGACATTTTGCTTGAGGAGTTTATTTCTGCAGTCCAGAGAACAGCTTAATCACTTTAGAAAGCTAATTTATGAAACTGCTACAAAATATCAGATTCTATAAAGCAACTTAACCTGTGTACAACACGGCTCATAAAATCAACATAGTTTAAACAGTGAGAGAATTATTTGATGTTATCCCTGTTTAAAAAAATAGATAGGAAATCAAGATGTATTGTAAATAAAGTGTTCTTATTTTATTTGGAAAATATAAATTGGTGGTAAAATGAATTAGCTGTAAAACTATTAATTTTAAAGTCCATGGAGACTTTTAAAATACAAAATTTAAATGGTTATTGACTCAAATGTCATTCATTCTCATAAAAATAAATCAAAGTCAGTTCATCTTGAATAGGGATTTCCTGTTACTTGTTTGACTTTTAAATAGTTTATGAAGACCTTTTTAAAATTAACATTTTCTTTTGAAGCACCTTCTGTGCTGTGAAAGACGTTTACCTTTGGTGACACTTCTCTTTGGAATGTAAGGCTAAAGCATCAGATTTGCTGAGGTCCTGTGTGCACATATGTAGAGGTGCAGCTGGGTGACTGCAGACTGCTCTCAGACTCTACATGGGGAATATAGAAGTCATCATTTTGGGTCTAGTCTTTCATATTTCAGCATCTCAGAGTGCCAGAAAAAGGATATGAAGCCACTGGGTTTATGCAGCCACTTTAGTGTTACAAACCTCTGATCTCCTGGGCTCTCAGGAAGGTACAGGGTATCCTTGAGCAAATTGCTTAAACATTTTACCCTGAGCTACAGTTTATGCACCTCTAACCTGAGGGTGGTATATGGTTAGGTTCACAGTGATGCTTTCAGGAGATCATTGCTGGACGCTCTGTTGTTTGCATGTACTCTGCAAAGTATTGTTATTTGGAGTTATTGTGCAATTCTTGATAGTTACTGAAGGTAAGATGTTACTTTTTTTCAATGTCTGAGTAAAATTAGAGCCACAATTTCCATGCATCAATAAATGCAGGTTTCAGATAGTGCCAGTTCACAAGAGGGTTTTGATTTGACCTCTTCACGTAATTTCTTTCTCAGTTTCTGAGTGTTCTCAAATCCTGATGTTGAAAATACAGGAACAAGCAGATAAAACCAATGTCCTAAAACAAGAGAAGATGGAGTTGACTTAATCCAAATACCAGTAACCTACATACTGACTGCTCATATCATGCTGGAATACTGTGCTAGTAAGGAACTTTGGAGAGTAATGTCATGTCACATGTTAAAAGCCCCAGGCAAACATTCCATCTTGCTCCCCTTCATGCCAGTCCACCTGACTTTGAGCTTTTGTTCTCTCAAATCACGAATGACTTGACTCACTTGTTTAGCATGGCATATAGGCTGATTATTTGGCTTCAGAATTTATACTTTAATGCAGCAACTTGTCAGGGTCTGAGATGAAATGAACCCTATAATCTGTCTGAGGGAGTGGGGGAGAAATGGGCAGCACTTTTACTTCCCTGAGACAGTCTTCAACATCTGCAACCAGCAAACACAACAAAGTCTCTGAAAACTGTCTGCTGAGAAACACAAACCATATAAAAGCAAGACATAGATGGTTCAGCTCTGAAGAAAGACTTAGAGAAACACTGAAGGATATCAGGAAAACTGATCTGATTTGCCATGTTGCATTTGCTCCCTGGTCTTGGGCAGATGTGTGATCTTGTTCTGCACCTTCTGAGCAACAGAACTTGGTACTTCAGGCACCCAGTACTGGTTCTGTCCTGCTCATCTCACCTGCACTGTATTGTTTGCAGCAAGACAGTTAGAGAACTTTCCAGTAATAATCTGCATAGGTCAAGGTTCCCAGGCACTTGTAGTAGAATGGCAATCCTACAATCAGTGGAAGAGGTTTTACTGGCAATGGATTTATAGCGACAAGGACTGCCTTGAACCAGCTGCCTCAAAGAAGATCAATGCACTGCGACAGTTTACGGGATTCTAATGGACATTTAATGAATGTTTTTTGCATTATGTATGTTTTCTCCTGTTCGGTAATGGTTATTCAGAGTCCTAGTTATTCGTTTTTCCTTTAGAGATCCTACCCAGGTTTTTGTTCCCTGAACCCCTCAGGGCTGCTTTCCCACCTCTGTCAGAGCCTCAAGCTCTGATTGGCTGTTGGACACGATACCCTATTGGTTAGTTGTTGAATCCCTACAACTGCTATTGGTGCATTTACACAATCCCCTATTGGTTAGTTGTTGGATTCCTGCGCCTGTTATTGGTGCGTTTTTTTCAATGCTGTTCTTCACCAATGGGCATCCAGGCCCCAGCCATATTTTCAGAGAGTTCCATCCTAACCCTATAAAAGAAGGCATTTTGCCTTAATAAAGTGCTTTCATTCCACTGCTTCTTAGAGTCCTGTCATCTTTCCAGGAGCGATGCTGGGACTGGGAGCTGGGATTGCTAATCCAATGACTGCCAGGCACTAACAATTTTGAATTTATCACTATGATAACCATGAATTTAATTGCTTATAAATAATGAAAATAACCATATATTAGTCAGGGGATAAAGATGTGTAGTGTTTTGATGGGTTTACTGGGTAGAGGGAAAACTAATCCTGTGCCATTATCTTGCTTTTTTAGTACTCAGGTTGGTATTGGTGAGTGAAGGCAAATCCATTGTCTGCCTGAGATGACTGTGTGAAGGTCTACGAGTCCATTGGTGCCACAGCTGGAACTGCTGAGATCTCCAGTTTCTTCACTCGGCTACTACTCACCACTTTGATCTTTCACCTTCCCCACAAGGTGAGGGCCAGTAAGTATTTCTAGGGTATTTCTATGCCAGAAGAAAGGTGAGCCAGTGTTCATATGAGCTGTAATAGCTGCCTGACAGTCTTCAGAATTCAGTCCTACCAAGTAGAGTTTAGCCCTCAGAGACAGAAAGCCTTGCTAGAACAATGCCATGCCTGACTAAGGAGCTTTTATGCACATCTCCACTGTAATGTTAGTGTCTCACCTGCTGCTTTCAGGGCAAACCACCATTGCTAACTGGGGATGTGCTCCCTGTAGCCATCATTTGCTCAATCAGGCTGTTTGGGTTCCCAGTGTGAGGCTGCAGATCCTTGGTGCAGCAAAGAGGCATTGCTCCTAGAAGTGAATAATAATTATGATCTACTCTGGATTTTGCTCCCTAAGCTCCCAACTGTAAAATGAAGCCTTTATCTAAGTGATAGGCATGTTATGAAAATTCCTACATTGTGTATTATCTAGAATTCTAATACTATGGTGGTCTCCAACAAGCAGAAGCAATGCTGGGTTTGACTTTTTTCAGGATACCACTTCTTAGGTCTTTGTGACTTCAATTAATTACTGATATTCAGGATCACATACCAGCTTTAGGCTTTTAAGAGAGTTTTTATTAGCTGGTTCACCACTATCTGGAATCTCCTTCCTCTCTCCTGGAATTACACTGGTCCAGGCTCAAAATGAACAGAATTGGCTATAATGTCATGACAAAGTTCAGTGTGATGATAGAATATAAATATCTAACGGAAGGGTTATCACAGGCCCTCTAGGTTGATAGGCAGAAGGGATCATGGCTAACAGGAACTGAGATAGGATATGATTTCTTCATTTAAATGAGTAAAATCCAAAGAGCAAATTTAGAGTAAATGAATGCATTTGTGATGGATGTTCAGGCCATATCCAGTGGGGACATAAAACCAAAGTTGTTAATTGCATTTCAGTTGCCAGATGACTGGAAAACAGGTGTAAATATTTGAGAGCAGTGCAGTGCAACTGCTGCTAAGTGTCAGTTTATATGCCTGGGTACTCATCAGTTGTTTAAAACAAATGATTTGCAAGTGAAGGCAAACAAGTGTGATGAGGATTTGACAGGATTCAGCTGGATGAAAATTAAGTATCTCAGTCATCATCATTGGTTTCCCTCACAACACTCCTATTTTTTTCCAACAAGATTAGGTATAAGGGCTATCCCTTCTCCCCCATCTGTGGAGATTATGCCTCCTTGGGTCAGAAACTTAATCTGAGCCTTTCAGAGCATCAGATAAGTAATTGCAAGTGTTTTGGGCTATATTCTGACAAATAACCCATACAATTATTTACAGAAATAACTGAGGGTTTTTCTATTCTGTGCAAGTACCATTCCTATTAAGCAATGGAGAAAGAGTGAGGTGCCATTTTGGTTACTGTATGAATGTCTCTTGCCAACACTCTCGTGGAGGAGAATGTACTGCAGCCCTAGAAACTTCCTCTGAAGTCCTTTCTGCTAATTGAAAAGTGTTCCGCAGTTACCGTAAGGATTGGAAATACGTGTCTGGGTTTGTTCTGGAAAAAAAGTAAGTCAATGGCTTGATAATTAGTATAATTGATGTTAGAACAAAAATTGAAGATGGAAAGGAAACTGAGTCTGTTGCCATTTAGAAAGGTTGGGGTTTTCTCCACTCTAAAATGTTTGGGTTTTTTTAGGTTCCTTTTGGGATTTTTTGGCATAATGCTTGTAAATTGCATACTGTACACAAGTATTCTTAAAAGAAAGGTAATTGGTAATTTTGGGGTTTAAAAACCCGACAAGCTTACACCATTTAAAATTCTCTATACTGTGTAAATACATATTTCATACTTATACCTAAGGTGCAGGCCAGGTTTCACTGGGACTCAAAGAAACTGGTGGAAATGCTCAGTTGGAGACAGAATATTTGTATAGGAGAGTGTGGTCCCTCAGGTCCTCCTGGTTGATGGTGTCCTTATAATATTATATTCATGCTTCTTCTGTTCCACATTTTTTAGTGTAGAAACTAAAACTGCTAAAGGTTCAAACCCTAGTCTTGCTAATCTTGCAATTGGTACCAATCTTGACATTGGTACAAAGATTCACCCATCCTGGCATTTGTACATCCTGACATTTCTTTTTGTGGACATCCTCTCTGTCCATCTCATTTAATAAAATTTTATTATATTACATTCCCAGAGGAACTGATGTGCAAATAATTGACCAGATGATCCAATCATCATAGTAACCATGTGATTTCCCCTTCACAGCTCCTGAAATTTTATTGTTTTCTGACAGAAAATATCACTTGACTAACAGTTTATTCAAACCATCAAAAATTCACAACACAGCCAAAACTACTTCCAGAGTATTTTTTTCCCCTGAGTGGATAGTTTATACTCTCCCCTCTCTCTGTGGCTTCTTCCATGATCAGCTGTTGTGTTTTGAAGGTTTCCTTAATTGTAATCCACAAAACCATTCCAGTGGAAAGACAGTTCTCTGCCTAGCCTGGCAAAAGAAAAGATATAAAATCAATGTTTTATTGATCCAGCAACTCTACAACACTGTTACACTGAAAGTAGCTTCAAGATGGGCAAGATTTCATCTACAATGGTAATTTACTATATAATTTTTTTACAACCATGTTTTATGTGATGACCAAGCAACTCTCTCTTTTTCTGGACCTTGGGCTTGGTTTCCTTTTGTCAATCAATGGTAATTCCAAATCAGTGATGTATGTAGTTCAGCATAGCCTAATCAATGCCTGTTTTATATTAAATAATTTTAAATAATTTTAAAAGTATAATTATCCTCTATTACTACCAGATTTATACTGGCAGAAAAGGTAGAGAAATGCAGGAATGCTGTCTTCATTTGCACTGGTAATGATCACACTAATTTGATCCTTTTCTGTGCAGTGTGGTTCATTGCCTCTTTCCATCATTTCATCACGTGATCTGTGCCTGCCGCTAAATCATTATATTTGAAGCAAGTCATGGTACCAATTTGCTTTGTATTTCACTGTGAAAGCTGTAGCTGTCTCGAAAAAATGCTCTTTCCAGACAGCCTACTGGCAGCTGGCACCTTTCAGCAGGAGGCCTGCTGACTTCATTTGCTTTTCTCTGTTTTTACACAAGTGGTGGGCTGTGGGTTCATTGACAGAGTCAATTTTTTCATTATCAGCATACGCAGCTGTTTGAATACTAATTATTCCCTCATTCTTGTCCATTTTCTGCTCATTGTCAAAGAACCTAAAGTGTTTTGTGGGAAGTCCAGATTAACAGGTCAATTTTGCAGAACAATTAGTGTTTAAATAAAACAGACAGCATAACAAAACAACTTCCTGGGAACATACATGTCCTGTATAATTACCTTTGAGAAAAATGATGCTGTGAATGCAACTGTCTGCAGAGTTGTTTGATGCAGTATGAAATCTTTTTAAATTGTTTTAATATTTATAGAAGTTCTTAAAATGGAAAGTTCAGAAGTTTTAGCAAGGCTTGCCTTGCAGAGCTTATTTACTCCACAGTCAGTGATTACCTTTACAGTTACCAGGTGAAAAAAATATTTCCCTAAAGGAAATGAACCCTCTGTAGTCTTTACTATGCTGCTTGTATCCAAGCTCAGTTTGCAAAGCAGAAGTCTATTGCCTTAGCTGTGCATTTGGCACATTGCTTATCACTCTGACCTACTCTGAGGCAAGCAGCTCTTGGCTCCAAGGCAGCAGGACAGGCACAAAACTTCTTTACTGCACAAGCTTGTGAGTTTGTACTTGGGGAGTTGTGAGTTACTGATGATTTTGTCTGCCAAAACCAGTAATCTGGATTTGAAAAAAAAAATAGACCTAATTACCTTCTATTTTATGCTTTGTCTGAAAGCCAAGACTTACCCAGGGAGAGGTGAATGTAGCAGAGCACTGTCACTTTCATCACTCCAAAGTTTGGTCCCTTCAGCTGCTGCTCTCTCTGAAAGGCTCCCACTCTTGGAAGTGCTCAGAAAATCTTTTACATCCTCACTAAGCAAGAGATTTCACTGGAACTGCTTCCAGTTGCTGACCTCAGACAGCAGGACACCCCTTGGCAGAGCCGAGGGCGATTTGCTTCTGGATCGCTGAGACATTCCTGCCGAAGATGAGTCGCCAGCTTAGTGGGCACTGCAGACTGATGGGTTTACATGCCTGGCTCCTGCCTGCACACTGCTCTGAATGCTTCTGGGAGAATTGCAGCTATCACTTAGAATCTTTGACAACCCGGCTCTCTGCTGTTTGTCTCTGACCAGGTCACATTTTTCTGTGAGGAGCTCACTGCAGGTGCATGGCAGGGTGTACCTTTCAGGATGGGCTCCCAACTGAAATCTCTCTAACTCCCATATTCAGAAAGGTGTGAAAATTGTCCTGGAGTTCATCCATGTGTAGTTTTTAGTGTCTGCCTCTTCCTCAGTGTCACTCTGTGCTTCGGTGCAGATGTGACTTTGTGCTCCAGGTGAAGAGAAGCTTCTCTGCCAAGCCAATTCCTGGTAGCCTGGTGAGGTGTTACAGTGAGTGTGATCTCTAAGTTTAAATCCAGAGGTGATTATGCTAATGTGAACCTTTCCTATGTTGTTTGGGTCTGTGTGTGTGTAAGTGTACATATGCAGATTCTCATTTCCAAAGACAGGCAGAGGCTGCATCACCTCTTTCCCTCATTTGATCATGTGGTTCAAAGCTGTTGTTAATGGATTACATTTGCAGCTATTACCAATTGCTCTTAGATAACATTTAGTCTGGTTAAATGTAGGAAGAAAATAAAACAAAACAAAAGGCAATTTGTTATAAGATCATGATACTCCTGCCACATAAAACCTTTCCAATTATTACTTTTAAGTTAGTCAATAATGTGTTCTAATGCTATAATGTCAGTGGAAATGTGGCATCCACAGTAATGTGAGACAGTACGTGTGCACAGCAGACGTTGTCTCATCTCTAAAACATCACTATAGCTCTACTGCAAGGAAAATAAGTTAATTTTCATAGAAATTCAAAGAAATCTCTGATTCTTGTCAAGCTCTGAGCATTTTAACATGCTTGAAGTTCTCTTGGCACTGCTTCTGCCTTAATAAAAGACAATTTTCTGCAAGATAGGCAGGTATGAAAGGCTGGTTCTTGTAGCTGTATATTTGCTTCCAAATTAAGATTATCTGTCCTTCTGACAATAAACAGATTTTGCATAAAATCAGAGGTTGTTTATGTAAATTTGTGAAGTCATATAACTAGCAAGGCCTGTTAAATTAAACTGAGAGATGGTATGAGCCAGTGTCATTGGGAGATGACCTCTGAGACGGGAAATTGGGTAACACAGTAGGTAAAGGGTTTGACCTCCAGAGATAAAAGAAAAAGGGCAAAGCTTGAATTCATAACAGGTTACTGGAGAAACTTTTCATAATTCAGGCATAAAGCACTGAGCTGTGTTTATGTTGGGATCTTGAAGCACTTTTTAGGTTATGATTAGCTTTGACTGGAATGAAGGTTAGGAGTCAGACTCAGTAAAACTGATTTATGCAAATCTAAAAGTAGTCTGAACTCCAGCATAATTCTACTTGTAATTTCTATCTGGCCTGGAAGAGATATGGGGCAAAATCATTTTTGGGGAAAAGTGAGGTACAAAAGCTGGAGCTTGAGGTGGGGTTCTAATTCACAGAGCTCTAGGGCAAAGGACAGTGCTTGCAAGGGGAAACAGAGCTGCTGTTCTGTGTTTCAGCTGGCAGGTTGGGGGCAGGCTAGGGAATTCCACTCTGAAAGGGTGAAGGTTAGATAGGGATATATGTTGAGTCAATGCTAAGGCGATGATTTGTTTCAGAGTGACTTAAGAAATTATGCCAAACTTGGTTTCTGAGCCACCTTTTGCTCTAGGGCTTAAGTGCAAGGGTGGGGAAATCAGTCTTAGTGTTGGGGTACGAGCTGGGATTTGCCATTGCTAGTGCCACTAAGTCTTGCTGTCGAGTTGGTTACACAGAGCTGGCCAGACTAGGTTGGGTGTCAGTGCCAGACTGTTTCTGTAATGCTTGTACATGTGGATCTGGATGGTGTCAATAGGTTAGGGGAAAAGCTAGACTTGTACCTAGAATAGAGTTTGCAAAGCAAAGTGTGGAAAAACTCAGATGCAAGCCTCTTTTAACTCACAGGGACTGTCTCTGCACAAATGTATAATTAAAAGTTAGCAACAATGTGTATTTTTCAGGAGGCTGAAAAACTTCTGTTAAAATGCTCTTCAAATATAATTTTCTTCTTTGAATTTGCTTGGATCTTGGCAAATATAATAGCAGCACAGATGCTACAAATGTGCACTGAAGACACTGACCTTTCAGCAATTTACCTGTGTGTCAAGCATTGTATCCTTCTGGGCCCCGGGGAATCCCAGGATGCTGGAAGCAAACCCAAGTAAAAGTATAAAAAAATCAATGCTCTTGATTTCAAAGAACAGCAAAGACATAAGTCAGTCACAGAAACGTCATTCCTAACTACCCTCCCTGTCATGTTCTGCCATAATTTCATTGGAAATCAATTTTAAGTGCTATCCTTGGTGGGACTTCTTCTGACTATGTTTTTCCAAAGTACTTTGATTGATTTTTTTTTTTTTCCATGAAAGCTTTAAAAAAGAACAAAGTTGATGGCTGACTAATGGTAACTGATGAGTTAATTGAATATTTGACTTTGAGGGGAAGCAAAAAATGCATCTAACTATTGTCCAGTCACTGGAGAAACTGTCCAGCCTGCTGGCATCTGGTGATGGAGCTGTACAAACCCTGGGCAATAGCTCTTTCTTATAGTGTTATCCAAAACAAAAATAACAGGCCACGTGAAATTCTGTTGTACAGTGCAATTCTGTTGTTCTGTGCGTGTAAGTTGTGGTAGACTTTGGTCTGTAAAACACCTCTCTGATTCATGGCAAAGGAAGGTCTCATGGCTGCATTAGAGAACTGGAAGTGAAAAGCTCTAGGTTTCCAGCTTTACCACAGGCTTCCTCAGGAACTTTGGACAAGTTATTTTTGTGTCTCAGTGCTCCAAACTGTAGAATAAAAATTTAAAATTTGGGGTAAATGTATCATTTTTTGTAAACATGAACTTGGAATAAAATGCTTTTCTGAATCTGCCAACATGTTGTATCCATCTGGGCTTGTGAGACCTGGTATGGGACAGTTCACTTTCTTACCTGAAGACAGGTACTGTCCCATACTTTTTTTCTGATGTTGTGCAAAAATATAAGGAAAAAGCATCAAAACCAAATGTATAATCTGCTGCAGTTTTGTTTCATTAGAATCTGTTAGGTGGACTTAATGTTTAGGGAAGTTGATGAGTCACTGCACTTGTGACAAGTGGATCTTTGTGCATTAAATTATTGTCTCCTATTATGTTATATGCAAATTAAGTGATGTAGTCCTGCCTTAACTTGCTTTATCATTAATCATTACAAATTAAAATTAAGGAAGAAGTTAAGGAGGATTTATCATGCATGTGGAGTGTAAGGCTTTATTGATAGACTGAGGCGTGATGCCTGTTAAACATTTGCCTTTATATTATATAAAGTAATATAAAGCCATCTTGCCAAGGACAAGCCCCAAAGGAATCACAAATCTACAGATTTTGGTTTTTAAAGTGTAATCTGCAAGAGGCCACTTTGTGGTCACTCATACGTGAATCGAGAAAGAATAGTACTTGATTCCTCAAGAACGTGTAAAGGAGAAGGACTGCCAGAATAAGCCACACTACTTTGAAGCACCGCAAAGACCACAATGCTCAGGAGTGTGGTGTCAGGGAGAGAAGGAAGATGTCCTCAGACCTGTGTAATGAGGCACTGTTTCTCCACTGATCTCAAGTATGTCACTAGAGGCTTGCTTTATACAGCACAGGAGATTCCAGATTTAAAACAAATTTTCAGCACAGACTGTTCAAAACTTGAGGCTTTTTGCACATTTGAATAGTACAGAAATCATGACCATGTTCTGGAAATTGGTAATATAAGAAAACCTTTTTAAGTTGTGCTTGTCCAGCAGAGATGATTTTGGAAAAAGAATTAAACCTGACCAATTACCACCAATGGTCACAGAGAGAAAAGATAGTGTCTTAGGTTCTCAATATTCTTTTCTAAATTGCCTAGATGGCACAAAACCAGCTTGAATGGCTGTTCTGGGATAGTGTAAGGAGGCAACCTTTTTGACTTTGTATCTTTGTGGAGGGTTAGATGCAGAATTGAAGAATCTCACTATGCTGAGCCAATGTTTGTGGGAACAGAGCTCCAGGGAAAATGAGTTTTAAGGCATATTCAGTGATAAGTATATGGAATTTCTTCTCTAGCTACCCTGGCCAACTTTACCTTCTAGAATCTTTGAGGAAGGGAGTGGTGCATTTACCATTCCTTATGTACTGTCAAGTGCACTGCCGGAGCTACGGGAAATGCTCAAGGTGACTACTGTGTTAACCAGCAGAGATGTCAAGCCAGCCTGATAGAATCAACACCCATTACTTTTCTCTGCACAGGTCCCTGCAGAAGTTGTACTTTGCAGGGATGAGCACCAGTGAGTTTAATCAGATCTTGAGTTTGTAGATACATTTGTGCAAGTGACAAGTGGTGTTCCTCAAGGGTTGGGATTGTGACTGGGGCTGTTTAACTTTGTCAGTGACATGGACAGTGGGATTGAGTGCACCCACAGTAAGTTCAACGATGACACTGAGCTGAGTGGTGCAGTTGACACACTGGAGGGAAGGGGTGTCATCCAGAGGGATCTTGACAGGCTTGAGAGGTGGGCTCATACAAAAATCATGAAGTTCAACAAGTCCAAGTGCAAGGTCTTGGACCTGGATTGGGGCAATCCCAAGCAGAAGTACAGGCTGAGCAGAGAATGGATTGAGAGCAGTCCTGAAGAGAAGGACTTGAGGGTGTTGGATGACAAGAAGCTCAACACTGTGCACTGCCAGCAATGTGCACTCGCAACCCTGAAAGCCAGTTGTGTCCTGGGCTGCATCAGAAGAAGCATGGCCAGAAGGCTGAGGGCTCTCTGGTTGGGCTATTGCATCCAGGTCTGGGGCCCATGACATATGATTGATAGGGACAGGATAGAGCAAGTCCAGAAGAGGGCCACAAAGTTGATCAGGGGGCTGGAGCACCTCTCCTATGGAGATTGGCTGAGAGAGTTTTGGCTGTTCAGCCTGGAGGAGAGAGGGCTCTGGAGAGAACCCATAGCAGCCTTCCAGAGAGCTGGAGAGGGACTTTATACAAAGACATGGAGTGATAGGACAAGGGAAAATGGCTTTAAACTGAAAGAGAGTAGGTTTAGACTAGATATTAGGAAGAAATTCCTTACTGTGATTGTGGTGACTCACTAGCACAGGTTGCCCAGAGATGATGTGGATGCCCCATTGCTGGAAGTGTTGAAGCCCAGGCTGGATGGGGCTCTGAGCAACCTGGTCTAGTGTGCTGTGTCCCTGCCCATGGCAGAAGGGTTGGAACTAGATGATCTTGAGGATCTCTTCCAACCCAAAACATTCAATGGTATATATGATTGTACATGTTTCACTCTTGTATTGGAATAAATAGGTTTTATGGGCTCAGATTTGACCAGTGGTGAATAACAGCCTGGATGGCCTCTAAGTGCCAAAATAAATTTAAAGCAAAGAATTCTTTCAATATGAGTTACTATTTGAGTGTTTTAATTGGGGCAGATGAAAATATATTGTTCATTGTGACAGAAAAATAGTTCATGACAAGAATGCTAAAATCCAGATGCAAGTACTTACCTATTCCTACTGAAGAATATAATTTGGGTCACCCCCTGTCATAAGGAAATCAAAGCCTTGCAAGCAAAAAGGAAAATGTATTTAAAAAGTAGCTATATTCTACATTTTCTTCATTTCACTGAAGCATACTGATAGTGTGTGATCTAGTGCAATAAGAACCAGTGGAATTAAATATTTCTTCTAGAGCTGTTTTATTCCTTCACCCTATAGTCACTAGGGAAACTGAGGAACGGTTACAAGCCAGGCAAACTGGAAGGTTTCCAAATAGCTCCACATGCAGAACCAGTATTTTTCTATCTGAGTTATATTCTGATTATATTCTCCTTTAGGAAGTACAGAAAACAAACCGAAGTCTGGTCAAAAGTACATTACAAATTTGTCATTGACAAAAGGTGCCTTTCATTTACACAGATTTGCCACTTCACGTTTTCTGTGACTCAGCAAACTGCGAGGTTTGGCTGTCAGAATTGAATAGATTCTTGTGGCACAGTGTCAGAGTTCAGTGTGCTCTCCCTTGGTATTATCAGAAACTGAAAGTCAATAAAATTTATAGAGGCAAAATTTTCCAGCCTGTCCATGACCTTGCTAAAGAAACTTAAGCACACAGAAGTGCCAGCTACAGTCTCTCATTGTTCAGAGGCTGAGTCTTCACTGTGGTTTGTATCTAGGCTACCTTTTGTATTGGAGGAAAAAGATAGATTTTCATGTCTTATGATGTGGTGCAATTTAAACTAGATTATACATTATAAAACCACTCTGTACTGAATTGGTCTCTCCATCTTGCTTTATCAAGAAGTGCAAGGCTACAGCTCTCCATAAGAACTGCAAAAAGGGATAATTTTAATTTCTGCTGGGGAAGTAAGAAAAAGATTTAGGGGTACAGAAATCTGGATTATTTTTCTGGATATCCTGTGTATTACTTCCTAGCTGGAATAACTTCTATTACTTTATTATGTGTCCAGTCCTTAAGTTTATGAAGGCATTTGCTAAATTTCCTGGAAATATTCTGGAGAATTAAAACTGGAATTAAATCCATATTCTTTGGCTACATCTTAGGGAATGCATATCTTTCCCCTTCAACAGTCTAATGAAACAGATCCTGCATGGCCTCACTTAGGGCTTTACAAGATTGACTGTGGTTCACTGGTGAGGTTTCTAAAGCTTCCTATCAGCTAGATGCTCTCTGTTCTCACTGTTCTGTTCTTATTTTTTCTCAATAGGATGATTGCTCTCTTGTTAATAGGATTACTCCTTTGTTTTTAATAAACCTGATTCATCACTCAAAAATTAATTAGCAAAAAAACATCATACCTGTTTCTGCTGTAGAACTACTGTAACGGGTACTACTGTTCTGCTCTATGTTTTGTAAGCTTTCCAATAAAGAATTTAATTATGTTTTGTTGCCCTGATTACCATCACTCTTATCTTGATCATTTTTTCATTCTGCTTCACCTGTCTATATAAACTAGATAGCAAAGCAGCATAATCCTTGGGCTGGATACAGTGATATGTCCTGATAAAGGACCACTTATTTTGTAAATATTGAACTTGGGTCCTGAAGTTCATTCTGGTTAAAAACCATGCTGTTAGATATTAACAGATGATAAGAATAAGAATTAAAAAAAAGTGGCACCTGCTTGCAAGTTAAGTTGAAAAGCCCCTGGAATGAGGTGCTCCTTCAAGTAGATCGGTGCGTATTTCAGTGAATAATAAAGGCAAATAATACATGTGTGCAGAACCACCTTTCTGAAGTAATAGCTGTTGCAGCAATTGACTTATTACCACCTCAAACCAAAACAAACCAGACCTGGTTTGATACTGTCTGGTGGAGAAAATAAATCTTATTTTGCTGATAAGACTGAGTGAAAAAATAGGGCCCCAGAACACAAAATAAATATAAACACCTTCTACTGAAAAAACCATTTTCAGATGCATCTGTTCACCCAGGGCAGTTCATATTCAGCAGCACTATGCCATGTTTATTGTTACTTTGTCTATGCTGGGTTCAGCAATGGAAAATCAAAATTCTGTATAATAAAACCAACCCATCACTTACCTTACTGCTTTAGGAAGCCTCATTTTCATGTCTGAAGAAGCTGGGATAATGGTACCCAAGAAAGAAGCAGCATTATTAGTGCTTAATAATTTGAACACTGCTTTCTCAGTTAGTGATCTTGTCTACATTTTGAGAGGCAGGATAGTATTCTATGGGCTAAGCTCTACCTAAATATTATCACCTGCAGACTTGCTAGAATATTTTATCTTTCCACTTCTTCACTAGAGTGATGAATGACACTTTAGTTTGAGATCACTCATTGCTTTCTAGCCCATTTTATCTTTTAATATGAGCACCCCAAGGTTCTACATATTCATGCTCTTCTCACACAGGTGGCATGGACCATATTCTTAATGCTGATAAGACTTCATATAAAAAGCTTTTCTCCTTTAAAGTTTGCCTTTACTGGCACAATATTGTTCTCCAGTGTCCTGCTTTTGACAGCCCTATAACCCAGCTCCTGTTCAATCTCATGCAAGAAAGCAGAGCTGGAATGCAGAGAAAGGAAAGGCACATTGTTGCTCATCTGTGTGAAAGTGCCAAGATACACTCTGAGGTCTGCATTCATAGAACTGTGCTGATAATCAGAGTGTTGGGATCAGAAAAAAGGCCCAATTTTATTTTTAATAAATCTCAGCTAAGTAGAAAAGCAACTCTTTAGGTCTGCTATGAAAAAGTACCTTCAATTGCAAAGATGACAGGTTGAGTGTATGAGCTTAACAATGTGACTGGAATACAGTTGCACCTGTGGGAAGGATATTACAGAGCGCTGGGAACCACAGCTCTCTGCACACTGTGGAGTTATTTCCTCATCACTATTCTGGAGTGATGCCTATCCAGGAGGAAAAATAGCAGATATATCAGGCCCTCAGCTTCCACTAACAGAAATATTGGTGCCTAAAGATGAAGGGAAAAATAAAGTTATTAACAAGTTAGTCATATTAACACCGAACCTACCATTATTATCTGCTTTCATAAATGAAGAAAACAAAACAAAATGGCATTCATTTCTAAAAACTTCCATTGGGCTGTCACTAACACATATCTCTAATAGGAGATCCAGTGTGACTTGAAACATTAAGAATGTAATGCCATGAAAAGAACTTTGGAAGATGAGATTTTTTTCATAGAGCCCTTGGTAGCTAAAATATAGTCCTCTCTACTGAAGTGAGTCACTGGCTACAGAAGGAAAAAATAAACCTTAGAAATACAATTCATATGACCCAATTTTAGACCTCAACTATTGAGAAGATTAATTGTATTGACTAATGTGAATAATTCAGACAAAGAAATGTACATTGTGGCCTTCATAAATTGACATTTGTGTAGATGAGTTCCCAGAGGCACATCTAGTAAATAAGCCAGTTTTAAAAGCTCTATAAATATTAATAAGCCCTCATAATTACGGTTTTGATGTTTTTTCTCAATTTCCTGCCCTATGCTTCCAATAGAATTGAAATGAAAACACTGTAGGAGCAGCTCTTGCAACAGCTTTAATCAGGGAGGCTTGGGCTGCTTTAGCTCCTAATGGAAAACAAGAGGCCTGTGAGAGAGGAATGCAGTTGATGATGGTACTTGTAGAACAGTGAGGGAGAGGGTGTGTGAACTGAGGGTAGGGAAGGGCAGGGAAGGCAAGGCAAGGGAAGGCTTTTTAGGAGTTGCTTATGAGGGGATCTAGAAATGACAGGCATGGTGATTCAGTGACAATGGTGATGCTCTGCCATGGCAAGACTTCTAAAGTAAATGCCACTTCAAAATCAGTCTGCTTAAGAATGTTGGCACCACTAGCAAGTTAGAAGGCATGTAGTATCCAGCTGCCTTATTTAACACAGGATCAGCTCAAATGCATCTCACTTTCTGCATTCATAACTGTGCAGTATGGGAGGCTGGGTCAGGAGACTGTCTTCCTAGGCCTCTGTGTCCTTGGTGGAAGGAGATGGGGCAATTGCCATCAGTGCAGCCAGTGACTCAAGAGCAATGAAGCCTCCTGATCCAGATGAACCTCTCTTTCTCCCTGCCCTCAGAGTGACTGGAGACATGACCTTCCTAACATGGAAATTACAAGAGTTACTAGTTTAGATTCATAAAGACAGGATGTATACTCTTATTCTGCCCTTTCTTCTTCACCTCCTCTGAATACTAGTAAATTCAGAAAAGAAGATGTAGCTCTGAGTCACAAAAGATGAGATGGATAATCTTCCTCTATAAGAAACTAACATTTTGCAGCTATGAAAAAATAATCTCAAATAAATTTGCATTCTTCATCAGTTTTTGCTAAGTAATTTGATGATGTAACTACCTGGAAATATCAATAGCATCACTGGATATCAAAGTTCTTTACAAAGGATGCTAGCTGTCTTTATCCCCATGGGGATATAGAGACCAAAGGCACTCATTTGAAGTTACTCAGAAAGAAGCAGGAAATCCAGGTAAAATCCTTTTACATGCTCTGCCTACGTGGCAACAACATCAGGATTTTTTTCTCTTTGGTACGTAACTAACATGTTGTTCTGATACAGCTGTTCATTCTATCCGTATTCAACTGCAGTTAGAGTGGGAAAATGAAATATTTTGTGTAGACTCTGCATGATAATGTGCTACTGGCTTAAGCCGGGCACCTGGAAGGCAAGCCAAGACTGGAAAAAAATGTGACCTAAAGAAAAGCCTGAACTTAGCAGTAAATTGACGCAGTGCCTGTGCATGAACTGAGGATTGCTCTACACCTTGGCCCTAGATTTTAATTCTCACTGTCACTAAATTCCTATGCAATAATCTATCTTGACTGAACAGTCCTTGCTAAAAACAGAGAGATAAGCTAACAAAAACACCTGTGTTGCCATATTAGTTTAGAACCATTTGTTTTTGGTCCAGTATAATGTTTCTGTCAATGGCCAAAACAAGAACACAAAAAAAGGAGAAATATTTAGTGATCCTTTGAGCTCCTTTGCCATTCAGGCAATCACTGGATTAGGAACTCCATTATGGACCACGCAGATCATTGTGTTTAATAGTCTATTATAGACCTGTTCTCAATCATTGTGTTTAATTCCTTTTTCAGATCCTGTTGTGTATTTGGCTCACACAAAGGTATATGTAATGTTATGGTGCATGTAGCAGTTTTTCTGTCCCATCAGCATCTGCTGGTTCAATCCTGACTACTTATTCTGCTCTGAGAGCAGTGCACAACTCCCTTGGAGTTTTGCCTGTGCTGTTACTAGTTTTATAAATCTGTCTTGAATACCTTCAACCTCTTTCCACGCTGCAGTGCCTGGACCATTTTATACATCCTTTAAGGAAAGTGTTTCATATATGCAAGAGTTCTGATTTTCTGTATTAACAGCGCTGCATAAGAGCAAGAGAACAGGGTTTTTTGTAGGTTTCAGTTTTTGGCAGGGGCAAAACATTCATGCAGCTCATTCATAACAGTGCATTGTATCTTCTGTGGTCTGTGAGGCTGTTACTAGTAGCAACCTGTGGCAGCTATTAAATGCCAAGTTTAGAGGCAAAGTTGTTAGTGAATCTATTAGAAGAATTCTATTACAGCCTGGGGAACAGAGCAAATATTTTCTAAGACATTCGTCAAAGTGTCAGTAGTAACATAATAATATATGATTGTTTTAGCCTGATGTTTATCATTCTTAATATACAATTTTACACAAATTTTAGAGAAGTAAAATGGTTTTGTCCCTTGAGAAAGAAGGCCATTTCACAATCAGATAATGTGGTTACAACCGTGAATGAGTATTAAAACCATCTCTAGCAGAGCAGGGCTCTCTCAACAATTTATGTGGCTTTGGGGAAGATTTCTTCTTGTCTGTTGTCACTAGACTTTTCTTATATGCTTTGTTTTACTCTCTTTTCTTCCTCTGGTGTTGGACTTTGCTCCAGTGTTACCCTTCTCCTTTCATTTGTCCTGAGCATCACCAATACTTTAAAAGTGGGAGAAAGGTCAGAGCTCACTATCAAACTGTTTGTAAATACCTTTTCCACTGTTATTAGACCTCAGAGGCAACATGTGGGTGTACGTGTGGTCACAGAATTGCAACATTTCATTTAGGAAGCTCACAAGAACCTGACAAAGATTTCATCTTGCCCTTACAGTTTTGAATCATGAAAGTTTTTGTACAGGTTTTATCAAAACCAGGTAATGGTCTTAGGAATTTTAATTCCATTTTATAAAAGTAACTTAGTCACTCAGGAGTTTAATATACAAAAATAATCCATAGGACTTCACCTTCCTAAATACTTTACTCACTCTGAAAATCAGTTTTACTTTTAGCAAGATTTAGGGGATTGTACAGACTTTTTACCCCGTCCCATGTTCATGGCTTTGGTACTACAGCTAAGGAATTCCAAATATGTTTTCTGAATCCCACTTTTACAAAATATCCCAAGGCCTAAACTGTCAGGATTCAAAACAGGTGGATTCAATGGCCTTTTAAAATAAAATGCTCCTAATATCAGATGTCTATGTTGTTTATGATAGTCAGAAAAAGCTAAAATGTGATTTCCTTATTTTTGACACCAGACAGCAAAGGGTAATTTGCCAGTACAGAAACTATTTTCACTGGTGTCTTTCCCACGCACTGTCTTACCTACTTTACAAAACCTTCTTGTCTAAAAAGGAAATGTCTTTTCCTTGATTAGTATAGATTTTGAGGAGACTTAAGGAGAGTCTTTTTAAAACTCATTAATTAGGAGTACAGGTCCAGACTTTTGAGATATATCCTTTTATCCTTTCCTTTTGGCTTTAGGGAAATAGCTGAATTAATACCAGCAACATGACTGGAGAGAATGCCATGTAATGAAGGACTCTTTAACCTAATAGATTATTCTGGTGGGTTTTCCATCATTTCAAGCCTTAAAACCAAGATAAAACATCTTTCTCAGAGGTAATGAAAATGTATGGCCTTCCTTATAAAGGTGATGATTATTTCCTCTGGCTTCGAAATTCTTAAGTCCCTGGGATTCTTATCCATAGTAAACAGCATTTGCAAACATGACTGATACCCATAGAGTTAAGTTCCTGAATAACCTGTGCATATGGCTTTCTAAAAGCCCTCTTTTTACATCTATGATGTGGAAACTAACAACTCTGAGTGGTCACAGAATTGCTAGGTAGGGAAATAAATGTGGCTATAAAAGATTGCCATTGTAATATGCTGGATAAAAGTATCATCACTGAGTAACATAATTCATCTTGAGAGTAAAAGTAAAAAGTTCCTAAAGGCATCCAGAAGGAAAGTTTAAACAGAGTAACACAAAGTAGTCAGTTTTCTGATAAATATAACTAGTTCCTAATTTATATGACTTTAGTTCTCAGGTACATGTTTTTGTTATTGTCAAATACTTTTGTCATATTGTCATTCAGCCAAACCTAAATTAGAAAAACATAATCAAAACATTATCAAGCAAGCTTTATACTGGTGAAGTATTGAATAATACACCTCTTAATTTTCAGAGATCTAAATGTTAGTTTAGTTGAATGTAAGCAAAATGCACTTCCATTTGCAGCATATTAGCTGGTTTTGCTATCAGCTAATTTAATTCAGAGTAAGTTTGGGTTTTTTTCCCTGACTGTGATGAAGAAGCTACAATTAAATTAATGCAAACTGAACAATAGCAGTGAAATTGAAATCCTATATGCACATGCTGTTTTGCTGAATCTCTTAATGCACAGTTTTTGGTCTCCTGGGAGAGAATTCACTATGATTAAAAGTTCCTGGAGGAAGCTACTCAGAGACAAAAGGAAAAGAGAGGGCAATAGATTCACAGTGAAAGAAACGATGTGGCAAATGAAAGTTTTGGGTTACCCTTTCTGTTTCATCCATCCGATAACCTCTCTCATTCATAGCTGGGTTTAAGCCATCTGCTGCAAGTGGCACTATCTACCATTGGCTAAGAGAGGATACAGAGGAACAAAAGGGCTTTGGTGTGGTAAGCACATCCTGTGGTGTCCCGGGTTATGGGCAGGTATGGAAGAGGCTGCAGCAGTACTGCAGAGCTGCCCAACGTGGGCAGCTTCGGGCAGGCTGGGGCTCCAGACTCATTTCTGAATGGTCATTCAGCTGCCCGTTCTCTTGTACCTACACTTTGGTTCCACTGGATTTTCATGCTTTGGGCAGACGAAAACCATGCAGAAATTCTGGGCAAATAGCCCCTGTACATGACCCAAACTCTTCTGCTGTACAAGGGACACAAATCTCAACTGATGCCACACACATCATGTGTGCACCTGTAGTTCCACACATCCAGACTCATGCAACACTTCTGCTTTTTGAATTTCACAGATGCATCAAGGGGGAACAGTTCTTCCATGGGATTATGGAATTATTAATAACAACTTCAACATAATTCCATTTATTATGCATAAAATGCATTTACAAATTCTAGGTTCACGCAGGTCAATGATCTGAAAGAAAATATCCCTGTTTACTTTCAAATGAGAGACCTTCAGCACAGCTGTGATTAATGAATAATTGAGGAAAGAAGGGGTTTCATGGGGAATTCAGTAGAAGAGAGAATGTATGTGTGTATACAATCAGACAGTTTTTATGTTGAACTGTGTGCATGCAGAGAATTATTTCATCTAATTGAATGTCAGTCCCAGAGCATCAGTCAGTGTTGGTGTCCAGGAATTTGTAGAGTTTTTGTTGCAAACATTTGGTTTAGTTTTGGGGCATTGTCCTCTAAATTAAGAACACAAGTTCCATTTTAAGCTTCATCCTTTAAAAATTGTTTCTGTGTGGAACCTTGTATTTTAAAATCTTGTAACCTACAGATCCACATTACTTTGGGTCCTGCTGTTGCAATCTGGATTGTGATCCACTTTAAAAGAACTCCACTAAGCTATAATGGTGCATGGCCTAATCTGTCTTGTTTTCAGTATTATTTAATAACAGTTTTGGAGCAGCCCACTCTAGATTGTGTCTTAGATGGGAACAGAACAACTGCAGTGTTTGAAATGTAATCATTCTGAATGAAAAATGCAAAGATATATTTTCATTATTTAACATTGCTCCCAGGAATACCACGCTGTACCTCACTTTTCTTATAAGAATTATAGAAGTTACTGTGTAACCCTGCAAAGCTCAGATGTTACCATGGGAGAAGGATCAGGGTCTTGCTGACTTTTTTTGAGAATGAATATCCCAGAAATATGTTCATAAAACTGACTGCAATGAGAAGATTCTCTGTAGCTGTACAGAATTAGGAGAAAGCCTTCAAAATTATATTTTCCTTTTATTTTTAACTTATATTAAATTAGATCTGGATTGATATTACAAGTGACTATACTGTGATGTGTTCTGGAAAAAATTAACATTAAGGTATTTCTGTTCCTTGATATACGCAGAACTTTGAACTGTCTCTGCATTTGGTTAATAATGAACTTAAAATTGCAGTTTCATCCAAAAAAATCAAGCATTAACAAAGGTCGAATACCATTGGCCTGTCCCAGGATTTTGGGTCCTGTTTATTGTATGCTGGAATTTCCATGTCCCATTTTCAATCACTTACACCCCTTGTTCAAGAACACCTCTGACTGACTAACCAAGAGCAGTTCCAGTAGCACATCTACGTTCCTTCGCAAAGCAGAGATTTTCTAGCATGGGTATAGAGTAATTAGTCACAGACTGAAGTAAAAGCCAGCAATCAGGAAACCTTTTACAAATTAGAGAATGAGCTGCAAAGCCCAAGCAATTTGCAAGGGACCTCAGGCCATACAGTTTTATTTGTAATCATAGCCTTATTTTGCTGCATAAGTTTCAGGGTTTTGAACATACTTACATCAGTTTTATCTGTCAAAACTTTAGTTAAATTCAATACTGACTGTCAAATCCTCAAAACCAGATGCCATACAGTAAGTAGGACAAGAAGGAAAGTGACACACAAAACAATTCCAACATAAGATATTGGAGGAATGTATCAGTTGAGATTAAGTAATAGTGTCTAAGACTACCTCAAGTGCCACTTCCTAAGTAACTGATTTTTTTTGTTTCCCAACATAAATGTAAAACCAAAGTCAGAAAAAAATTAATTCAAATGTAACAAAGCCATAGATTTGAAAAGAGATAGAACATTTTGGTTTTGAGTATTTTACATTTTTCTGAATTGTAGCAAATTTAGCAATGCAATGTCCTGTCAAAATAAATTAGGCAAATTGTTTTTTACTTTCATTTTTTGTCTTTTTTTAGCTGAAAATATCTAACGAAACAGCCACTGTATTGTGCTTGCTTATAAAGTGTTCTGATGAAATCCAAGTGTTAAAAAATATTTTCTAGAGATGATTTTGATTGCTGCAAGAGCTCTATTTAGCTTTTTCACAAAGATTCTTTTATAAGGTCAGCCAGTCTCTGGAAGGCCTGCAACGACACAAACGTGACTCACAGTTATATTTCAGCGTTACATAAACAGACAACACATCAAATATGTAAAGCCACTAAAACTGCCATAACGATACATAGAAGGTATTTTATAATGCAAATTTCTGCTGATATTCTCGGTTTTCCTTTTATAAAAACATGTATGAGCTTTGACTGGATAAAGCTTCCAATTCCCTGATAGAAAATAAAAGGAAGGATTTTCTGAAACAGAAGAATACATATACTGATGTTCAAAGGTGATTTGGAGTTCATATGGAACTTCTAATACAAGTAGTGATCCTTGGAAGAGTATATCTTTTAGCTTAATATAATGGCCTAGAGACTCCAAAAGGGAAAGAAAAGGAAATACAGTTGAGTGGGGAAGCACAATAAAAGATACAACTTGACTATCAATAGTATGGTTATGAGTTATTTTTACAAAGAAGAAAGAAAAAGAAGAAATACAGAAGAAATACAAAGGCAATAGAAGTGCTTAGCTGTTACAAACCTTCACAACTGAAAGTATAACTACAAATACTGAACTGTTTCAAGCACCTAAATCAAATGAGTAATAAATCTGCACAAATAAATGTCTCCTGTCTTTCTTCCCACTGATTTTAAGATAGAGCCAAATAACACAAAAATGCTCCTAAAACATATAAAAGACTAGTTTCTGAGAAATAAAATACATCATTTATGTAAATTGTATAAAAGAAAAACAATATTCTTTCTCACAAAGGATTGACAACATACACACAAAAGAAAACATGTAATTTGGTCTCAGAACCTTGGGAATGAAAAGTCTGGAAAATAAAAGATTCATAATGCCTGCTAATGCTTAATGCTAATGCAAATAACAGAACTTATTCTGATTCAGCAAAGCATTTAAAAATAATATCTGGGAGGTTTAATTGTGAGACTCTGCATGTATGAGATACACAGAAAAATTTTAAGTGGCTCTAAAAATTTTGTAGCTTTCAGGTCATTTGAATGAATATCTTGCTTAAGAAACAACTGATACTGCTTCAGAAGTACTGCTTAATCACCTAAGGACTAAAAAATCTACACTAACATTCAAGAAAACATAAGGAGCAGTATGTAAAAATAAGGGAGCATTACTGTGTAAGAAACTGTCTTGCTAAGAAAGTAAGAAAACCCCCAAACTGTATCTCAATTACCAGATCCATCTGAGCAGGAGAAGACAGAGAGAAGGAAGCTCTGACATAAGAGCTCGGCTCCGAACCATTGATATTGAATGCTCCTCCAGGAACCAGTAATACCTAAGAAAAATTGATTAGCCATCCAGTTATTACCATTTCTGCATTTTTAAAACTCTATGTTAAATTATATTTGAGAAGGCTCAGTGCATTAGATCATGGCATAATGTATTTCTTCTCTTCTAAATGAGGAGACTTTTCACAACAAAATCAAAGGGGTTTAGGTTTTGGTTACCAGGTCAGACTTATCGCAATGTTTACAAGCACCAGTGAGATGGGATGTAGCTTACTCAGTACACAGTTCTGGGGCTTATAAATTGTAGAAATAAAACCATACTTAATTTCTCTTACTAAAAAGATATAGTCAACAGCCATCATACATATAGCTACATACATGGGCAATGAAGATGGTGAAGGGCCTTGAGGGGCAGCTGTATGAGGAGCAGCTGAGGGCAGTTGGTTTGTTCAGCCTGGGGGAGACTGAGGGGAGACCTCATTGCAGTTACAACTTCCTTGAGAGCGGAAGAGCAGGGACAGGCACTGATCTCTTCTCTGTGGTGACCAGTGACAGAACCCAAGGGAATGCCCTGAAGTTGTGTCAGGGGAGGTTTAGTCTGGATATCAGGAAAAAGTTCTTCACCCATATGGTGTCTGGGCACTGGAACAGGCTCCCCAGGCAGAGGTCACAGCACCAAACCTGCCAGAGTTCAAGAAGTGTTTGTATGATGCTCTCGGGCACATGGTGTGACTTTTGGGGATGGTCCTTTGCAGGGCTAAGGGTTGGACTCGATGCTCCTTGTGAGGCCCTTCCAATTCAGCATATTCTGTGATTCTTTGATATATATATATATGTATAGCATAGAGGATGTATTGTACTGTATGTTATAATGGTTTAAATTTAAGTAAATGGATTAAATATCAACATCTGAATACAGACAGGATAATACTTTGTTAATAAGTAACTATGCCACAATGCTGAATTGCAGATTCAATGATGGTGCATGACAAGTTCCCCTGCTTTTTTATGTGTGTACATATGCTTGGATAGATATTTTATCCTTCCCACTGTTCATTTAAAATCATAAGCCATTAAAACATAGGTCATACTTCTTTCTGCAAAGCTTTTTCCATTATCAGCTGCTGTGTATCAGAAATACCCTTAATTTTGATCCATAAGAACATGCCAGCAGCAGGAGGGTACCATTCTGCCAAGTCTGAAGAGAAAGAGAGAAAGAAAATGGAATCAAGGAAGAAATTTATGCCCCACTGTCACATCAGAGATTCAGTGATGTTGTGTGTTTGTTCCTCCAATGAATGACAAGAGAATGCAGATCACAGAGCCAGGCTGCCACTTGCCTCCGATCTGCAAGGGCTTACTGCATTTGTGCTGGTAACCTCAATACTTTTTGTGGAAGTGATTTCTCTGAATTACAGAAATCCCAAACATTAGCAAACTATATTTGTTGATTACTTTCAGAACAAGTAAACAATCTAAAATAATTTTTCTGATGAAGTCTTTCTAATATGGCACAAAACTGTTTTAAGTTACAATGATTATCAATTTTTTTCCCAAAGAAAAGGAGAACCTAGATGTTAAGACGAGATGGGAAGACTTAGAGAAGATTTATCTGCAGACCTACTGTGTATCTTTTGTTTACTTAGAATACTTTATGTGGTTTTGAACATATTTTTAAGAAACTGTTTATTTTACCTGACATTTTCTTCTCCAGATCTTCCTTAATGTATTTTACCATAACATATCTACAAAATAAAAGTCTGTCTTCCATAATATTACAGCTTCTATTACTAGACAACACGAAGACCCTGCAGTCTTTTACAGCTTATATTCTCACAATATACTTTCCAGTACCCCAGTGCTATTGCACTGTTTTGACAAAGAGGGCCTGTGTAGGTCAGCAACCCGTGGTTGTTCAGAGCAATGTAGAAATATATATGAATCATGTGGAATTAGCAAAAGTAAGTACATTAATTATTGTGGTGTCCCCAAGTACCTATATCCCATAGAAGCACCACCTAGGACAGGTGGACAGTTCTTAGCAGTTATTGCTGATTCCACTTAGACTGACTAAAAGGAATGAGTGACTAACTGGAACTGCATTGTTGTTGATCAATTTCGTCCTGTGCTAAGTGGTTAACTACAAAAGGGGACATCTGAAATTGACTTATGATTAAAAAATACGATCACTACTGCTATGGTGATTGTATCTTCCTTTAAATTAAGGTCACTTTTTCTGAGATTTTTTAAAGACAGAGATTTTAAACAGAAGATGTATATCGACATAATGAAGTGAAATTCATGCTCTTTTAAAAACTGCTTTATACAGTAATGTGCTAAGCCTTTTTCCTATCTCCTTTGTCCCACCAGAAAAGCATAAAACCAGCAGCAATAATTTGTCCTAAACTTCATAGTTAATGTCATTTGATTTGCTTATAGTGCTTATCTGTCACTTCAGTCAAGAGATGAACCTAAGTGATTTTTCTTGAGCACAAAGATGATAAACAGCTACAAAAAAATTTATGTAATTATCTCTGTTGCACTCTGACCTTTTAACCACTTGTCAGCAGCAATGAGCATTGCATTCCGTTGGGTCCTGTAGAAATCCACCACTCTGAAAGCAAATGATCGATTGAAAGTCATGAACTCATAGTGTTTCAGATCCCATTTGTTTCCAAAGGCAGAAACAAAACTTTTCTACTTGAGCTACCTAAGTGCACATTTAATAGAAATATAATCATATCCTAAATGGGCACAACACACTATACTGTGTGTATAAAACTTTGTACATATATCAGAGCACACTTCCAACAAAGCACTAAAATAGAAGAAGTCTCTGTGTGGCTGCTTCTTAAGCTTTACATAAATCATGGAAATGTTTTATATATTATACCTATTCTGTCTATTATATCATATCAGTAGATACAAGTCTTGTTAGCAATGAAACTGCATAAATCCCACATACTGAAGAAAACTGAGGACTTAAACGTATGCATAGTCTTGATGTTTGTGCATTTGGGTTGAATTTGTGTTAACAAGTACACAGTGGCATTTGGTAAAAAACAAATCATATGATAAACTTGTCATAACTATTGGACAGCTTCCCCTTTTCTAAACTTTTGAATATATCTCCTTTACACTTTAGTAAAACTTTCAAGTAATTCAATCTTTTACTGGAGAAAATGCCCCTAACCCAGGTTTCAACATGGACAAGTTATGTTTTGTTCACATAGAGTAACACAGCTGTGCAATGAGAGACACAAGAGAAATGTCTGACACAGAGTTCATAAATCAGATGCAAATGTGTTCCCATCTCTGAAGAGATAACATCCTTAGTAATTTGCATATTTCACAATTGTTTTTTGTAAATAAAATACAATTTTTTCTCTGAACTGATGGCTTTGATTTCTGGATGTACAGATGACAGACAAACTGCACCACGACCAGAGGCTTATACAGCTTCAGGATTCAACTATAACTATTGCTACATTCTGAATGAAATGGAAAATCTCACTTGTGCAGTTTTTACCAAAGTTGTAAATTCTGTTGCAGGTTTTTTTTTCTGTTACCATTTTGCTCACATATTGGAATAAATTATAAGCATTAGTAACACAAGCCTTCCCCAAAAACGTAGCTGCTCCAAACAACAGGCCAACTCCTACTCAAAAGCATGACCTAACAACTCAACCTTGTACTAATTAAATCACCTGGAAGAGACTCCAGTCAGCTGTGAGGTCTCATCAATAAGTCACCTGACAATTGCATTCAGAAGGTTTTAAAGCCTATCAGCTACTGCACTCCTAATTTCATTAGTTCAAGAGGAAGAACAGACTTCTGACTTGAGTAAGGCTGCCTTTACCCTACAAAAGCAAGGTAAGTGAAGAGACATGTTTGGGATTTTTTTTGGAACTGCTGAAAGTTAAGGTAGAGTGTGGTCCAAGTTTCTCTGTGAAACTTACTTTTATGTTCTTCATCCTTAAAACAAAGCAATGCTAGGGCTGGAGTGTCTGGGTTTTTTTGCTTTTAAATACTGGTGTTTACAATATGAACATCAGGTAGGTGCTAAGAGAATGGAGTTGGCTGTTACAGTGAGATACATGAATTTCTTGCATGCTTTGCTCACATTCCTGTTACAGGCCTTTGCAGAGTGTAGTGCACTCCCACTGAAGTAGGAAGGTTGGGGCTCTAACGACATCCAAGTATAGCATTTAAAATGAGGCACTGATATTCAAAAGAAACTATACTCCTCTTGCATAATAGATGAAAAACAAATGTGTGTCGGTCAGTATTTAAGAAATGCCTTGCTAAGTTAAACTGTAGCCCAGCATTCTGGCTCCAAGAGTGCTGAAGACAGCACTGTTTGGTGAGTGTAGATGAACCTCACTGCTCTCTGGAAGTTTTTTAATGAGGATGTTAGAGGATGAAATTCTGTGCTCAGTGATCTTAGCTTCTGTCATAGACCCTACCACTTCATTCACTGAGTTGAAGCTTCCAGGATCCTCTCGAGTTCTCTTCAGATGAGAGCTGCATAATGTCTGTGCCAGTGGACTGGTGGATTGTCTGCCTGTGGTTGTAGGAGACGTGCCTTGCCCTGCACATCTGCAGCTTCACAGAGTTTCTTCAGGGCTCTTGTACAAACTTGACAGTCTTGGTGACCTGCCTTATCTATTTGCCCTAATACTGATGCACCTCCTCTTACTTGTTTACTGCAAAGAATGTTTGATGTAGGTAACAAGTAGCAGAACAACAGTAGCAGAACACGAGCATATGATGTGACTCTACCTGTCTATATGCTCCAAGAAACCTTTTTGTCCCCATTGCTGAAGCAGCTGTGATATCATAATCTAAAGAAATAAAACACATCATCAATACTGTATTTTAAACAGGATTGTCCCACAATCATCAAAAGATACATAGCCAGATGCACTATTCAAAATTCCCCAGGCATGAAATTGCATGCAGTGTCTCTTGGAGCCCTTTATAAACAGAGGTGCCAACAGCAACAGGTCATTATAGTCCATGCTACTGGTGTCTCCAAGGATAATTGCAGTATATGGAAGTTGGGGTGGGACAAGGGAAGAATGAATGGTGAGCTAAATATGGTAATCAGGGAGAAAGTGGAAGGCAATGTATATTGCTTTACCTTCCTGTCTATATCAGCCTCTCCGCTTTAATAGTGCCTCTGTGATGAACTAATGGAGCTGGAAGATGGAAGCCATACTTAGACATGTTTTCTTATCACTAAACATAAAGGGGCTGTAGTTGGTAGGCTTCTTTGTAATGTATTGGTGAGCTGCCAGTATTGTTCTAATTGCAAAGTAGAATGAAAAAAATATTGAGTGCTTCTTCCAAATTATGCTTTATATTGAGGTTTTTCAAATGAACTTACCAAGAAGAGATATAAAGTATTTCAAATCTAGACTCTTGTAACCTGAGGGTTAGGGGATATTAGCTATGCTACCCATGGCCTGAGACAACCTTCTAGCTCTGGTTTTAAGTTCTACAGTGATCTCTCTTCTTTTTGCCAGAATTGAAAATGAATGTGCATAAACAAAAGGGCAAAAGTGCAGAGCAACTGTGAAAGTGCAAAGCTATTCACTTGTGATTTCTTATAATTTGGAATGTTTTGTCTTTTCTAAATACAGTTCAGTTGGTGGTTTTGTACTTGCCTGTGTGAAAGTGCTGGTGTGCATTGTTGAAACCTGAATGTGTAGAACAACTCTGTCAATAAGAGGCTTGGGACCTGTCAGAAACCCTATTCTTAACCTACAAAACAAAAAAAGAAAAATGTCATTACAGAAATGAAATGTGCTAATACTTTGTGCGAGTTGAATGTGGGAAAACATTTGATAGCGTAAGGATCTCTTATGCATTTAGGTTTATCTATATCTTACTGCTGCCTGAAGCCTCAGGCTTAAGCGATTTAGATGCTGAGTATCAAAGTACTGAAATAATAACATAGAAGGGGCTTTAATGCTTATAGTAGCTTCTTAGGTATGAGGGTTCAGGACACATTCTGTGTTTTTAAGCTTTCATCTGCAACCACAAAGATTACATGAATCAAAGGGAGGGAAAACATGTTTTCACATAATGAAAAATTGTGAATGCTCAGGCTTTATGACAAATAGATGAGAAATGGTAAGTGGCTTTACTCTTTCACTCCCTTTCAGTACTGCAGAAGAAATGAATTTAGATTGATGAACTAGATTGTTATTTATACTTCAGTTCTTGTCACCCATCTTTACACAGATTGGCAAAAGTTTTTATTTGAAGAAAAATAGAACCAGTATGCTCATAGGTGTCTTTGGCAAAGATAACATTGTGTCATGCCATTTTGCAGTGTCACTTCTGAAAGTGCAATCACACTTGGCATCCTGTTGCCTCGTTACTTTCTCAGGGATGAGGTTTCAGTGCAGAATTCACATTAATTTTTTATATCTATTTGGATAATAAATAAAATCAAGTTAAAAATCATATACATTGACTTGTGTGAAATGGAAAACAGACACCTCAGTTTTTGCAAGCAGGTGGAAACAACCTTAAAGAACCGTAAGGCTAGATATCAACATAACCTTATGAATAGCTTGTGAAGAATGCCATCATTTCTTTTTGGTATTAAAGGTTCAGGGAGTATCTACAGAAATGGTAAGAGAGAGAAAAGGAAATGGAAAGAGAGGAAAGCTCCTAGGAGTTGCAGGAACAGAGCTGGAATCCAGCATCTGTTTGCATAGACAGTATCTGCAAGAATGGGCTGCCTGGGGGTAGAGGCTTAACTATTAGTATCAGAAGAGGAACAGAACCTGGAGTTGAATGACTGCCAAGAGATGACATGAAAAGTGAGCAGACTGTGAAAAGCTGGGGATGCAGAAGTTCATCCAGAAGTGGATAATGTTTAGATGAAAAGCTACTATGATATGCCTGATCATTTTGTATAATGTCTTGTGCCTTAACTGAATAGGCAATGCTAAGCAGTCTGCAGCTGGCCTTACCCAGATGAGAGAATTTTAGAGAAAGAGTCAGTCCTGATAACTCGGCCATCCACATCCATTGAGAGGAAAGTTGGAGCCCATGGCTTGGAATAAAAATAAAACATAAAATTCAAGATGCTAGTAAAGACTATGATGGAATTAGTTTCTTTACTATGAAGACACAATTCATTTCTTAAAGAAATATTTTGATAGTAAATATTTTACAGATATGTATTCCAAGGAAAACATTACAGTAACTTGCTGACAAGTGATTGTTTAGGCTAGCTGTCTGAGATGTGATTTCAATATTCTATGAAGGTCTTGAAGAAATCAGCTTTGCTGTTTTTCAATGCTTACTTAGCCCACTGTTGAGCATACAAGTGCTCAGTTGAAGTTCTGGAATGATGCCATAAGGAGAGAGAAATAATGATTTTTCTGTCAAGATTTCTTTGTGGAGTAAACAGCTACTGTAATTTCTAAAATGGAGCCCTGTAGCTTTTTGCTTTGGTATATTCAAAAATGAAATAAGATAGAGCCAAATTGTGATGATCTGAGTTCAGCACACTTTTTCCTTGTCAAGAATTCTGGTTTTACACCTTCTCCACTATGCTCTAACAAAGCCACACACTGCTATTCAATGAGTAAGTGAAAATGTTTTATTGCCTCCTCCCATAAAAACATATTTCAAAATAGAAAATACTGAACTTTAGCTTCTATTGATGTTTTACAGCTTTAGAAGAGCAGTTTTTATTTCTGAAGTTAGGTAGTTTTTGCAGACTGTGGAACTGCAGATTCACATGCCAAATTTCAGGAAAATTTACATGAAGAAGGGAAGCTGCCTATCCACTACCACTCTCTGTGGTACCTGAGAGAACTCTTTTGGGTTCTCTGAAAGGCAAAGGGTAAAAATGGGGTATAGTAGATGGACAGTTGGCAGTCTTTTTCTGAATGAAAGAAGAGATTGGCCTGAAAGGAACATTAGGAGTCTGCAGTTTTCAAGTGCTGCTTCAGTGACACACTTGCTTTGCTTTGGATACACAATCTGTTATTTTCTGACTACAGAAGGAAATTTGAACCACTTATTAACAGGACATAAATGTCACAAAGGGGACAAAGACTGAAAGGAGCCCAGACTGTGAGGCCTACAACTACCTTGGTAGGACATGAAGAAGGAGCATGCAGTAAGATCCATGCTCAAGCCTTAGTTCTCTCCTGAACCAGAAAATAAGGTATTACTAGGGAATATAGAAGACAAATTACCTTTTCAAACTGAAGAAAGTAGTAAGGATCATCTTCTATTATGAGGAAATCATATTTTCTTGCAATCTAAATAAATGAATAAAAAGTAAAGACTTGTTAAAAGGTAAAGATATTGTAAATTCATTCAGTTGTGTTCTTTTGTTTCTTTGTTTTTTTAAACCAGGACCATATTATGATCCTATTGAGTGATCATTCATTATATACAGGCACTATCATGAGAAGCTTTCAAGTGTCCAATTTAGACATTAAGCAATTATAAGAGTAAACACAGTACCTGTAGTACAAGGACCTACATATGTAACTGGAGCTCTGTTTCATATAGCATTCAAACTGTGCAGGCAGCTTGCAGTAAGTCCAGTTAGAAGCCCACAGTAAAAAGGCAGCAGCCAGCAATAGGCTACTATTGAAAAACAAGTTATCTAATGCATGGTCCACCTCTGGAGAGTTGTCATGAAAGTGATTCTCCTTGAAACAAGTCCTAGCAGGAATGTACTGGACCAATAATGGGCTCAAATGCCACACCTGGGGTATCCTCAACTGAAATGAGACTGACATTTATCCATTTACACCTACAAGGTTCATAAAACCCCAGCTATGTACCTGGTAAATCTCCTTCTTGCGCTCTGTGGTCAGAGAATTGCCAGTTGGGTTGCATCCATTTGGAATAGTGTACAGGAATTTGGGAAGGTGATTGCTACGATTTTTCACATCATCTGAGCTCCAAGTAGACAGAATTTCTTTCAAAGCTTTTGGAATAATGCCATGTTGGTCACTAGGAACATTAATTATATTACAACCCAAGGGTCTCAACTGTTGATAGAAAGAACAAAACTGTTACAATAGTGTAATTCAAAGGTCTTCCTTTTGGCATTGGCATTGTAAAGTATCAATACAAAGACTATCTTTCTGATTTTATAGCTGTCTCAAGTTCCATTTGCTCATGAGTCAAAAGAAAAGTTGCCTGAATTTGCTGTCATGCTTGTCAAACTTACCACATTACTCTTTATTTGCCCTATTAAGCCAACTGAGAAGAAATGGGTAACTCCTATGTTCATTTGCTGCTTTTCTGTAAGAAATCACATGTAGTTTTGCAAGCAGAAGGGGATTTTGTGAATTTGAACTGTTTTCTCAGGATTCCTTATGTTCTCACCACAAACAGTTAAGTTCATAACACCTTTGCTTCCTACTGACAATTTACACTCTACTTCAGTGAAGTGCCAGAACTTTAAGCTACCCTTCACTGGCAAAGAGCAAAGAATATGTTCCCAACAGATATATTCAGCAACACAAAGAAGAAAGAAATGATGCTACTGCAATGACATATTGACAACAGCATGAAAAAATATAAGTAAAATACCAATGAAAAAGATTGCTGTCTCTCCTCTGTGGAATTTCAATTTGTACCATGTAGTGTTCTGCATTTTTAAGTAAAAACAAAAGCTGCTGCATTGTCAAAATACATTCCTAACAACGTACAGATGATTAGACAATATATATTTAAATTTAGCACAGCAAACAATAACAGAATTTCTTTAGATGCAAAGAGAGACTAGACTGAAATTGTATTGTATTATTTATTCCAACACTTCTTCCAGCTCTTAAGCGTTTTGGGCTGACATTTAATTTTATAGTGATTAAGTTACTTTTCAGAAGTAAACTTTGCTTCTTTTGTATATTCTGACTAATTCATTCATTCATTCTCATCTATGGATGTTTCAGGCCTATTCTAATCCTTATACTATTCTAATTCTTATACTATTTATAGCTATAGTATAATCTGACCATGAAATATTTCAGGTGAATGTGCTGACATGTTAAAACACCCACTTAATTAAAATTTTTGCATCAATCCAACTAGATCCTGATAGCTTTTCTTTCCAATCCAATCATATGTGACCTTAGCCCTTGAATGAACTCAGATTTGGAAGAGGAATTTGGAATAACTTTTATAGAACTTTTAGTAGGAAACCTTCTATGAATTAATATTTATGAATATTTAGAGTTGAACTCCAAAATCTTCATTCTTAGATATGTTTTTATGGTAAAAGCAGACAGCATGTATAAGACTGCAGATCAGGTACTAAATTGCTTTTTAGTTCAAATGTAACATTCATAATGTTTTGTAGCTAATGAATGCTTACAGCTGCTAGTGTCCCAGAGTATGTGGGTGCATCCAAAAGGATGTTGTCTCCAGGATTAATGAGCATTTCGAACACCTACAAAAGAAAAGAGTATTTTAAAAAGTGTTACATTCTTGTACATGTGCTTCAGACTTCTGACTACTTAGTAGGATTAAAAATCTTGATTAGATATTAGTAACTCCCTAACCATTTAATTATCCTGTCTGTGAGAAAAGCAATGAAGAGATGAAAAATCTCTTTTAGAGCCAAATTAAGCTGGGTAATCAACTAGGGAATACCAAATTGACACAGAAAGAGTGCTCTGAAGTACTCTTTCTACTGTATAAGTTACAGAAAGGCTCAACTAAACAGCAGTGAGAGTGGACTTGAAAGGGTAATTATTTCAAGAAGTTATAAAAAACAGGAAGTAAAAAAAAGAAATATATTTAGAACAGAATTATGGTAAAGCAAATAATGCATCTATTTACTTATTACTGCACTACTTGAGTTACATGAAATGTTACCTTATAGCATATTTTCTGAGATGCTTTTTGGTTACTGGAACATTCACACAGTTCTGACAGACTAGAATTCCACACCAATTTTATTTCAGTTTCATTATCTTGTATAGATAACACTGTCAGACACTTATTTAACCAAGTACCTTGCATATAGTTATAGAGTAGGACTTAAAGCTAAATACAACTGAATTGATGGGGGAATAAACATCTCACTGAATGAAATGCTTTTAACATATGAAGCTTTTGGTCTTACTTTACACAAGCCTTCCTGGCTGCCAGTTGTGACACACACTTCCATTTGTCCTTGCTCAGGACTGTAATTGGCTGTGGGGGGATCATGTAGGCTCCGCTGGAAATCTTTTAGCCAGGACAACAGCTCTGGAATCCTGAAACATGAATAACAAAGTGCATCTAACATCTTATATAGGCCAAAGCTGGGCTGCTCCTCTAAATCAGTGCCAAACGTAGCATGCAGTCCTGAGTCTGACTTCAACTGTCACACAGATACACTTAGATGTGATTTTTATGACTGCTTTATCAAATTATGAAAATGAGATGCTGCTAGTAATAGGTTGGAGATTATAAGGATTTCTGAAACAGATTTTTTCTAAAAAAAAGTCTTAAGATCTTGTAGTATGTTCACAAATGGCTGGGTTCATTTAAATCTTAAGAAAACCCTTAATTGATTAATGCCCTGTGATAGGTACCCAAGTATTTTTTCAAACCTGTCCTAAGCCTGTCATAGTGCTGTCTGCTGGGGAGTTCACATGAGCGCTAAAGTAATGTAGTAATATGCACTTTTTGTACCAAAAATGACAAAACTACAAATGCCTCAACTTAAATACCACAAGTTGGACATATTGACTTTAGTATATGGTGCCAAATGAAAAGAAATACTCCAGAATGTGGAAACCATGTATTGTAAAGCAGTACCTTTTAATTAATATCTGATTTGGGACCCTGGATTCTTAAATATTAACAGCCAGGAAATGCTCTAACTTGAAAATTGCTAAGATTGGGGGGTTAGGTTTTTGTTTTGTTTTTCACGTTACTCATGGCAAAATTTTCCACTTGAACTGAAATATAAATAGTGAGACAAATTGAAAAATGCCTGTTTTTTTGAAAGAACTTGTTTTTGGAAAAAAGGGGTTTACAAACAGCTATTAAAAACACAGGTGTTTTAATGCAATAATAAACAATATTATGATACTTTGATTCTGGTATCTTGAAGTGCAAGCAGCTGTGACAGATACCCTGCTGAGGCTGAATACTGAAGAGCTCTCTTCATCAAATCTTCCCCAATCTCAATAGGAGTTCCATGTCCAATGTCAACAGTTGCTCTCTTAAAGGGAAAAAGATTAGGATTTGGTGCCCCTCCAGCCAGGGAGATGAGAGATGGAGGAGACTTCTGCATCAATTCAGCTAGATTAAAAGGAAAACACTATGGTTACAAATTGATTATTGCAATTCAGATCCTATCCTTTAGTAAATATATAACAGTCCAGAGAAATTTGTTCCATTTTTTTTTTACTTTAACTACCATGAATTGAAAAGGAAAATTCTTCTTAAACTCACCTTTCTGCTTGGATTAAAAAGGTATTTGGGGAGGCAGGGAGGGACATGCAGGACAGAATAAAAGAAAAAATCATTTGAAGTTACAAAAACTATTTATAATTTCTTTTAAAACAATCTGGACTGTTCTACTATTAAAACTTCTGGGACTGATGTCTTTTGAGCGTCAAGAATTTAAAATTGGAATGATCTCTTTAGACTGACTTGAAATGACTGGCTTTGCTTTTCGTTCAGTCTCACTTCAGCTGATGTGGCAGTAGTGCAGCTATGCCGACAGATGATTATAGCTTTTCTATAAGGGAGTGGAAACATTTCTGGCAGCCCTGTTTTAGTGGCAGAGGCCACTTAATAATGCCATTGTATAAATAATTCAGTATGAAGAAAATCTTAAATCTTGCTTTAAAGCCAGCGCTTCACAATCATTCAGATCCAATCTATGCAGTGCAGACTGGACTTTAATCTAGCAAGAGCACTTGACTGCATTAAATCTGAGAGCTCACAACGTGGCATTCATGCTGGCTTGACAATTCTACATCAGATATGAGAGGACAGATGACACCAGATTTGGCTTAAAGCCTCCTGTTATCAAATTTATTCTCCAGTACTTATTAGCAAACTTGAACATGGGAAGTTAATTCTTATCAGTTAGTTCAACAAAATGGGTTATGCCTTTGACATTTGGCCTGGTAAAGGGAGATTTACTTTGTCATCAAAACTGCAGTCTGAATGTGTCTTTCTGCAGGAACTGTGCCACTTAATATTTGTGCTATGACGTGTATCAACTTGAAAGAGAGTGAATTACTTGACTTACCTGTACCTGTATGAAACATTTTAAGCAGAACAGCAAATGCCAGCCCCTTACCAAGAGAGGAAATTGACCCCTGAAGGCTTAACTAGGCTAGTGATGTATGTCTCATGCTCGAGTTCTGTGAGGTCTCTGT
The DNA here is from genome assembly GCA_035041345.1 of Poliocrania exsul. NCBI lineage: Eukaryota > Metazoa > Chordata > Aves > Passeriformes > Thamnophilidae > Poliocrania > Poliocrania exsul. The sequence goes on from JAWWLZ010000139.1 coordinate 35,171,206, forward strand.
AGGTTTCAATGAGTAAACAAGGAGGCAGTTAACCTTTTCCATTTGTCACATAAAGACTGTATTGTGGTAGCCTAAAGATCATGTAATATGGAAAAGGAAGTTGTAGTAATACTGAAGGGGTGGTGAGGAATTTATGGACATAAACAGGATATAGGAAAGCTAGGTGGAAACAGTATGCCGAGATTGAATTTCAAGTCATTAGCAGTTGATTGTTTCTGGACAACCAGTGTAAACCCAGCAGCAAATTGTGCCAAAATCCCTGATTCAGAGATTTTTCAGACATTTGTTGTAGTGATAATACAAATTCTTCTGTCTGGATGGGTTTCTGAAATGGTTCCAGGCTATTCACTTTATTTTTCTAAACACCTGTTTGACCTCTCAACTTGACAAAGTCAAAGCATTTATCTGGCCTTATTTGTCAGCTTACAGCGTGGTTTTCTTTCAAATATTTTCAAGTCTTTAAGTCATATACCCCAGCAAAGACCAGAACACAGAAGAAACTAAGAAACTGGGAAGAATAGACAAGTACTCACTCAGGAGTCTTATTGGAGATGCTTTTCTTGCTGCACTCACAGTGGTGATGAACCGAGAGTAATTCATAGCTGCATGGAAAGAGTAATTAGTTGGACATGAAACTAGAAAAGGTAATAGCAACTGCAGTGTGCTTTTGGTATGTGCATTTCCCATAAGTATTGTTTCCAATTCCTCATCTCCATAGATGTGCTCCATCATAAAGTAAATGTCGACTCAATCAGGTTAAAATTAGCATTGGAATTCATTTGCCTTTTTGGAATTGAAGGAAAATGTTTCAACTTCATAGTCTCAGCTTCTGTCATAGTCTCCCAATGACAACTGCACAGACAGATTAGGTCAGATGCTGCCGTTCTGATAAACACAAATAGCAGTGCAGCTTTAACCTGGGGAATTTTTCCGTATGGCAGTAAACAGGGAAAAAAAACCCTTTCTCTTCCCTTTACTGCCAGCTGTGGAGTTTTAAAGGCAGATTACAAATCTGAAGATTTGATGGATCTTAAACAACCATCAGCTCTTTTTTATTTCATGAGGATTCAGCTTTATTTAGCTGTATTAAGCACTGCATTTGAAATGCCTTTACGATTGCAAGCTGTCACTATAAGTCACAACACTTGTCAAGTTAGACGTGGGTTTTTTTAGAAAGGCTAATTCAGAATGTCTTTCAAATGTACCTGATGAATGTTTCCCCCGCTTTTCCCTGGTGCCCACAGAGATTCAGGGGATAGTGAACTACAGTCCGACGGAAGCCTCAAGGCCTGGAAAGGCCCCAGGAAGGCATCTCCGAAGGGAAGGAAAGCAAAGCACAGGAATGAAATGGACAGGCAAACAGCAACACGCATGTGCCAGCAGTTACTAGAAATGAGCAAGGCTGCTTTAAAAAAACCCTCATGCTTTCCAAAAATATCGCTCATCTCCACTCACCCGCAGCCCGTGCCGCCAGCAGAGGCGCTGCTGGCGACACACACGGGCTGGCTCCGGCCGTGCTTTAGGGGATAGTGCTGGGGCTTGGCCGCACTCCCCGCAGTGGTTCCCGAGCAGCCCGGACACCCACCCCACAGCTGCCCGGTCTCTCCCCGGGGCGAGGATGGAGCCCTCAGGGCCGCCCTGCGCTCCCGCCCCGCCGCCCGCGCTGTCCCGAGAGGCGGCGGCGGCCGCAGCACCTACCGGGGAAGGGCGCGGAGCGGGCCCGGGCCGGGGCGGCCCCGCTGTGGGCATGTGCGGCGCTGGGCCGGCCCCGGGGCGGGAGCGCAGCCTCGGCCCTGGCCCTGGGCGGTGCGGCCGCAGCAGTGGCTCGGCGGCCTCTGGCGGAGCGGTGCGGGGCCCACGCCGGTGCCTCCTGTGTCCTGTCCACGAAGGGAGGGCTGGAGCCCTGGGGTGCGGGGAGAGGCGGGGGCAGCCCAGCTGGGCAGCCCCGGTGTGGGGGCAGGGCCGAGCGCCAGCGGTGGGGAAAACAGAGAATCACAGAATGGTTTGAGCTGAAAGGGATCTTAAAGACCTATTTCCAACCTCGCTGCCTTGGGCAGGGATACCTTGCACTAGACCAGGTTGCTCAGAGTCTTTTCCAGCCTGACCTTGAACACTAACGGGGATAGGGCATTCACAGCTTCTCTGGGAAGCCTGTGGCAGTGTCATTAACCTCACAGTGAAGAATTTGTTCCTATCATCTATCCTAAACCTACTCTCTCAGTTTGAAGCTACTTTTCCTTGTCCTATGCACTTGTAAAAAGTCCCTCTCCAGCTCTCTTGTAGGCCCTCTTCAGGTGCTGGAAGTTCCTCTAAGGTCTCCCCAGAGCCTTCTCCAGGCTGAACAACCCTGACTCTGTCAGGCCATCTCCATAGGGGAGGCGCTCCAGCTCTTGGGGCCTCCTCTGCACTTACTCCAACAGGTCGATGCCCATGCTATGTAGGGGACTGCAGTGCTGGGTGCAATACTGCAGGTGGAGTCTAATGAGAATGAAATAGAGGGGCACAATCACCTTCCTCAACCTGCTGGTCACACTTACCCTCTAATGCACTTTATCATGTTTCCAATAAAAATTCTGCTCATAAAATAAAACAGTATGTAAATTAAAATTTGAAGCGGGACATCTGAAAATATTTCTTTCCCCCTACAGATGAGTGGGATCAGTGCAAGGAAAAGCAAGATGTGGTGTGACATGTCCCCTCCTTGCTGAGTGTCACATGCTGTTATTTGTGCAATACATGTGACTGTAGCTGCTACTTAGGAAGGTGCAAAAACATGGTGTCATTTTCTAGTTGTGGCTTTTGCCTTCAGAATTTTGGGGCTGCCATGGCCCTTGTTCCTAGTGCAAATTGGAACTATAATCTAGGGTTTAGGTATAAAGGGATCTAGGTATAAAGTGGTCTTTGAAGCATATAGGTCTTTGTAGATAGCTTGGAGGCAAGAGAGTAAAAATGCTGGATGGGATGAGAACTGAAGCATTTCTAGGCTTTAAATCAGTAAATCGCCAGGCTTTAAGGTGGCCAGTGCTCAAAGCACTTCTTAACTGGCACCTTGTAAAACTTACTGAAGGCAAACTTGAGATATGAGAGCAAAATGACTCTAGGAAAAAAAAAAAGATGAGATGCCTTAACAAGATGCCTTTTTCCTTTTTAATTTGGATGACTTGGTGCAGTGTTTGGATCTGCTGAAAGGCTCCATAATTAGATGGAGTAGATTGAAATAGAAATGGAGTTCTTACCCTGCTTGTGGTGTAGTGAGGAAGGATTGTTTGCTTAGTTGGTGTCTGAATGGTTTTACACTGAAAATCAAATTTTATTAGCTTTAATGACCTGAAGAATTTATAATTTAAGTAATGGACTTCTAATAGTGAGATGTACAGACAAAAACTTAAAAAAGGGTATATGTGAAATAACAAGTGGAGAAATACTGGATTTCTGTGGGGTTCTGGCTATGAAAGACTGATTGAGTCTGAGCTGCTTTTCATGTAATTTTGTTTTTTCACTTCCCTGCTGTTCAGTGTTGCAGTTTGTGGCATAGACATATGCCTGGAGAAGTTGAAAGAAGGTTTTCCATATACTTTTGTGGACTTTTTTGGGTTCTGTAGTCAGTTATAGTGTCATCCAACTGAAAAAAAAAGTGTACAATTGTTTTGATGCTTATCGCAGCTGGATTCATATGGCAGATATTTGCATCACTGTTTATTTTCCTTAGCAACCACAAGTTGAGTGTTCTGTTTTCTTACTGTGTAAGGAGTTGTATCTTTGCTGTCTTTGTTTATTATATGCACACTTAGAATAATGGTGATTTGCTGCAAGTCTTGCATAATTCATGAAGCATCGGTAAGGCACATGGTTACTATTAATGAGAAATGTCTCCTGTCATCTGAAGCTCTACTACCTCTTTCTAAAATCTCTACACACTGACGCTAAGCTGTGTCCAGTTATGTGCTAAAAACAATCAACAAGAGAATAAAAAGGCCTAAAACAATTTAAGAAGAGGGGGACTAGGTGAACATTGTTACTGTGTTGTAACACAAAGCGTTGAGACAGTAAAACACCAAAATTTAACTGAGTTGCAACTGTATCAACTCCAGTCTAAAGTGCAAATCTCTCTAAAAAAGTGCGATAAAGCCTGGGATACTGTAACTGGTTTTAGTTTTATAGAATGCTTATTCTGTAAGTTTTGAGTGCCCTCTTTGATGTGATCATGTCACATGGATTAAATGTGAGTATGAAAAACTTGGTACTGTCTGTAAAGGACTGAGTGGGGAGCAAAGCTGCTCCGGAAGGGTTAAAAGCTCGACGGTGGTGGTCCGAAGGATGCTTGGCCGCCTCGGCAAAGCCGGGCTCGCACCGGCGCTCGGTGGCCGCAGGATGGCGCGTACGCACCGCGTGTCCGGGCAGCGAGCTCGGAAGGAATAGGGATTCCAGATAAAATCATATTGCCATATTTTATTCGACTGTAATTGCTTCACTGCGGGCAGTTTCTGAAACTCGAAATTAAGGAGTCCTGCCTTAACAGCTTGGCTACCTGCGTTTCAGAGAATGGGTTAGATTTCGGCCAGTAATGCTTTGTGCTGTTTGGGGAAGTATCACTGTCAAAATAGTTTTAACGGTGTGAAGGTGGGAATTTTAACGTGACAAATTGGAATGGCTGCCCATGAGAAAATCGCATAAGATGGGGAAATGGAGAACTGTGAGATCAGCCATTTTAAATATCAGAAGCAAATTGTTTCTTCCAACGTCTGCCTTCCCCAGGAAAAATGCTGGCTTTGGCAGTACCTTTGTGTTTGCAGAAACCCTCGGTATGCAGCAAGCCATCACTGGTATGCAGCAGCCACCGAGATCAGGAAGATCTCAGCAGTGCAGAACAGTTTGAATCTAGGATGTGAACAGCCACTGACACAGTTACTGTAGAGATCAGAAGTACCTCGTGTTCCTGGGGGAAGCTAAAACTGCGAGGAGAGTCTTGGCTCTGGAGAGAAGTAGTGGAAGAGATGTGATGTTAGTTGTCCCTTGGCTTACAGATTGAGTAATTCCTGACATTTTGTCTGTTTTCACTGTAAAGCTCTTGGGAAAATAACGCTTCTATTGTTCCTTTATGTAGTGCCCTTTTCAGTGGGACCCTGAACTTGCTGGACCCTAATCAGAGCTACTGCAAAACAAATAAAATGCTGCTATTTGCTCCTCTCCCTCTCTTTTGAGGCAACTGCATAGTATAACCTTTATCTTTATCCAGAGTTTTAAAACTTGATACATTTCAAAAATGGGAGAGGGTTTAGGGAACAGTGAAGATTTATTCTCAAACAATTGCAAATCCTGCTGCCTATCCAAATAAAATTAAACAGCAGCGTAGTCTCACCTGTATGTTTTTCGTGCTTGTTGACAATCTCAGAGTTGAGGACATGCTTTCTGCTGTTGCTCATGTTTTTACATCCTTTCTCCGTTTTTTTTTTTTTTTAAATTTATATTGTTTCTGTAATAGCTGACTGATTATGCTTCAGACTGTCAGATGAAAGCAACAGGACACCCATGATATTCATAATATTTGTAGCAGCTGTCAAATGATACTGTCTTAGAGTGGAAGACCTGCAGTTCTGCAGAGTGACAGCTGTGGTTTGTATGTTTGAATCAGTCCTCTGCTTGAAGGGTGGTTTCACCCTGATACGTAGCAGTCTCAGTGACAAACTTTTTTTCCCTTTTATTTTTTTTTTATTTTTTTTTTACTGTTCCAGGACTGTCATCATCACTTCCATCTTTGCCTTTTTATCCAATCAAGCAGAGAGGAGAGTACAGTATCTAGAAAAACACTTTTCTAGACTCTAGTAAAACTCTAGAAAAGCTGACTTTCACAGTAGGATTTCTCAAAAGCAGTTGATTGTACCAGAATGTTTTCCTTTGATAGGATGTCTAATACAGTGAGATGTTTCTCTTAGACATTCATCAGACACTCATGTGCTTAAAAAAACCCCAACAAAACAACCCCCCACCCCTATCCCCCACAAAAACCCCCCACCCCACCAAAACCAGGAGTGATATTTTTCAGATCACTTTGTCCATGCTATAGAAGCTGAAATTGGATGGAACAAAGATCAATAATGTATCCAGTTAATACACTAACATATAAATGAAATGAATCATAAGAAATGAAATGACTTGTCCTGACAATCTCAAGATAAATGCTGTTCCATAATACCTCACTCTTGTCAATTTGAATTTATATTATAGTCAAACAGTTGCTGACGTGTGAACTCTATTGTGTAAATCTCCCAGGAAGTGGGTACTCACTATTATTTGCAACATATGTTATTCCCTGGGCTCAGCCTTTATTATCCATTTTCATTTAGTGCAGGCAAAAGAGTTTTTCTCCTGTGGCCTTGTATGTTCCTATCAAGGTCACATGTTTTTGTGGTGTAAGAGTGGCATGGAAAAAAATGATCTTAAAGGCAGAATGAGGTAATGGAAAAGGGAAATTGTTGCTCCATTTTTGTCATTGCTTGGAGAAAATATACTTCTCAGTTGTGGTGACAACTGGTACTAGAGATGTGTTGTGTTTCTTTGTGTATTTTGAAGTTTCTCTAGTCAACATGAAAGAATTTACTGGTTTTGCATCTAGTTGTCTTCAAACTGATGAAGATACTTTTTTGTTGTTAATTTTCCATTAGAATTTGGCCTTTTGTCATGAGAGTAAGTTGGGCATTTATTTATTAAGTTTTAATTCCTGAGCCTTACTTCTATAAACATAAAAATTAATTCAGACTATTCTTCTGTATCCTACTGTAAGCCATAAGCAGTTGCAATAGAATTATGCTTCTGTTCCATTAGGTTTTGTTCTTAAGAGCTACATTTCTTCAGTTCATGTTCAAATCACATCTGTAGTAAAAGGGACATTGTCACTTCTGAGAACAGACATCTGTTATCATGTATTATCAGAGCAGATGTGGATAAGCAAGATCCTGATATCAGTGCTTATCTGCCTGGGGTCATTACATGGCTTCAGAGGGGATACAGAATTCCTAAAGAAGCCTGAAGGTGCTTCTGTCATTTGGAATAGATGAGCATCTAGGGAAATTGTCTGACATAGCCTTTGCCTTTGAAGCATGAAAATTCTCTCCTGTGTTATGTATCCCATAATATCCAGTCTTAGCTTGTTATACTTCACAATTGTTGCGTGTAACTAGGACTCTTTAAAAATTTAGGAAAACTTGTGGAAAAAACATTTTGTATTTGTAGACACTTATTGAATGGACCAATTCCATCTCCTGCCTAACTTCACTAGGGGCTACTGTTCTAGTATGTTTGTTTTGAAATATTGTATTGCTGTGTTTGGCATGTTATACTTACCTTGCTGTTGGCCAATGCCTTTGAGATTCAAAACTAAAATAGATAAGAAGCTCCAGAAGCTGCAATGTCTGTCCTTTGATGTAAAGAGACTGTAGTGTTGTGAATAAGTTAATCTGTAACAAAGGATAAATGTTCTGCAACATACTTGAAGAAATTAAACCCCCTGACTAGGCAGGAATGGGGAGAACAAATAGTGTGACTGCCATTCATTTATGGGGTGCTTCAGGGGTACTCCGGTATTATTAATTTTTTCCTTAGACCATCTCTCATTTTTTTTCTCCATTTCTCTCTCCTAAATGAGAACATTTTCAGAAAAATCTCAAAGCACCGGGTTTCTCTTCTGTGGAAAATTGCTACATATGGCTGCTCTTTCCTACTGAAATTTCTAAACGTGCTCTTGTTCTAATAATGCTCATCTGTTAATTCACGTTGAAGCAAAGTCTGTTTTAATTATGCACCTTTTTCAACACTGTAATCCTTATTCAAATAAATGCTGAGCCCAGCAATTCCAAGAGTGAAAATTATGCATTGTTGCTGCAGTTCCTAGGCTTTTATCCTTGCAGGTGGTCAAGGTGATCCTTTTTCATGAAATATATTCATGTTTGCCTGAATTCTGAAGAGCTGTAGAATCCTTGGGCATCATCTCAGGTTTTTTTTCTTCCTTTCCCTTTCAGACTCTTCGTTCCTCAGTCTCTTGTTTCTCATTCCTTCTTTTCTCTTGTACCTACAGCTCTGTCATTAGTTCCTTGAACTTATGTCTCATTTTGTTTCCTTTTGTGTCATGTTCTTTCATATTACATGGAACAGCTCCCTAGTTAAAGCAAATCCAAAATTGCCTCTCATTTCAGAGGGGATTCTTAACCAAACTATTTGAGTTATAACCAGGGTATATTTTGTTGTCTACGTGTGGCTTTGTACCAAATGTCAGGTGTGTGTTGTGGTTTTGGGTAGGTTTTTTTCTTTGTTGTTGGGGTTTTTTTTTTTCATTTTTTTTCTTAAACTGAGCTGTTTCTTAGGCAGTGACAAAGTGTTTTGCTGCAGCTATGTATAATACTGTTATGTGTAATGCATAATGTAACTTTCATAGGACAATCAGGATGATGTATTATCTCTCGGAATAACAGCACAGATGAAAGCAAAATCATGAGTTCTACAAGTCTGGAAATCTTGGAAATGCTTCTTTAGTGATGATGGATTATGATTGAATAGGGTTATATTAATTTATCATCAAACAATAGAAGTTCTAGGAGGGATAGTTTTATATTATTTTTAAATAGTACAGCCAGTTTCTTCTGAGGCTGAACTCTTCACTTTCACTTTGTAAAACAGCTTTATTCCTGTGTCAAGTGAGTCTGGATTGTGCTATGTTTGTTCAATGTATTTTTTTTCAGTTCAGTGTCTATGTCCTAGGCAAGTTCATTCTCCTTTTTCCTTCTGGCTTACATAGGGCATGATTCAAAATCCTCAGAGAGACAGCCTCAGCCAAGTTCATTTTCAGGACCTTGATTTGTAAAGCACACTAGCTTCCTGTGGTTTTTTTTTTCATGTGCCACTAAATTTAAAAATGATAAACAGTTCTGCAAGCACCAACAGTTCTTGGACTTGTACCTCTCTGTCAGCATATTCAGAGGAAATGATTGTGTTCACAGAAAGAATGATAAAATTGACTGTATCATATAGACTATGAACAGCATTTTAATGGTGTTTTAGCATTCATCCAAAGCTCTTAGCTCTGCAATTGCTTTTGTTTTTTGTTCCCTGTTTGCATTCACGCTATAAATCACCTCTTTTAAAATGGGTTTAGAAAGTGCTTTTCTAAAGCTGTCAGCAATTAAACTGTGAAAGTTAACTCCTCAGGAATTAAGTTATATAAATTAGTCTGATTAATTACTAAAAGTGAGGCAGAGATTGGTACAAGTAAGATGAACTCTAGAACGATGGAATTAAATGTAGAAAACAAGAATATTCACAACACAAATTCAAAAGATGGCATAATAATACAGTTTATCTTCACCTATAGAATATGTCTGAATTTCATTAATTTCTCTGAGGCACTGAAAATAAGTAACTGTTTATACAACCAGGCCATGATTTTAGAGTAATTCTGGCTAATGCTACATCATCCAGGTATCTGGTGCTGAACCCAGGGTATCGTGTGGGATGGGCCGGCCAGGACACGGAAGAAGACCTCTCACTTTGACGCAGCTCGAGTAATTTCTCCCTGTAGTGGTCTGTGCATCATGTGGCATGACTAAAAATCTCCAGTTAACAGAAATTATAATATGTTGCAACTGCAGAATTGATCTGATGCACTAACAATACAATGGGCTTTGGATTTCTTTGAGTGCCAGATCTTTTTTCTAAATCACCTCAGTTACAATACATGACATGATAAAAATAAGGATGCCAGTCATGACAGTAGGAAGCATACATGACTTACCACTATATTCAGCATAGGAATGATGATCATCCTGCCTTTGTCTGAATTTTCTACCCTTATGGTCTGCTATTGATGCTCTGATATGTTCCAGTTTTCATAAACATCCCCATATCTTTAGGCCACCTGTCAGGCTTAATTTTGCCAGACTCTTATGGCTGTAACAGCTGTTTCTTCATTTTTTTTATTCTTATTCTATCAGGAAGAGAGGAACTCATATGTAAGTTAGGCTTTTAGTCACTTCCCCTTAATAGAAAAATGGGAGAGAAGCTCTGTGGGAGCTTGACAAGAAAGCCAATACAATAAAACAGATTTTCTGTGGTTCAATTTCAAGTCATTCCAGTTTAGCTAGATCAGAACTAGGGAAAGATCCCTTCTTCGTGTGTCAAACTTTCAAAAGAGGACTCAAATCTTAACATAAAATATTCAGGAACAATGGTACCTCTTTTTAAATTTCCTTGAATTTATTTTCTTACTTCACTTTTACATTAGTCTTTCTACGTTTTCACTTCACCGTCCCTTCCCTTCATTTTAAACCCATCTAAAGATTTTTATAATGTCTTCTATAGATTTATGAAGAAATGAAGAAATTTTGATGTGAGTTTTTATGCCATCTACTTGTTAAAATGAGAAATGCATTAAATAATAAAATATAAGTAGACATAGGACAGAAAAAAATATAAAACCTGATAATGTAAAGATTTTTCAAGAATGCATGGGGGTCTAGAATGGCAGGGCTTTTATTTCTAACATTTGTGTCTGTTTCAAGGTTGCCATTTCTCAAAGACTTTGTTTATAGATATGTAAGTAATAAAGAAATTTTATTCCTGCTTCAAAACATTGTAAACTAGGAACCAACAATCAAATATTTGCTGACTTACTAGTTGCAATTTCAATCTCTGCTGTTGCTTATTACTCAGTCCACATTTCCAGTATTCTTCATCAGGCATTGATCAACGTACTGAATTGTGCCACAGGTCACGCACAAATCTGTATTTAAATTATAAACCAGAGGTATGTCTGCTGGCCAAATAACTAGCATTCACAGAACATTTATGATCCATACATTTTCACAGACTTCACCTTGATGACTGACAACATGCAAGTAACAACAAAACAAACAAGAAAACAGTATGACAGAGAATGACAGATTTATTTTGATGTAGTTTATCTTGCTTGAAGTTTTCCATATAAGCAAATTCTGAGTGAGGAGAATATTACACACTGACAGCAAATTTATATTTTTCATTTCAAACACTTATTTTAATGTTTGTTTTCATCTTTATGGTCATTTAATTTTTTACATGTCTACTACAAAAAATTCAAAATAACCAAATTTTGTAAATATTGAAAATTTAGATATAACTCTAGTACAAATGCCAAATACATTGATAAACCTGCCTAACCATAAGCAACTCTGGAGACAAGTCACAGTTTCTCAAGAACCAAAACTTCCTTTACTTTTTTCTTTCTAAATAAGGGTTTTAATATCTCTTAGAATTTAAACTAGCACTTTCCTTGTACAAAACCTATGATCATATTTACTACTACTACTATAGAAACCAATATTGAACCAACATAGGACGTACTCAATTTGGAGTTCTCAGAAAGCGCTTATGTATGTATATGTTCTTATAGCAGAACGTCAATAAGGAAGATACAAATGAATAGGTATTATGAATAAATAAGAACATTTTATTTTTCAACTAATCTTTCTCTTGTCAAACTTTTTTTCTGTCATAGGCACACAACTGTGAAGTAAATATGACATCTAAAGCCATAAGATCTTCCATTCCTCTTTTCTATCAAACCTCCAGATTTTGTCCTCTAAGTGAAAGATCCCTTTAATTATTATAGGGTTTAGACCCATTTCTGTGCATCTGAATGACCTGCTTCTTTGCTGGAAAAATACAGCCTCTGAATTTCAGGAAAATTTATTTTATTTCAATGTAACAGTGAAACTGTACAGACAGTGGTATCACTAGGTATGAGCAGGGCCCTTTTTCATCAGGATGAAGCGTAGTTGTAAAGTTGAGCCACTATAAAAGTACACTACAGAATGCTACCTAATTTTTGTTCTGTTAAGGTCTGTGATTTTATGTACTGCTTACTCATTATTCCTAGTATGTTTTTAAGTACATCATACTAACTCAGTCAGGAATGGTTCCAGCTTACCAATAAGACATCCATAAAAATTCATTAAGAAACAAATCAGGATATCTATGTGTAACATCTTCAAGATTCATTATGATAATTTGATGTTAAAAGTACAAAGACAGCTATTAAAGTGAAAAGATTGGTAGCAGTGCATACCTCTATAGTCTGAAGAAAATTTTAATAGTCAGCTACTGACTCATAAAATGTGCTTCTCCACCATTTACTCCTATGCTTCCTAAAACACACATGACCAGCAAAGGCTGGCACTCATTGGGTTTAATGGTACTCCAAATCCTAAAATTAAGCATTACAATTATTCCAAACAAAATAAACCCTTAGGTCAATGTCAAGATTTAAACTGAGGCAGCAACCAAGCCCCTCACTGGTGCTTGCTCACTCCCTATTCAGAGTGAGTAGCATGTGGGAGGAAATGGAAAGAGTAATAGTAAGAAAACTTGCAGGTTGATATAGACAGTTTAATAGGTAAAACAGAAGCTACATGCAGAAGCAAAGCAAAACAAGAACTTCATTCACCACTGCCCACTGATGGGCAGGCAGATGTTCAGCCATCCCCAGGAAAACTGGGCCCCATCAGTTGTCATGGTTAACTCTGAAAGGCAAACGTCATCACTACAGATGGCCCTGCATCCTTCTCTTCTCCCACTCCGCTTTCTATGCTAAGCATGGTGCCATATGGTATGGAATATCCCTTTGGTCAGCAGGGTGGGGCCAGCTGTCCCAGCTGTGTCCTCTCCCAACATCTTGTGCACTCCCAGCCTCCTTGCTGGTGGGACAGGGTGAGAAGCAGAAAAAGCCTTGACTGCACTGTTCAGCAGTAACAAAAACACCCTTGTGTTATCAACACTGTGTGAAGTACAGATCCAAAACTTAGACCTGTATTAGTTCCCATGAAAAAAGTAAATCTATCCCAGCCAAAACCAGCACAGCCTGGTTCAGTTATTACCTTTGTGTAGGTGAAAAAGTCACAGCCACTATTTGGGTGCTACTGCTGTGCACAACGTTGATGGAGAGGTAATCCTGTGAGAAGTTAAGCATTCTTTTTAGGAAAATCTTACTAGTTTAACTTCAAAATGGTTTCTCTAGAATTTAATGAATTTGCTTCTAACTGTCTGATATGATCCTCTCTTTCAAGTGACCTTTGGAACAGTTACCTCTGGCATGCAGAACTACTCTATACTCTTAAGAGTTTTTTTAGGCCTTGAGATGTTAGTGTAGGACTGAGCTAAGAATAGATAGATATAAGTGTTTTAATCACCATGACTAATGGAGCTCTAAGCAACATGGGTCCAATTTTGACAGTCATTATGCTAAGCTGAGCTAACAAGAATAACCTGTTCTGTAAAAAGCACTGTAGATAAAAAAATATCAGAGCCTTACAGGTGCCATGAGTATTTAATAACAGTATTAAAAACTCGCTTTTCTTCAGGTAGGTGTTTCTGTTTCTGTTCATTATACAAAGCTGTTAATCTAAATAGGTGAAAAAATAATAGGAACTTCAGACCATGTCAGTATTTCTTCTGTATTGTACATACATTCACAGAGAAGTATCTGTTTGCAGTTACACTGAAACACCACTAAGATGTAGGTTGTTAAGAAAAAATTTTTCTCAAAGATGAATTATTTGTCAGTGTTATGTGATGGATTTTTTTAAAGGCAGAAAATAGCCTTATAAAACCTCAGTCATTTCTAAACAGAGTATCAGTCTGCTAGCTAAGAATGTAGCTTTCTGAACCTTCCATTATAAATGAGAAGCTTTGGTTAGTTGGTTTTTGTAAGATTTAGATATGTTGGTGTCAAACAGCACGTAAACATTCCATGGACACCATTTAACACAAAGTGCAGCATTGCTCTTTATAAGCATGGGTGTTGTTTCCATGACTTTTCATCTTTTATCCTCAAGATATTCAGTTAAAAGCTGGTACCAAAATACAATCAGGTTCATCAGGTCTTGAAATATGAGGAATCAAAGATGAGAATGGGACTGGTCTTAAACTCTTTAAAAAAACCCCACACCCTGAGACAATCAAAAACCAGTACTTAGAAACTTTCATGTGATTTTTCTTATGAGTAAGGAGTGAATGCCTGACAGGTACATGGCACATACCTTGTATTTACAGCTTTTCTTCAATCTGCAACATAAAGAAGATAATTAGTAATTCTGGACCAAATCTTTAGAGATTTTAAGCATCTGCTAATTAGCCCGAGAGCTGTTAACAGCAGGAGATACTATAAAGTCTCAGCACATCCATAAAACATTGAATTAAAAGCCAGCTCTGCAGTTTATCATTTTATTGTAGTGTGTCATTCTGTAGTTTAGTATTTTCTTTCTTATTGTTGTACTTTTTGCTAATTACTTTATGTATTATTTTATTTTAATTTTAACTCTGCAACCAAATATTCCGTCTATATTCCATCTATTTCAAAAAATTCACATCTATAGAAAAAGGCGGGGGAAGTAGTATGACACATGATCAGGACACTGATAGGCATCAACTCTGTCATATTTTTGTTTATGTACAAGCTCTCAGCTACTTCTTCATTAAAAGATATACACTATAATTCTGGGTGATTTTCTAGTACAGATATCACTTGAGAAGAATATCCTAAAAAGAAGCGTCTTAGAGCATGAACAAGGAATATCTTAGTCACCCATCAGACCTCAGCCCACACACTGAAATGAATGACTGGTATGGCCACCTGATAAATTTTGCAAGGCACTTTCTATACCTAAACTTACAGTCCTCTAGGAAACATTATTCTATCAATTTTTCATAAGAAACATGTTGATTATTAAATGTTTGTGTATTTTTTCTAATTTTATTTGCATTTCCCTAATATCTCTAGTTGCTAGTTTTATTGATGAAGCCTCAAAAAGGAACTACCTTTAAGGATTTGATAAAATTCTATTCGCATAGGAATTTTGCAGAAAATGTCATGCAATAAGATCAGTCCATTTTTTAAAAGTCTAATTAAAGACATCAGAAAAAAATTACCTGAGGGTAGGAAGAGCAGCTAATGGATATTTCTTGTCAGAAATTGTGAAATGCATTTTGCCAAAGGGATTAAACATGTCCATTGAATTCATCATGTCATACAAATATCCATTATTTGGCAGTTCAATCTATGAGAAATATTTCTCCATTTCTTTTAGTCATAAGCTGCTACTCCTACAATAATATTTTCACTACCTATTTGAGAAAGAAGCCCCTCTAAATTAGGAGAACCCATTTTTATGTACCCCAAAAGCCCATAGGTTCGCTTCTTCTTCTCCCACCTACAGCCTTCCTAAGAAATTCTTCATATTTTCTTGTTACCCAACATGGAAAACAGTATGAAAAACCCTTCTTGGTGGCAAGATACTGCACTCACCTTCTGTCCATGCCTACCATACTATGCCACAAGCCTGGAAGATAATTTGATCCTCTGAACAAGGAAGGCACTTACCCACTTAGTATTCATGACTTATCATGATCACTTCAAACAAAAGGTAATATTTAAAAATGTAGATTTGCTGCTATCACATTTTGAAAGAAAATAACTATTCAAGGTTTGCTTCCAAAAAAGGCTTCAGGTCTGTATATGTTAAACACAGAGGGCTCCTCACTTGAAGTCCTGAGTCACTGGCTTATGCTCAAGAGTAAGTTTTGGATAAGGTACATATATATAAATGAATTGTCATAGTGGATGCTTCTCTTCATCTCTCAGAAGTATGGGTTCATTGTGAGGTGCTTTCCTCTGCTTCCACATGGCATATGACACCTAACTGGGTTCTCTAGAAGATAAAGCCCTGAGTGCCTCTAAGGAAAGTTTCCTTCTTGACTATCCAGGAGTCACTGTGGCAGTCACACCACCTGAGTTGGGACCAAAGACCCTTCACCAGTAGACAGGTCCATGGAACTGATGGGTATCCCACTTGACTCCCTACACACACTCCACACTCATGCAGTCAGAACAAGTTTTCTTACTGGTTTGACATCAGGTTTTCCATAGCAGTGCCAGATATCTGGATCCTTTATTTTTGGTGCAATAACTAAGTAACAACTTGAGCTGGTGTCTCCAAGGAGGGACCCAGAACAAAGGAAACCGCCACCTTTTATACCGTCAGTTTAAGGGGGGGAATATCTGAAGTCATCGGCTCCTGGCTGGTCCCCTGGCTAGCCCACAGGTCCCTGTGCCCTTTGTTACACAAAAGGTCGACAGGTCACGGCCTCTTGTCTCGAGCTGTTGCCACCCAGAGCTCACACTGCACACCAAGCTACCTGCACCAGATGTATTCCTTAACAGGGCTTCCCATCATAATATTGTTGCCCTCAGCACTGGTTTACTCATATGACTCCAGCATTTAGTGCTTCCCTTTAGCAAAAGAACTGAACTCAGAAGTGGCAGGATGGTGAACCTCTTAGAAAAGGGCTTGATGCAATGAAGCAGAAGGACCCACAAAGGATCTCATGGGGCTCCTGCTTTCCCCTGCTGTGAAAAGTGAGTTATGAGAAAAATACAGGCCCAGTTTATGGCAAAGCAGCACTGAGGTCTGTGTGTTTCATGATTCTTGAGGTTGTCAAGACACTTCTGCACAATTATCTCATTTAAAGTTAGAGGAGAAATGGAAATTCTGTAAAATGGAAACAGTAAAGTGATAATTATTCAAGTATTTAAATAATAATCTGATTCTCATGAGGGACCTTCATGTTTAATTTTATGTATGATGTGGAGACTAAGTTTATTACTGGGTACCGATAAATCTTTCTGTGAGGTTTGTTAATATTTTTGCAATGCCCACTGGACAATGATAAATCATTGCAATTAAGGTTGGGACAAATTATTCTTGCAGCTTTATTTTATGTCTGTTCTATCTCACTTGGTTTTGATGATCAGCTTTTAAATTTGGGGTGATGGCAGCAAATAGGTAATGTCACAGCACAGCTAGAAATCTTGTATAATTACATATTGCTTCTAATGTCATTTTCAATGTGTGAATTCACTATGTTTGATTTATTTTGCCTGCTGATTCATCCCAAAAGCTACTTTTAGGCATAGCAGGGACTCCTGAAACTTTCAGGGCACTAATTTACAACTGATCTCTAGGAACCACTAGCATCTAAGTAATACTAACCTACAGCCACTAATTCAGAGAGAGCTGATCATACTGGCCACGGTATTACTTCTGAACATGCTTTTAGTTTCCTCTAAGGACTCCATTCATGCAGTCATGTCCCATCCTTTGGTATTTTCAGTCTACAGGTTATTAAAGGATAACATGGCAGAGTTGCCAGCCCAAAGACCTGGACACAAATCTTTTAACTTGTGTATGTATTTATGGCCAGACTTGGTGAACGAAGATTTGGGAAGGGCTCTCCCCACATGGGTGTGCCCTTCCAGCCTGCACAGTGGATTTTTCAGTTGAGGCAAAGCGTCAGCAGAACCAGCCCCACCATTTAGGTCCCAAGGTCCATTTGCCACGTCCGAGCGAGCTTGGATGATGACAGTGAAGTCCTCGGGACTGTCACAGCACTCGGTACTAACCGGGACTGACCCTGCTGAGCATCTGAGATCTGACGGGATCGGATGGCAGGGAGCCATTGAACTGCCAGGGGACGGTCCCCACTGAGACTCGAACTCAGGTCCTTGGGATTCAGAGTTCAGAATGCTATCCATTACACCACAGGACCACCCCACCTTGTATGTAGAATTGTGCATTTTCTTACAGGTTTTAGACTATTCGTTCTTCTCTCCAACAGATGCATATGTGGTCTATGCATCCATCTTCAAAGGTGTCACTGACACTTCAGAGACTGTCCTAGAATTTCATGAAAGTCTTCTATTCTGTGGACCCTTTATTTTTTTGAGGGACTACAAAAAGCCATTAATAGTTTATCAGTCATGATTTATCTATTTAACAGCTCCGACTAATAGATTGAAAAATATAAGAACTAAAAATTGTCTTTTACAAGCTTGCATTATACCTGGTTGGGTTTTTTTTCGTTAAAATCCCTGTTCTCATTTCCTGATTCGTGGGCTACTGGAAAAACAAACAAGCAAACAAAAAACCCCTACAATGGAGGCAAACCTAGTTTTGTTTAGCCTATTGTCCTAACACATATGCAGAACTTTTCTAGGTTTACAAAAGCTAGCATTGGCAGGTCATGTTCTGATAAAGTTCTCAAAACAGCTTACTTCCACAGAGAATAAAAATCAAAAAAACCTCTGGCCTTTCCTATTTTACATCTTTTCCCTGTTCATTTCTTCTAATATTGCACCTGCTTAATAATTCCCAGCAGTAGATACATATAAGTAAAGAATATATATTATCAGGAAGTACAAGCAAATATTCCCAAGCAATATTACTATTCAAAAATAGTCCAAGGTAAGAATAATGTATTACATACCTGAAACAGGTTATTTGTGATCCATTTTCTTTGCAATGCACCATGGTTTGATCATGCATAAAAACACCTCCTGGTTGATATAAAACACTCTCAAGCTAGAAACTATTTTATCCCCAACAATATTAAACTTAAAATTGAAAAGAAAAAATACTCATCGGGTTTCATCAAACTCTTCCTGTCTTGATATTTAGAAACAAACCACTACATCAAAATCTCTCCTCAGTGAACTTTTAAGTGAACTATCAATACATATAGAATCAAAATCTTGCATATCCATTGCTGATGATCTTATGAGGATGTTGCACATCTACAGAGTAATAAGACCAAATGAGTTTTAGAAAAGGCTGACAACATAAATCCTGAAAAACTAAATGCAAGAATAAAATGACACAAAAAAGGGGATTTTTTTCTGATTCTGAATGACTTCAGATTTTTTTTCAAATTGCCTATTAACATTTTTTTTAAAGAATGTGTGACTAAACACACACAAAATCAAAGTCCAGTATGCACATCAGTATCACCAGGCAGCCCAGAACCAAGTGGGGTGAATGGGTAAAAAGGATGAGCAGTTATACATGTTATTGCCTTTTAAATACAGAATATGATGAATGAGTAATAATATGATAAACAATACATTGGCCAGCATATGGCTTAGTGATTTTGCAGCTTCTGGTGTATGTGTATTTATGCTTGTGTATATATACACATATTTGCTGCTATTTTAGCTATGCTCATATAGGCAATAGCATCTTGAGAGCTTCTTAGTAGCAGGTTAAGTGATTTTGCCTTCCTAAATGTCACCATTTGATATTTAATAAATGCCAAGTAATCTCATCAGGTGTCATGTATGCTGTTGGGTGACCAGCTCTTTAACCCCTATCTGTGGTAACGCTACTCTTGTCTAACCAACCTGTCATCTATTTATGATAAATTAAGAGAATTGTTGTGAAATGTCAGAAAGAAGGGACATATCTAGACCCCTCCGGTACTAAGCAGTGGATTGCTACTTTACTGAAAAATGGTTTGCTGATTGAGAAAGCTTAGATTTTCAACTAATTCAACTATATGCCTAAAGAAAAACTATCTTAAAATGGAGCTCTCACAACATTTTAGGGCTAGCTTCTCAGTAATATGTCACTTAAATCTAAATCAAATTTCTGAACCACACACTGGTCACATTGAAGTATAAGGCCTGAAGAACTAACCTTTGTCAATTAATAGTCTTATTCTTTGAACAAAAATGCAGGAGTTCTAAGAAAAAACAAATGCTAATATAGGCAATTCTATGGGACTGTCCAATTTAAGTGAGTAGAATTTGATTTCAACTTCACTCGTTTTCTTTAACTGGAACCTTTGGTCTTGCCTGATAGAATACTAAAGTACCAGAGACTGGACAGACTACTCATGGAAAAGTTATTAGTATTTGCAGTTTTAAAGAACCTCTTTCTGATGCTCTAGGCTAGTGGATCACAGCAGCAAGTGCTTGCAAAATAGGTAATTGGCTTTCAGCTATCTGTTCAACCACAAAAAACAATATTTAGAGTTCATTGATGTGGTTACATCATACAGTTATAGACATTTTGAAGAATTAACAAGAATTCCTTTTTATAAGATCAGGAAACAATTGTATAATTATCTTTTTTAATTATTGCTTCTCCTAACAATAAACAAAAAGTAAATTCAGTAAAAATTAGGTGACATTTTATTATATTGTAAGCTTTGATTTGATTTATTGTGCTAGGAATCTAAAAAAAATAGAAAACCAAAGAAATAAGAGATTGGTTAGACAGTCTGCTTTATTTATTATTGAACAAGAAGCCTATTTTATTTGCATCTTTGGGATATATTTGTTTAGAGTAATCTGAGGAAATCTCAACTCATTCAAGGTGATTGCATTTATATTTGTTAAAATTATGTGACCTTTTATAATTCTGCAGGACTTGTCAGTTTTGTAAAGTAACATGCAAAATGTATCAGAAGTGATTGTTTATTTCAAGGAAATACGTATATTTTTATTTTATGTATTTGCAAAAATGCATGAACACAGGGTGTGTATTCTATGACTGTTTCCTCATGCATTTCTCAAGTTGCTTAGACTACATCTGGGCTTCTAGGATAACTTTTTTCTTCTAATTACTTCTTTTGTTACACTAGAGAGATTATTCCTGATAACCAGTCTTAGATGGAACTTGCAGTGAGAATTTTCAGGATTTTTTCTGTCTTCTCTTTGGATTTTCAGACTGTACTCTTGTATTGAAATTCATATTGAAAGTTTGAGGGACCAGTTTCCATTTTGGTGACTTGCATGTGTTAGACATTAATGCTGGACAAATACTGGAGATCAAATCACTCAAAAACAAATGAGAGTTTCCACCTTTAGAATCTTTGTCAGCAATTGTGATTCATATTTTTCTATCTAATACCATTAGGACAAGTTTTCCTTCTTTGGCTAAGGTTCCTTACTTCAAGGGAAATTTATTAGCATACATTAATCTCTTACATCTCTTCTGCATAGCTTAGCTGCAGCTGTATCTCCTCATTTATATTTATTACCTGCTTTATTTATATAAGGTGAAGCATTGTGTTCATGGTGTCTCCTTCTAGAATACTAATTGCTTCCAATATTTTAGGCACTTATGCCTTTGAGTATTTAACTTAAAATAACTAAGAAAGGTGTTTTTGTTTGCTTACTGTTTCATCATTTACAGAAGGATGTTTCTGTAAATGAGCTGAGGCAAAAAATTAAGGTCATTCAAACTCCAAGGTGATTCTTCCTTTAGTGGTGGCAGAAAACAAGTCAGAAGAGGAAAAGACCGGAAAAATCCTTTCCTGGGGTCTGTGGACATTGATTAACCTAATGTCAGAGAGTAATAATTTATGACACTCTGAGTGCAAACACAAGGTGATCTATGAATTTCATGCTATTATCATTATTATTCTTCATTATTAATGGGAATTATCTCAGCCTCTGCCATCAACAGAGTTGAATCTTACCACCTGTACATCTATGCCACTGGAAGCAGGAATAGCTTTTCTTTTATTCTCACTTCAGATACTCATTTCTCATTAATTTTAAAATTTTTCATTCTACCAGTGAAATTAACATTTATATAGCTGACCCACACCTTTAATACATTTCAAAACTCTATATTCAATTATTAACAAATCTAGAACAATATTTTATGTCACTGTAAAATTTGTTCAACAAAATAGAAGTCTATTTCAAACAACTGTTCCTTTTCTTACTTTGCCTACGGAAACATTGCACTGCTTTTATTGGACTCCCACTAGTGAAAATTAATTAATTTGGAAATATATCCTCCAATAGAAGCTACTGTATCTAGTAGATCCTGATCCATGACTAATTATTCCATGTGGGAATTTTTTTTCACCAACAGATTCCTATCACACAGAATAAAGAGCCCTTGCCTAAATGCATCCAGACTGGCTACTTGCATATGGCATACAAGATAGTAGATTTGACTTCAAAGGAAATTATTTCTCAACTTTCCTCGGTTTGGATGATTAGGGAAAAGGGATGGTATACCATTACTAAACTACAAGGAAAGATACTCTAGATGCCAGTCTAATGAATTTGTAGTGATATATGCTGATTTGCTGTAAAAATTTAATTACATGAGTTAACAAAATTTGAAATTATGAGAGATAGTAGCAGAAGCTTCTTTTCGAAATGCATCTGCAACCCTTGCACATTCTCCCATGAGTTTTCCTTTTCCAACCTCTCTACAGACCCTGCCCATGGTCATAGCAATTTACTCTTTATATCTCAGAATTGCATGCAGCATTTAATTGGTAATCTAAGGTATTGATTCCATGTCACAGAGTGTACCTGGATCTGTGATTTTTCTGAATGAGAGGAGTGAGTACAGGAATTCTTTCCCACGTGGAACAACTTGAACTACAAGAGGAATAAGGAAATTCCATGCAATCTTTTCCTTGCACAAGAACCTTGTTGATTCTTTCCAAGGAGACTCTATCTCCATGGAAAGGAAAATATTATCTCCCTTTCACTCTTCCTTTACATCAGATAATTGTCATTGTTTAAGGTCAAAAGTGATGTCAAATTCCCTGGGCAAGTCTCCATTCCTCCTTTGGGAGAAGCACTGTTACAGCATAGGCTGAATTAGCACTGTGGCTACTGGTGCTGCAATGAAAATTGACTTCAGTGGAGATGAGATGCAGGATGGATGTTACCAAAGGCAGCAGACTGTCATGAGACAGCAGCCAGAGATGCCTTTCTTGCCATGTTGATGGTAGGCTGAAATGAATGAGTGATATGGGCACAAGCTGTCAGGAGGGGTGCAAATAGACAGAATACTCATTAAATAAAGTAATGGTGATACTTATAGCACACTGCAGTAAATCATCATATAGATAAATGTCCATACATGGGGCAAACAGATGGCGAATGACTCTTATGTAAATTAAAAAATACATTTGCAGATTCCTGAGAATGGTCCAGCAGTAATTTTGATTTCACTCAGTTTTGAGGAACAATGAATGACTGGGGTTTTTAATAAATTTCACATTTGCTTCTGCATTTTTCACATGAATATTATAGATGTCACTGCGTATAGGTCAGTTGTAACTTCTTTCTAAAATAATTTTCATATTCTCTAAAGGGAACTATCAAAACTATTTTTTTGTGGAATTTCAACACTATATTCTGCAAAAGCACCGATCTTTTCAATTATCATAGATCCAAACATAACATCAAAATAAAACAAATTTAAATTAATGATGTGATTATCAAAAGATACTTCACCCTCTGTTTCCCTCAAACATTCTGTCAACCATTTAAAAAATAAAGGCAGCAGAACCAGAGCATTTACAAATCAGACATAAGAGAAATCATATTGTCCTTTTTGCTTAGGGCTGTTAAACAAATCAATATCAGTTTATCAAGATACTTGAACTAACTACCTTCTAGGTTAAATGTATTCTAAATATTAAAATGCTTGCTTCAATAAGTTCTTAAAATTATACTTCAGCTTTGTCCCTAAGAAATTATTTATGCAATTGCAATATGCAAGCAAAAATGTGTATTACAGAATCAGAGGGGATTTTATGTGAACAAAGAAACAGAAAAGTGTTCATAATATTCAAGGCTGCTAGAAGACTTCTTTTTTTTAAAGAAAGCACCAATGTTTTTCAACATATAAGCATAAAAGAACCCAGCATTCAGCTTGTAGTGAAGGGCTTACACAAGGCTAACGCAGTGGTCAGGCTCAGAATAAGTTTCTGAGTTGGTTTTACTTGCGTAGTTACCCTTTTTTGGTAATGATCGTATTTCATTTAATCTTGGATTTTCAGTCTATGCAGACCTGATCTATCTGCCAAGTTTTTCTATTGTTTTACTTGAGTTTTGGAACTACTGTGTTTATACTCTTTCTCACTCAACAGGAAAAATGTCCCTGAAATAGCTCAGAACAGCACTCTATCTCTCCTCAAGTCATTCATTTAATGTACATAATTTTATTTTTCATTAATAGCTTCTCATGCACAAAACATGTGAGCAGATTTTATAACACTGGTTTAGAAAATTTCTGACTATAAATATGTAAATAAAAATATAACTTTCATAGACTCTTTTTACTGTTGAGTACATCCGACCGTCTTTGTCTAGTGAGAAGTAGATTTTCCTGTCTCCAGGATTTACTTATTTACTGTGCCTGCCTCTGAATTTCTAGACATTGTTGAATAAATCTTATATGCCAGACTTCACTAAGAGGGGACTAAATACAGTGTCTGAAACACCACTTTAAGCTGTGGGTTTTTCCAAAACTGTGGAGTTGGGCATGTAGTCAATTAAGGGTCAGGTCCTGGCAAAGGAAGTCAGTACCTTCCTCCTTGTGTGAAAAGGAAGAAGGTGAAATAAATAAATAAACAAACAAACTAACCAACAACCAGAGTTTAAACAGTAAGATAGCACGTTTTAAGATCATCAGTGATTTTTATGGTGGTGTTTTGATTAGAATCAGTGGAATGCAGTGATGGAGACCTATACAAAAAATGGTTTATATAGAGCAAATTATGCTTCCAGCAGATATCTGAAGGGGGTATTTGATTTATAATCAGAGTTCTGTAACTTGCCAAGCAGTAAAATATGATTCAATTGAATTATGTAGTTGTAAACTCAGTAAAAATAACAAATGATGAGGTCATTTATTAGCAGGCAAGAAATAAACATCCATGTGTGTAGCCATTCAGAGACTATTCACAGATTTTTGCACATGCATCTGAGAAGCACAGTATATACAGTTGTGCTAGTGAGAGAAACTCATTCACCATTAGATAAGCAAGTTCACCAAAATTATGTGAAATAGGGTTATTGATATTTGAGGTGTATGTTTACTTGCCTCAAGCACATCATGCCAATTTCTTCTTTGTGATGAAATGGCAATCATTTCAGAATTGAGAAAAAAATAATTAAAGAACATTAAATTTCAGCCAGGAAAATGCAAGCAATTATTTATGGCTGTTAATTAATAAATGTAATTAATGAATATTTTGTGATTTATCAGTTGTTGTACTGAACCAAAGTAAGTGTTTCTTTTCTTGAAATCAGTAAAAAGAAATACAGTGAGTTGGTGAATTTGTGGATTAATTACTAATACTCTATCAGCTGTACTTGGAAAGAACAGCAAATGAAGAAAAGCAACACAGTACATAATGATGTAAAAAAAAATGCACCTGGCTCATTGATGAAAAATGTAGATAAATGCAGACTAATGAATTTGCATCAAAAAAGAGACAGTGTATAGCTGCTAAATGGAAAATGAACATCAGGGCATTGACCTAAAAAGAGATTTGGGTACTATTATAGATAGATCCTTAAACTCTGTAGCTTATTAGGTGGCTAAACCAAGAAATATAAATGAGATACTGGAATGAAGCTAAAAGTGCACAATATACATCAAGGTCTAAATTTATTTTAGTTAATAAAACTTCATTGACAACATTATATACACTAATTATCACTAACAGGCAGGATCTCATATCAATCCCAAGGCAGCATAATGTTTAAAGGTGGGGGACAAAAATTAGATACCTGTGTTTAGATCAAAGGACAAGAGACTCAATATCAAGAGTGATATCAGGAGTTTTCAATTAACCACCTTACTTTTTGCCATGGTGTCAGGTACGTGAAATCATTGCTTGGAGACCTGCACCTTTTCCAACCAAACGATACTTGCGATCACATTATTTTAATGTAATTGACTAAGATTTTGCTTAATCTTCCAAAAGAACACATTTTCTTTAAGTAACCAGAGTATTATTTTTCACAGACATGACAGAAATGTTAATTTATTCTGATATGGGAAAAAATATTTGCCTTCATGCTTGCAAGTCTTTATTCCTGAACTGGAGACTTCCAGCAGGCAATGGTTCTATTTCAGTGTAATGTAGGAGGTACGTGAGTAAGAAAGATGCTATTCAGAAGCTTAGGGAGAGGAAGAAGAATAATGTCTAGAGGAAAATGACTATGTTAAAAAACAAGACAGATTTTAAATATTTCTATGTATAATAAAAGTTTGCTAAATTGATAGAACTCCATTTGCATCTGCATATGTAAAAGTTGTGTGCTGATGTATATGGAGAGATAGATGCATATCCTAAATAACCAGATAGTATCCTGTAACACAGAATCAGCTTCAACTCCCATCCATCTATAGATGTCACCGTATATTAATCACTGAGACTGAAAAGAACTATCATATCCCTAATGGGACATCTGGCATAATAGACAGGCAGGCAGATTTTCATTCAGCCACTGAGGCCTCAGCAAAACACATCTGAAGCTTTGGATTTTGATAGTACTTTTGTTTAAATGCAGTCCTTTTTGGCAATGATTATAGCTTAAAGCATAATAAAGGAATGTCTTTATAGTTGCAGTAGGGAAGTGAAGTACACTATGTGGAAACATTAAAAGTATTCGTCTCTAAATGTCACTCAACTACTAAGTTTGACAATTACACAGAGTAACCCAAATGGCAACATAGGGAGCAATGCAAAATCCTGATATTGGACAGATTTTGAAAGGCATATGGGGACAACAAAATCATGTTGTAAGCACTGTCTGACTCTCATCACATAGCAATGGGAGTACTCTGTGGAACAGTAAAAAGAAGAAAATTAAAATATGATGCATTTGTTCAAAAAACTATGAGTTCAGAAAAGCACAAGTGATAGGCTGCTCCTCAAAAATGTACACATATTTGAAAATTTACAGTCACTTGGAGAAAAACAATAAAGCCTCAGAAGGACATTTGTAGAAAACACTTGCATAGTTACATATTCCGTATGCTTCAACTGATCAAGTAAATAATCTTTATACACATCCTTAGCTTTACACTTGAATGAATCATCAATTGACTCCTACTGACTTTATTCATATAGCTGAAATTAAAAATACACAGATTTGCTTTCCTGCATTCTTTATTCAAGTCCTGATCCTTATCACAGGCCTCTGCATGTAAATTGATTTTTTTTGTAAATTAGATTGAAATCAGGCAACTAACATTGCAAAGAAACAGCCTCATCATTGCAGTTGCCATTATTATCAATAGAGATATTATTTCTCCCATTTTATGTCTCTTATTGATACTCAGTATCAATATCTCATGACCATGCATTATTTAGATTTAATGTGAGATCTGTTATTGATTTCAGTGGGTGAAGACCCATGGTGGCAAAGGAAAACAAAAAGGAGTAGAATGTTCTGTAGGTAATGGACCCAATCTCCTGCTGAAATCAATGAGGTTGTAGGTAGTATAAAGCCAAAACAGAATTTAGACTGTATAATCCTGAGTAATTAGAGGTACCCAGACTTGCATGGTTTCAGTCTTGTATTGATTTTGTCATTGTCTTACAACGTGTGTTTTAGTAGCAATTATATTTTCTGGCAAAATGTTTTTTCTCTCTCAGCATCTAAATTGTTGCTTCTTGATTAGTCAACAGGAAAAATCAATGCTTTATCCATTGCACTTCCAAGCTTTAATTCAATTACCATCTGTGAGCTAATCAAACATTGATCTAGCTATGTCAATAAGTAGATAGCAATTTTTTATACCACTATATTTCCTTGCCATTAAAGATTAAATTTTAGTTCATTCATTTCAAGTTTAAATCTTTATTGTAGCTGGAAAAAAAATATCTTCAACTTTAATTTCATTTAATTAGAAACTCATAAGACCTTTTCTATCCTTTTGCCTATTTTCTGCTATTCATTCTCAGCTAGTGCAGGGTTATTTCCTAAACAATGCTCCAAAGTGCTTTTTCCAGGGCAATTTTAGTGGACTGAAACAAGAAAGAACCATTCCTTTTTCCTCAATGTCAGAAATTACTATCCATCCTTTCAATTGAGTGAGTTCCTCCTCACTTAATAGGTGTTCTGTCCATTCTTTTAAGGCAAAGGGCTCTGGATTTTTCTTAATACGTAAACCTCTAGTAAGGTTTTTCTTTCTTCCATAAGCTTCCTTAAATTGTGCTTACTATATGTCTGTTGCTAAATAACAAAAAAATTTATCTTAAAAACAGCTACTAGCAATTTTGAGAAAAGGCAGGGTTAAACTCTTCTTTACTGTCTCTGTGGAAGCAATTACCAAATGGTAGCTTCACTGTATTTATTGCCCAACCTAGGGCTATCATTACTGAGAGAAGTAAGATAGCAATAATGGTCAACATTAGCATTACTACCATTAATATATTAAAAAGTGAAATTTAAAACAAGGTAGACAACAGGGAAAAAAATTACAGGGTCCTTTCAGACTTTTAAAACACACAGGAGTTTCAGCCCAAGGGGGAGCAGGACCTGTCTGTTTTGACTCCCATGTAAATGATTACTAAAGATAGCTAAAGCAAGAAAGAAACAGGTAAACATCCTTTATGTTGGTTAACCCTGCCTTATGAAAACTAGATACCCTAAATATCTTATAACAGATCTGGGAGTTGTAACCTCAAAATAATTTCTGAAAAAAACAAAGATAATAGTTAAGTTATTAGAAAAGGCAAATAAGAAGTTGCCTTGGAACAAGAAAATCATCGAACAGCAAGAGTCCTGAAGCTGAACTAAATTGTCCTATTCCCTTCTTTCCACCAAATCTTGGCTCATGTCTCCACTCTGAGTACATGTGATCATGGAACAACTTGGTATTTCATGGGAATTGGTTTCTGTACTATACTACAACTTGAGTAATCCATGTCAGCTTTTTCAAAATTAGTTTTTTGAAGTGTTTATTTTTTTTCCTCAAAATTCCAGATATCTTTTAAATAGTAGCTGTATTTTTTCTTTTAATCATTTAATATTCTGTGTAAGTTGTCACACTTTATTTTGCTTTAATAGGAGTTTATTTTTCTCATTTCAAGAAACAAACTATTGGATTCTGATACAAATCCTCTCAGCTTCTGAAACAGTGGTAACATCACCTGGAAAGAGTGCAAGAGTGCTCTGGCTCTGCTGTACTTGGAAGGAATTTACCTAGGAGCTGCCAGGCAATTACTTTCTCCAGTTGTTATCAATATTCTTATATTAATGACCAGTTTCATTATCAAATGACCTCAATATATTTTTCATAAATCACGTAATTCTTCATCTACTAGAGTATTAAGAAATTATTACATGAAGGTTATATAAAGATACACAGCATTTACAATGTGTCTTAAAAGGTGCTTGTCATCTTAGCCATAAAGAATAGCCAAAATTTATTATACTGAATGATGAGTCAAATAAAAGCTAACCAATGTTTTTACTATGTTCTTTTATTGAAAATACTTTTCTATTAATCAGAGGTCTTCACTTGTGAAAGGAATTCTTTTTGTAATGACATTTACAACTCTAATTAGGATCTCAATACCATTATGTCTACACATTCATTAGTAGAATGCTCTTACATTGTTCTATGCTATGGGTATCTCAAAATCAATCTCAACCTGAGCCTTCCAGCTAAAAATAATTCAAATATTCCAGTTTAATATTCCCAAATGGTCCAGTTTATGAGAGGACACTCTTTATTAAATGGCTTCTGAGTTTTTGTGTACTTTTGACTTGCAATTACAGAAAACTCCCAATAATCAATATTTATTCCTCAACAGAACATTAAAAAATCATTCAAAGGAATTGAGCATATTTCCCGTTGTTATACTGAAAAAAAGTTTGGAGAACACTTTTCTGTTCTTAGGTCTGTCTGACAAGCTGTGTGCTTGGAGCTGAATGGTTCTGCCAATAACTGGGGTTATATTCTGCATTTGCTGCTCAGGAAAATCCTATTAAAGTGAATGTGCTAAATGAAGCCCAGCATGATCATCTCACCAGATGACTTTTAACGTATTTCAAACAATTCCTGCAGAATTTGTAGACATAAGTTATACTGCTCTGTTTTAGATTTTCCAGTTAGTATTCACTTTCAGCTTTAATTTGTTTTACATTTCTGTGGAATCAGCAAAAAATTACCCAAATCAACATTAGGTAAGTAATTTTATGACTTTTTCAGAGTATACAATGTTGCACTTCTATTATATTTTTTGGCTAGTAAAATCCATCACTTCAGTCCTTGTTCAGTCAGTGGGCAGTGTTGGGTTTAGTTCTTGGGCTTTAAATTTTAATATTCTATGTTGACCTCTTTGCTTAGTGTGCTTTTCATAAGGCATATTTTACAGGATAAATTTACAGATTTCCTTTCATCCCAAAGACAAAGAATGAGGTTTTTTTCTGTTGTAATGTTTGTAATTGTGCAGCGCACACATCTCCTGCCAGGCAGCTTATACAAATTACTACAAACATAACAGTAAATGTTATTTTAACACTTGTTTTGGACTCCAACATAGAAATATATTACATATTTTATTAGCCCATTTACCACCTACTAAGTTATATTATATTAGCTAATTCATTGAACATGATAATGTTAGGTAGATCTGGCTACCACTTTAAAGTGACTCTTACCTGAGTCTGGACTGTGCTTTTGTGAATCCTCAGAAGTTACTCAGTCTGTGGGTTTATAAATGAAAAATAAACCTGAGAGATGTAGGAAAGCATAAAATCAAAGTGTAGGATCTGCCT
Source organism: Poliocrania exsul (assembly GCA_035041345.1). Taxonomy (NCBI): domain Eukaryota; kingdom Metazoa; phylum Chordata; class Aves; order Passeriformes; family Thamnophilidae; genus Poliocrania; species Poliocrania exsul. The sequence continues at coordinate 35,201,630 of JAWWLZ010000139.1, forward strand.
CTGTGTCTCTTACACACAATACCTTATTACAATAAGTAATTGATTTCTCATTGCCATTGTTCAATAGCTCTAATTCACCACCCATTAAGGTTAATGAAAGAAAAAGACCCATGAGTGAAACCTAAACTTCATTTAAGTACTTATAACACTTACACTGACTCTATGGGACTGGGAAATTGGTAACTGTCAAAGTGACAGAATCTAACTCAGACAAATCCCTTTGATTTTGAATTTTGGTGTGACACATGATCCAAAATTACCAAATCCTGTTGAAAATCCTCATCATAAAGGAGACATCAACTAAGATTTTTAATAGTCTAGTACTATTGAGCATTAATGGTGTTTATATACTGAATCTTGTGTTTATATAAGCCTGCTACAGTTCAGGCTGTCAGCAATAAATGAGTCACACATACTGCTGTTTAATACAAAGAAGTTTTAGGGATTGTCACCTTTGATACCTGGTTCTGCCTTAATAAAACCTGAGCTTGCTCTATTAGAGAACATCACATTTTTATGTCATGTGAAAAGAATTGGGGGTAGTTTTTTTGCTGTACCTTAGGCAAAGATTTTTTTTTATAATTCCATATAGCTTTTCACATAATATCTGCCAAATATATTTTTAATAGCAGCCCTGGACTCTTTGAAGGGTAGCACTGTGATCCACAAGCACATCAGACACTTCCATGGCTCTAACCACACTGAAGAATCTTAATACTATTAAGAATGCATGGCAAATAGATATGGTAACTGAATTGACAATAGAAGATGAGGAGCATGAGTCAGGGAAGGAAAGAACAAAAAATGTAACAGACAAAAAAAGTTGCAACAGCCGTCCTATCAGTGCCAAGAAAGCTTTACTTTTCTGTTTGGCCTCTCTCAGCATGCAATCAAGGCCAATTGCCTTTTTGCCTCATAGGTTTTTCTACAGGGATGAAAGTGAAGCCTTACTGACACACACAGGATGGCAGTGTGACCACTGAAATAACTTGAATCTATTGGTACAGGCATGATTAAGCTTTACTCCTGTCATTTCCCTTAATGCATGCCAATTTGGCCTTGTCTGTCATTTCATAGAGTCTGACAGGAGCTTTCATCCAAATAACATCTCCAGGAGCAATCGAAAAGCGCTATGAGTAGGGCGGGACTGCAAATACTTTTCCTGTACTGAGAGCCTCTTTTGTCCAATAAAAAATTTAACATTCTCCATTACTCAATTGCAAAATCAGTTTGAAATTCTAGAATTGGTTAGCATGTCCAGACTAGAGTAAAAATAAAAAATAAATCATAAAAAGTCAGTATCAGAGCTAGTCTCAGTCTTACAAAAGAATGTGTGTTTTCTTTAACACTTCCAGGTGAAAAAAGAAAATTACTGGGGGTTTTTGACTGACAAGTTCATCAGAAGTATTCACTCTGCTTCTGCAACAGCCAGTCCCTGACTATTTTCTCTGCAATTCAGCACAATATATCTGTGCAGTATTGAAATATTTTTCCCATATTGTTAGCTGACCTTCAGTGCATTCTGTTGGATGTCATTTTGATAAAGATATAACTTGATTGCTGTAGCATCAGGCAAATCTGTCTTCAAGTCTGTCCCTTCATTCCTCTTCATAAAAACTTTATACAGAGAGAGGAAAGTAAAATAAAAAAAAAAAACACCAAAAAGACAGCTAAGAATGGAAGTACTTTGTGTGTCAGTTTTGCTGATGTTTAATATTTCATTGTCAATCTTCAAAAACTGGTCTTTTTGCTGTTCATTTTCAAGTGGCTTGAGTTAAGTAGAAGACTCTACAGTTCACTTGCCCATTCATCCAAATATTTTCCTTCTGTGAAGGAAACCCTTGAGATTCCAGGATATCCAGCATTAGAAAATCCTGGGTTAGACCCCCTCCACATGGAAATTGCCCTTAATGCTCTTTCCTGAAAATTATTTTTTTTATTTAATTCCAATAGGATTAGCAAAGGTAATGAAAAATCTTAACAATTTCTCATATCGGTTATCTCATATTGTCATAAATATTCTCTTTCCTTTTTTCTGTATAAAAAACCAAGAAGTTATTTAAAGGTTAAATATCCTGACTGAAGCTGGTCTCTGTTTTTGAGTGCTTTCCTGGGACACAGACCGAAGACTTTTAGAGATGTTCAATTGTCTGGACCTGTTGCATTGCACAAGGCAGCTAAAGATGTATTTCGAGGTTATGGATTTCCTCTATTTGAAAGAGAAAGAAAAACAACTCATGGATAAGAAAGTGATTCCTTCAGAGAACAAAACCTGTTGGCTGGTGGTTATCTTTTCTGTTTCATTTTTTACATCTTCAAGGGTGAATCTTGAGCAACTCTGAATCTAGCATTCCCAAGTCACCCCTGGGATTTTGAATGACATACAGAAGGCAATGAATAGGTAGCAGAGGTGATGAAAAAGTCATCATTGAATCCATTGTGGAGGACTAGCAAGAAGAGAAAGCAGTTGAAGAAAAATTAATATTTCCCTACAGGCTCTTAAATGTTTGCTTTTAAGAGCATAGATTTACTTAGTTCTCTAATCCCTGTGACATTCTTGGGAATAAATAAGGCTGAAAATGCTGACGTCATGTTCTCACATTTGTGTTTATGGATATTCAGCCAGATATGTCGTGTTTACTATGATTGCAAAGCAAATAAAATGCTGAAAATCAAAGGCAGGATCCCTCCTGGTTTTAACTTATAAAGCAAGATAATATAACAAGCTTAATTTGGAAAGAAGCCTGAAGTTTTGAATGATTTGCTTACTGTCATACTTGCTAAGAAGTTTGAATATCTGTATCTTTTCATTATCTTTAATTACTACAGTAAAACATAGTGTAATTTCTTCCCTTTGTCTTTTAAACTGATAAGCAAGTCCAACATCCCAGAGCAAGCACTGATGTGCTTTCCAAATCTGCATGGCAGATGCTGTACTTGACCTTGTTTCTTGTCTTTAAGTACACTTTGCCAGTTGAGCTTTCTAATAGGAAAACCTGAACAACATTATTTTGGCTGGTACTATCTGTCAGTCATAGATCTAACCATGCTACTTTCTCCTTCCCAAGTATTTTTGCAATTCTCTCACACGTTTAACAAGTCTGAAATAGATGAAAACATATTTAACTAGATCTAAGTATTTGTGAGTCTTCCCAAAAGCTTATGGCCAACACAAAACAAATTATTATTTACACTTCAATAAAACCAGAAAAGTTAGGAGAGAAAAAAAGGGATTGCAAAACAAGCAATGTGTACATCTGTCTTGTCATTCTCAGTGGTTACCTAAGCAAGAAGAGATAAGGTTTTTCCTGTCAATGTCACAAGGCATGTCTACAGAGTAGATGATTTAAGCACAATGCTACTGCTGGAAAGCAAGATAAGAAGACATCTGTGCTGGTTTGACAATGAGCCAGCTGGAGTCCAAAGGATTACAACTGTACACAAACAGAAAAGCAGACATGCTTTTAGAGTCCTCTCAGCAGAGTTCATAAACATGGGGCTACTGTGTGTAGCCATGATTAAACCACACTCTGCCCCAAAGCCGTCATGTCTCTGAGGTAACACACAGCTCTGTGTATTACACATTGCAAATGTCTGCATCAATGGCCCACCTTTTTGGAGAGTGCCCTCCCTTCCAAATTCACTATAGTTCCTTTGATGCACCATGTGGTCTTTTCTTTTTATTTTCTTTTTTTTTGCTACTTGTCCTGAAGCACCCACTGAAGAATTTTCCACAAACTAAACACACTCTTGCATTTAAGAGCCATTCTACAGGTAGCACCAATTATATTGCTAGAAGCTGGCTCCAGATCTTCTCACAACCTACTGTATTGGCTTTCTTACTTGGGCAATGGATAATCTCAAGCGACTTACAATCTTTTTCATACTTTGGAAACCGAGTTGGCTGCCCATGAATGGAAATGGAAGATGGAAGAGCCTTATCTGAAGGTTTCTGGCACCTATAAAAGTTCCACATAGCAAAGTCTTTTTCCTCCAAGACACCATTATTAGTGAAGAAAACTGTAAATCCTGTTTCTACCTTCAAAGAAATATTAAGAGTCAAGTCTACAAATTAAAAGCCTGTTACACTGAAGTAGCTTCCCCTGCTAGCACAGTTTAAACTAGGCTATGGCTGATAGAGAAGAAAACATGCATATCTATTTATTCTGACATCTAGACACTCTTACTGTGCCTGCTAGCTAATTTGCTGAAAATACTAAAGAGATTATAACAAAATAGTTACATTAAGTTTTCAGGCATTTTTGAGACCATGAGAGGAAAAAGAATCTGTTTGGGTTTGATCAAATGTGCCAAGATTTGGATCTGTAATGGATATGCAATAAAGTAGATATCATGTGTGGCATACATTCAAGAGTGATTAAACGGTCATATTAACCTTTTGAAAAATGATGGAAGAGATATATCCCTTTGCAAATGGTGTGGCTAAGTAATAAAACCATAGTAAAATAAACCAGAATTCATGTCTTCTGAACATCAAATAAACAAGTAAAATAATCAAAGATTTACAGCATGAGCAAGTGCATATAATATTTGACATTTTGTCTAAGGAAAAAGTAGAAACAGAATTAGAGATGATAATAAGATATTCTGAAAAGTGCTTGAAAATTGTTCCAAAACTAATCTCAGCATCAGAAACATTGGTACCATTACCTTTAATAAAATTCATAGATACATCCAAATCAATCTCTTGGAAGGCATTAAGAACCATTTTTTGTGATGTTAGCAATAGCCTTTTATGCTTGACACTATTTACATAAAATCACAGTAAGCTGACCAGAAATAAAAATCACAGAAACTGACCAGAAATAAAGACACCCATGGTCCTGAATATTTTTGCTTGGCACAATTGTCGTAGAAGTTAATGTTCAGCTGTATTGTTGAATTATTTTATTTTTTTAAATTGGCCTCCTTTTTCTGGTAAATGTCATGATTTCTACCACCTTGAAAACATCAATTTTATTACTGATGTAAGGTCCTTGAAAAAACAGAAAATTCATTAAATGCCATTCATAAATCAATCTCTGTGAAAAAAATCATGCCAGTACAACTCTCTAAAATTTGTAAAAATCACCTCATCAATATAACTGTCAAATGCTTAGAAAAGATAAAATCAGAAATGGCACTTAAGTTGTGTATGTGCTACTACATACCATAAATAATATCTCTGTCAGACAGACTCTAAAACAATCTAGTCAGGAGACCAGCTATGTGGTCTGTGCACCTTCACCAGCTTCACCCATGCTCCTTACTCATACTCATTTCCGCTGGACTGGACACTTTCCAGCAGAGGAACTCAAACTTTTAAATAAATCTTCTCTTGGTAGCTGAATTGTTGAGGACCTTGAAACCAAAGGTCTTAAAAGCCACAAGAGTGCAAGTTATGTGCTGTGCCTGGGAGATGTTTCACTCAACCTCTGATGACTGAAAGTCAAATATCTGGTTCAGGGTCATCATCTTGGTTCTTCTATAGAAAATGAAATACACAATTAACTAGAAAACATGATTCACCACTTTGTCAGTGTTGAATCAGCCTTTTGCATCAAGTCCTATCCTAGCTGTCAATAAACAGGAACGCATGTGAAGGACAGTCGATTTTAGGAATTAAAGAAACAAAAATGATTGTTTATACAAGTAGCATGAAGTCTTATTGCTGACATTTATATCCTCTCTACCCCCTAAGGGCCAACTTAATTAAATAATACAGAGTTCAAGGTAGCATCAGGCTGCCTTGAAATGGAAATCTTAGAGGCACAATGAAAACCAGATCACTGAAATGTTTACAGAACAATATATATGGATTGCTGAAATTATTAGACAGTGGGTTTTGTTTGTTTAAACAAATATTATCTTTAAAATTAATTCAAAATCACAATGCAAAACTCAAATAAAGTTTTTAATGTAGTAAAACAGGTCACTGAAATCGTTAAACAAAACTGATATCATCTAGCGTCAACTCAATACAATCTGCTGACAGTCATATTTATGTATTACTATTTCTCTGAATTTAATTTGTAGAAATATAGAGAGTCTGGATTGGAACACAACTGATTTTTCTTTTCAACTTTGCAACAGTGTTGTTGCACCAGGATGCTAAAACGAGTGAAAAATTTTAGCCACTTTCTTGCAGACTTATGCACTGAGTTGCAGTCTGCATGTGAAAGATTGGCCCTGCATTCCACTGCCTCTCTGTTGCAATTAACCCACAAAAATGACCTCACATAAGGTGATGAAAACAAGAAGAAACAGACTGAGTAACTTTACAAAATTGTGTGAGATATTCCCAACAATCATTAGGACTATTTCCCACAGTGTTTGATCCTTTTTCGTGCTCTACAAAAACCTCTTTGAAAATTGCCAAATTTTTCAACATGTTTTTTATTTGTTTTATAGAACAATCCAAAGAGTCTTCTTTCTTATGTCCCTTTGAGTTAAAAACAGCATTGTAAAAAACAATATGCTATTAAATTATAAAAATCTTTAGAAACTCCAGCATAAACTTGCAGTATCACATGAGTATATCCAAGTCAACATTTTATAAAATCAGGGACTACCTCTGGTTCCTTTCTGCTGATGACATTGTCACTAAAATGTGCATTAGTATTGATCAGTTATTCTACCATGATCTTCTTGCAGCTAAGTCAGCAGGAAGATAGACCAGAGTGAAACGTTCCTTTTATGATAACATTGCAGATAAAGAAGAAACAATTGCTCATGTAAAATATTTTATTTAAACCACTGTAAATATTCCCCAGGTATTGAAATAAATTTATATATATCTCTGTGTGTATGTATGTGTATATATATACACATATGTATGTATTTGTGTATATATATCCACATATATATATATGTGGATATTCCTTATAGAGCTAGTGAATACCAATTTGCTAACTATCAAAACTGTTATGAACATCATATTCTAAAAAAAAAAAAAAAAAAAGTGGCATATTCAGAATATTTTGTGTTAGCTATCTGATTAAATATTTTATTATAATATTTCTAAATTTAATCAGTTCACAATTTTTAGCTCTCTTCCAGTGTGACAATGTCTATTTCTAACTCAAGTTTTATCTGAATAATAACCATGGATTCTCCTACCAATTATTCACATGGTTGAAGAGCTAAGTCTTTCCTTAGAAGTAAGGAAAGTAAGGGACAAAAGATTAAATTAACATGGTAAGAGTAGGGTCAATGAAAATCATATGAAATTTAAGAAAGACTTGCTGAGGTAACAGATGAAAAAGAAAGCCAAATACAGGAGAGTTTTACCTGAAGCAGAATCCTTGGCAGATATTTCATGCATGCAGGAAATCAAAAGTGTGACAATACCAGTCCTATCCTGAAAACAGCACAGGGTGTTACAGCATAATTTCAGTTTTGGAAGAGGATGCACACATCTTGAAGGCATCCAGTTGAGTATTCTCTGTCATAGCTGAATGATAATTTGATATAATTCTTTGAAGAAAAGTGCTGTATTGAAAATTTCCATAAAATCTCCACAGTGGCTAACTTCCCACCACGACGTTTTTAACTGATACTGATGTTTCAAATTCTTTTAAAAGAGTTTATGACTACCTGAAGCAAATGCCTGCTGTCTTGTCCTAGTAGTTTACATTATAGGCAGCACTTAAGTATCTGAAACAGATCTGGGAAAGAATTTAGCTACTGCAAAAAATATAAAGTAAAGATTTCTTCCCACACCAAGCCCAGTTTACTGGAAATGCAATGCCTTTCTGTTCCTTCATCCCAAGTCCTTCTTGATGCTCGTTTATTATATTTAGATGTTATGTGATTAATACTGGACACTACATGGTTACTTATTAATACTGTACATTATATGGTTACTGATCAATATGAGTACTTGGCTCTCTCAAGTAAGATCACTAAAGTGTAAAAAATTAATATTGGAAACATTCACACTGTGTTAACCCCTCTGGGCACTTTCCAAATTCATTCTATTTAAATTATGTCATAGAATGGCTTGGGTTGTAAGGAACCTCCAAGATTATCTGTTTCCAATCCCCCCGCCATGGACAGGGACACCTTCCAACTGGACCAGGTTGCTCAGAGCCTCGTCCAGCCTGGCCTCGAACACCTCCAGGGATGGAGGAACCATAGCTTCTCTGGGCAACCTGTTCCAGTGCCTCACCACCCTCACACTAAAGAACTTCCTTCTAATATCCAGGCTACACCTACCTTCTTTAAGATTGAAGCCATTTCCCCTTGCCGCTGTAAAAAGTCCCTCTTCATCCTTCTTGTAGACTCATTTTAGGTACTAGAAGGCTGCAATTAGGTCACTCTGAAACCTTCCCTTCTCCAGGCTGAACAATCCCAATTCTTTCAGCCTGTCTTTATAAGAGTTGCTCCATCCCTCTGATCAACTTGGTGGCCTCCTTTGGACTCATTCCAACAGGTCCCTGTCTTTCCTGTGCTGAGGACGCGAGAGCTGGATGCAGCATTCCAACTAGTGTTTCACAAGGACCAAGTAGAGAGGCAGAATCACCGTCCTTTAACCTGCTGGTCACAATTCTTTTGATGCAGCCCAGGATACAATTGGTTTTCCGGGCTGCAAATGCACATCGTCTGGTCATGTCCAACCTCTCATCCATGAGCAACCCCTGATCCTTCTCATTAGAGCTGTTCTCAGTCTGTATCAAATCATCTTAATTGTCAACATGAGAGTGTCCATGGGTATCACAGATGTTTCTGCACAACTTACAGTAGGTGAAGAGATCAAAAATCCTGGTGATAGACCAGAGCTTTATTGATCTACACTATAACTCTTATTTAAAAATACATAAAAGAAAAAGGTGTTTGATCATTCCTCTGTATTGAGCCAATGACTTAATTTATGGGTAATCTGTAATACAAACGAATAGAACACTTCATGAGACTAAAAGAATTGGGGTGTGGGGGTGGGGGTGTTTAAATATAAAATGTAAAGAGAAAGATGCAAATAATGGGCCAAAGGAATGGTGTCATTTGGAGACCAAAAGATTCTCAGAATGCAAACTTGCTGTATGCAAATACCTAAGTTAAAGGAATCTTTTTAAGACATAGCTGTAGATTTGTGATGAATTGTTGAGAATGAAAGTTTCTGCAAATCTCAAAAATCTCCAATGTTACCTAATCCTCTTCTTTTATCTGTAAACTTGAAAAAAAGGCATAGAGCAGTAGTTACTGCTGTTAGAAACATTATAAGCTGCAACTCTTTTTCCACTGGTTGTCCCAAAAAACCTACCCTTTTTTCCTCTACAGAGTGCCATTTGATAGCTTCACTGCCCAACTGCCTAGTATTTGGGGATGCTTAGGTCTTTGTTGTCCTTGGAGCATACAGTGAAGATGGGAATGGTTAATCAACTATTTTGATAAATATTTAGAAATATGATCAATAGATAGACTCTCTATATCATCAAGGAAAATATAGAGGGAGAGTTAGGAATTGTAGGGACAGATATAGAAGTAGGAATTTGCTAAGATATTTGGGAGGTGAAAGAATAGGATCTTTGAACCAAGTTCAGAGGAAGGGAGGACAATGAAAGAGAACTCTACTGTCAAGTAGTTGCAGGGTCACGTATATTTTTACAAGCTAGTTGTACAATAATAGTCTAAATAATCCTGAATAACATGGAAAGGTTTCAGCTTGAATAAAGAACTTAAACAATAATAGAGGATTTTCTTCAGAGAAAGCCAAAATATATAATGTAGAGAAATAGAACTGACATTTACTGCTGACGTATTTAGCTGGTTTTATACAAAATTAAAAACAAAACAAAACAACAAACAAAAAAACCAAACAAAACCCAAAAAACTGTTATACGCATGAATATAACTTTATATTTTTGAATAATGCTCCCTTTAAATGGTTACCATCTGTTTCTGAACTTTCTCACCCATTTCTTCTCTTTTTTATAATAAGTCAGATGTCTAGAAATTATGTGTTTTTTACCAAGTGTAGTACTCCCTCTCTGTCTCTAAAGTGAGATGAGAGCTTGATGTTTACATGGTTAAACACGATTTGTGCTTCCTGCCTTTGAGGTGCAGCCACAGATCATGCTGTGTTATTTATCTTGCTTACACTAGCTTTTTATGATGAATTATTAAAATATGCCTGGAAGCATGGAACCATTTGGAAGAAGCGCCTTACTAGTGAGTAGAACAGATAAAAGCACTGAGATAAAACAAGCAACCCTGTCACCAGCAGACACAAGCAATATTGCAGAGAAGAAGAGACCATTTTATCGGTCAAATTCTGCTTACAGCCACACTGGTGAAATCTCATCTACTTCAGTGAATACAGTGGGCTTCTTGAACTCATCAGCTGCTTAGAAAACAATACAGTGAATATCCAAAGGAAAAACTGCCACATGAAGCATGCAAATGTAGTTTACTTTGTTAGTATACCTGCAAGATGACTGAAACAAGAGACTAGTCAAGGAAAAAAGTCCTTCTAAAGTCTTCACAGAGTTTCTTTTTCACCTCAAGAAAGGTAAATTACTACAGGATTTTTCTCCCAGATGAAGCGGCTGAATGCTCCTGTTATTGTGTTGGGTGAAAGTATGCCTGTTTTTTTAAATAATGAGGAAAGAATTTCTCTGCCAAGTATTGCTACCTCTAAGTTAATAATTCTCTCTTTTTTTTTTTTTTCAGTTAGCTACGACTAATTTTGGACAAATTTAAACTAATAGCATCAAAAGTTTGCAAGCCATATATCTCAGATTCAACTTTTTAGTCAACTCTCAGGCAAAAATATTCAATCTTTTCTAAGAACAAAACCAAAAAGAAATTCTTTTTTTATGGCTCACCAAACTCTTAGAGCCCCTTTCCACAGAAGTCCTGAAGCCTCTAGCAGAAATTGAAACTTGAAAAGAGGACTGACTACAGACAAAAATCTGCCTTTTCATGTTTCCTAAAGATCTTCTTAGATTATAGGATCTAAAAATTAAGTTTGCATATGCTGAAGTAAAATGGGTCAGAATTTAGCAGTTAATTCTGCAAAGATTTGCCTTCCCTGACTCTATTCCTGTACCATGCAGAAAATTGCATAATAATTCTCTATATTTAATGTAGTCCAAGAGGAAGTTAAATATAGGGTTGTCTTAGGGAGAGGGAGATGCTTTTTCTCCTCTGGATTCTCCAAGTCACTTCTGGACTCCAGCTGCTACGAGATAACTTGATTACTATCCATAATGGTAACATGCCTAGAGAGAAAGAACAGAGGCAGGAGTTAGAGCATGAAGGAGGAATGACAATAGCAGATCATCACACTAGGATGAATGTAGAATTAAACAGAGGACAGCCTGGGGGCGCAGGGGAGAAAAGAAGAGAACAGAGTGAAAAAAATGGAGAAGAAAGAACTGAGGAAATTACTTGGCTTTGGGTTTTTTTCATGTTTGTTTTGGTGGGGTTTTTTCTCAACCAAGAAAAAGAGAAAAAACATCATTTTACCAAAATAAGGATTCTGTTGCACAAAATACAGGATATTTTAGATAATTTTGGATGAAAACCTCCCTTTTAAGAGATATTAGATATTAAGAAGATTAGTTAATATATTTATGGGACAAAAATATCTTCTGAATTTAACCCAATTCTATGGGAACTTTTATTTCAATTCTGAACCATACTTTTATTAGATAAATTACTTGATTAAAAAATATATGCTAGCACTAGAAAAAAGGGTGATAAAATAGAAGTATTTGCAATGGAATTAATAGAAATAAGTATTTTCTATAAAGAAAAAGTTGTGAATCACAAAGGGATTAGGAAACAATATGCACAAGGCAACAAGACATGAATATTTCAAGGCTGTGAGTTTAATGCTTGAGAAGAGTCATATTCACAGTTATCTTTGTACCTTAGCACTGTACATAAACATTACCTGTACGATCTCATTCTACTCCATGAGAATCTCCTCCTTTTAGAGCACATGATGAATTATCTCCAAGGTCTCCAAGGAGATGCAGTTGCCTGTAATACCCCTATAATAATAAAGTGGTTAACAAAGGCTTGGTAACCCCTTTTAAATGTGAGAATGATTGGACATAGTGCCAAAAAAACTGGGTTCCTGTCTGGCTTCTTCTCTCTGGCAATGCAATAATTTCAAAGCACGTGGACAGAATTTATGTGTTCCTGTTTTCTCGGAATCTTGCTTGAAAGCCAAAGGTCTGAGCGTTTAAAACACAGACAATTCACAGTTGCAGCTGAAAACAGTGGGGGATGTAGCATTCTTCTCGCTTTGCAGAGTGTAAATCACATAACTCACCCAGGACTTCAGCAATACAAATTCATCAGATCTGCTTTTGAAGCACTCAGGTGCTTCAAATGAAACTGCTGAGAAACCACAAAAGTTTATGAGGAAATTAATATTCTGTTTTTCAAGCAAGATATAGAAGATTTGTAAGTCAAAATTTCAAGCCACATATTTCAAGATAAAATATGACTAAAATATGACTGCCTTTCCCTTTTTTCATTTAAAGTCTTGTTTAAGTGATATCCTGAGTAAAAAAGCAAAGATTTGGTAAGAAATAAATGATAGTGATGGTATAAATAATTATAAAATGTATGTTGCACTTAATACAATGAAATCAGTATGATGTATTAGTTTTGAAGCGCCTTGCTTTGATAATTTTTACTCTTCCTGCACACACAAAGGGTTTTTTAAAACTTAAGGTAACACTGCATGAAACTGCAATTATTAGGAGAGATTAGAGTACAAAACTGATAGTCACAGCACTGTTGACTTGATTTTGTGTTCTTACACTTAATAGATGCATCCATGAAATTGATTAATAAATAAGCAAAGAAAACAGTGACAGTGAAACATCAATTATTGTCTCTGTATTTTAAAAACAGCCAGTGTTAGAAATTGTGAAACAGAAGAGTTTGCTTTCTCTTGGGTGAATTTTGTAACAGGAAAGGTAAAGAAGAGAATATTTCAAAACTGACCACTACTGTATTTTACATGAAATCAAGTTCTGCATAAGTCTGAGAAGCACAGTCCAGTGTTTTTCCGATTGAATCATCAGGACACTTTAGTCGACAAAGCTCTCTTAAGAGCAGCTAAACATGAGTTGGACAGGAAGATACAACTGCCAAGATGTAAGGAGATCTTCCTTGAAGCTGAAATCAAGATACAATTCACAGTTTGGATCCCTTTGGGATTAGGCAGTAGCTCAGAAGGGTTTCCAGGACGACCAGTTTGGATTTAACTGTGTAAGTGCTATTCAAATGGCAATTTCGATATCTGCAGTCTTTACTCCAGTCTAGCTCAGGAAACCTTTTCCATTCAAATGCTCCACAGATCTGATAAAATGACAAACGCCACCAAATCCTGAGTGCGAGTCATAGTGTGGCATGTAGAAATGCAGGAAAAATAATTACAGGACTGAGTTCTCTCCAGAGGAAAGTTTAAAAAGCCATCAAAGTCCAAAACCACACAAAAAATTCTCTCATAATCGAATGTGAAAAGAATTTTTGGTGGTAGTACCTTAGTACTAATGAGAACTGCACCTTCTGTGATGTGCTGTAAGGCATTGGTGTGTTACCCTGATTTCCAGCTTAGAGAATCATACTGCGCTGGTTTAAAGGTCAACCGGCAAGAGAAGTGGACCCACCACAAGAGAGATTATAAGTCAGAGTTATGATTTAATGAAAGATATTACCATAAATATACTCACACAAAGGGAGATTACTTTCAACTCACAAAACCCAGCAGTATAACCCAGTGTCTTGGGGCACAAACCCAAAGGGGTTTGTTAGCCCTTGTGCTGAGACCCACGTGGTTCCCCCAAGTCCAAAGCAAAAGGAAGCGAAAAAACCTGTTGGTGCAGGTGATGGCTGTGGTCTGGTCAAGAGTGGTGGTCTCCTCCTGTCGAGGTCCTGCCGCTCCTCTGGATCTGACAAGTGGTTCCCAGGTCTTCTTACCCACCACTTATGTACCCTCAGGGAGCACCCAGTCCCTCCCCCAGGGCGGGGACTCACA
>JAWWLZ010000139.1:35215731-35253016 GCA_035041345.1 Poliocrania exsul
AGGCATTGGAATGGCCTGCCCAGAGAGGTGGTGGATTCCCCATCCCTAGAGATTTTTAAACGCAGATTGGACGTGGCGCTGAGTGCCATGATCTGGTAAATGGACTAGAGATGGACCAAGGGTTGGACTTGATGATCTTGGAGGTCTTTTCCAACCCAATCGATTCTATGATTCTATGATCTGCTGTGTCATGAGCTGGGAAGAAAGACAGAGGAAATAGTCTGTTGGGTGTGCTTGTATGTAGAAGACCTTGTAGCACAACATTGCCTGTAAATGATAGTGCAGGAATTCTTAGGAGTGATTATCATATGGGCATGAGACTGGGAGCTGTTTGGAAAGATAGATGCATATTCTGTGCTTCCCCGAAGGAGCTGGGATCAAGATTTAAATGAATGTGCTTTTGCTTTTAGGATGGCTGCACATTGCCCATGCAGGTAGTTCCAGCTGAAACCGGACTTGTATTAGCCCGCTTGCCTAACTGCAGCAGATACCAGCTCTGCTTTGACTGCACGTACCATAGGGAGAGAGGTTGGAATGATACAAATATATAAAAGTATTATTTAGAAAACTAATCACCTTATTTACTGTTCTTGGAATTTGCCCATGTGTTGATACCTGTCATGGTCTACATTTTAGGGTAGTATCCATGAGTCTTAAGGATTTGTAGTTTTTCTGTTCAAATCACTAGAGAACTAAACTGCCATACTGAAGGAGCTTTGAAATTTTCTCTACTTCATGCTACAAAACCTAGATGACTCCAAGAGGGAAGCATGTGTCTGATTCAGGGCTACCTGTTCATGAAAGACAGTAGAAGTGCTGTGCTGGGTATTTGCTGGTAGACCTTAGACTTGTCAAGCTTGGTAAGATATCAGGATTTTTAATCTCTTCATTGTTTTGATGGACAGTGTTGCAGCTTCTGAGTCTACAAGGGTTGTGATGTGTTTTGAGGATTTCCTATCGGATGGCAGGCTTGAGCGTTCTCCAACTGTTGCCACCTTCTGATTTCTATGATGTGAGTCTTGACACTAAACCATCTAGAGGTGGTGAAATACTCTTGAGAAAATTCTGTAGCTGAGCTTTACTTTGTATACTGTGTATATCAGGCTGTGAGCCTGTAGTAGGGGAAGGATTGAGGATCAAATGGCAGGGAGACAGATATAGGTGAGGAGCTGTAAACATCTCCTTTTAGACATTTGGGTTTTGGGCAACAGTGAGTGGAAATAAATGTGAGTACTGGAGGTGAGAGGAATAGGATGTCTATGTTATATATTGTTATGCTTTTTTCTTGAATGAGTTCCACTGTCAAATGCTTTGAAATATTTTTCTCACTCAAAATGAAAATTAACAGCAGTTTCAAAATAGAAATATTACAGAATCACAGAATATGCTGAGTTGGAAGGGAGCCACAAGGATCATTGAGCCCAGCTCCTGGCCCTGCACAGGACCACCCCCAAGAGTCACACCATGTGCCTAAGAGCATCATCCAAATGCTTTTTGAACTCTATCAGACTTGGTGCTGTGACCATTTCCCTGGGGAGCCTATGCCAGCATCCAAACACCCTCCGTATGTTGACCTGTTTATGATAATATATCCTATACCCCATCTTCATATTTACTTAGATGTTGCTGTAGTTTGCTGAAGGTTTTTCGAATTACCTACATGAAACCTAATTTTTACCAAACTTACTCTGTAATCTAGCAGTATCATGTCAAATGAAGTCTTTGATTTGGATAAAGTTGCATCAAGATTTTGAACTTAGTTTCATATGAAACTTACAATTTTAACATTCTCTACTCCAGCCCCTAAATCTCACTTCTTGGTTTGGTGACTCTGGTTTTTATTTTCTATAGTATTAAATGGCTGCAGATTTTGCTATATTTTGCGTTTACTTGCTCTTTGTAGATAGACAAAAGGGAGGGATTTTGTCACATAACATTTCATCGAGATTCACCATGACATTTACAGATATGCTTGGGTATCACTGAGACAACCTGAAAGCCTGACTAGTTCTAATTATTCTTTGTCTCTGGCAGCAACAGTGAGCATGCTCTGTAATTCTGGGACTGAATATTAAATGAATCTTGCAGAAAGTAGCTGAAAGGCCTTGAAATCCATGGGGTATCAAAGTAGATATGGGCTTGATGACAAATTTTAAAGCCTTGAAAGTGTGCTGTGGAATGGTGGACGGTTCAGAGGGAAGAAATCCAGTGGAGCACACCTGCTTACTTAGCAAAAGCTGTTATATTGAAGCAGAAGTGGGACAAGTCTTAACTTCACTGGCATATTCCTTGATCCCCTTGCATCTTTGGTTATTTTCCCTTTTACAGAATATCTGGATGAATGTAGTATTGCATAATAACCTGCTCTTTAAAGTTTTTTTGCACGACTGGTCACTTGAAGTTTTTCTTCAACTTCAAAGAATACCTTTTGAAGCTCTGAAAGGCATAAACCAACTAATAGGATTTTCATTCCTGCTCTAAGGAACTGATAGGACTAGCTTTGGTGGAAGCAGTTCTTTTGGACACAATTGCCCTTACTTAAGGGAAGCTTCTTAAAGTTTAAGGCAGAAGCTTCTTTCCCCAACCTGAAAATAACAGTTTCAAGGCAGAGAACGTTATAGTGCTAAATATTCAGAGAACTGAGGTCTAATCTAATGTTTTCCCTACACTTTTAATTTGTGTTTCATCCCATGAGAAGAAATTCCAGAAAATGCATATTCAGCCTAACTGAATTTTCCCATATAAATGCATAGGTGGAAAAAGGTGCTGAGATTTGCATTGGAAACTAATTTCTAGTGAAAAAATAGATTGTTATTGGAAGAAGCTGCTTTGAAAATTTGATCTGATAGCTCATGAAGATTTTTGCTTGCTAAATAATATTTGTACAGACTATAGCAATAATATATTTTTCTGGGTTTTAGAATCAGCTGTAAACTGATTATGGATCTGTGAAGGCACTTGTGTCAGCCTGAATGAATTTAGAAGCTGATTGTATATTGAACATTTTAGACAAGACTTGTGCAACAGTACAGAAAGTGTTTTTCCACTAGTGCCCTGTCAGCTGTTTACTTCTCTATTTTTCAGTGTTCCTAGAAGATGGACCAACTGTAGTCCTATGTATATTTTTTTAGTCATGTTAGCCTCTCTGCTTTCCACTGAGAATTTCCCCTTTGATCATCAATTGACTTTTCTCTATCCAAGTATAATCTTGGTTTTACAAGTTCCTGCAAAACTGACAGTAAGGTTTCAATAAAAAAAATAATTAAAATGCTGGCTTACTTCATGTCTGTTTCTATGTGGAGAGTTCAATGTTATAGAAAAGATTAGAGATTTGTGTGAGGTAATAGTATTTTGAGAGATTCCAATAGAAAAGAGAACAAACTACCTCATCCTAATTGAAATGTTGTTGTGCAAGCTATTTTCCTTTAGCTCTGGAGCTATTTCATACTTTTCCCCTCAAAAATGCACAACTGACAAAACTGAAGTTTGTTTTTGAAACTTTGGCTTTCATATAACTGCCTTTCCTGACAAAGATGCTTTCAAAATTTTGCCATTTCTCTATTGTATTTTCTGTTTTGTGAACTGACTTTTCTAGCAATGTCTTGGTTTAGGGAAAGTCACCTCAGAAGCTTCTATTCTGGTGAGATTTGTGAATTTTCTAAACAGTTTTCCTTTCTTCTTTTAAGCTTATATGAACTTTTTCTGGTAGTTTAAATTAACACATCTTGAGTAACACTTCTTTTCATATCTCTGAACTGGTTTATGTTTCTTTTATTCACCAGACAACTGTTGGCTGTACTGTGATCATAGACATATGTCAGCTCCCAGAGCAGACTGAACTGGAAGTGCTGAGTTTTCAGAAGTGCTCTCACTTGCATTGTACTGTAGTACATGCAAGAACAGCTTTTAAAGATCCTGTCAGTTTTAGAAATTGTATTCTTTCCTGTATCTTAATAACTTGTCAAAGATGGGAGATGATGGCCTTACGTCACTTTTCTGCCTAGAGGAGATTGGTGTCTGCGGTGGCTGAAACAGTGTTGCACAGTACAGAACAGTAGTTGAAGTGCATAATTAACTTCTTGTTTTGCCTTTGTTGTGGTATCTGAAGTACCAAGCACTAATTACAATTGATGGCAGCATGCCAGAGGCTGCATGTCAGTTCTTGTGTCCCAGGTATGCTTTGTAGTTCATTTTCTGTCCAAGTTCTTGAGGCCTTCTCCTGTATTTGACATCTTTTGTATAAGACACAAGTAATAGTTGTACAAGAATAATTACATTATACCTAAGCTGCAAAGGCTGAATTTCATAGCTGTTTGGATTCCAGTGTTTGCTTCTAATTATAAAGCATACAATGAGAACTCTCAGGTTTTAGACTCATGAAATCAGAGTAATTTAACACTGAGTTCTCTCATCCCTGACTTCAGTGAAGCAGTGTGGTTCACAATGAACAGAAAACAGCTCACATTTTAGGTAATCTATGAAAGAGGTTAACATAGGCTTTAGATGCACAAAAATGCTTCCTCCCTAACACCATATTTCTTTTCTATCTTTTGTGAACTTTTTTGGGTTTGTTTAGTTTTCAAGGTAGAGCTTGAAGAAAAGTAGTAAATGGCGTATCAAACATTCTTTTATTGTACTTTGCATCCAGATCACGCTCTTCTTTGTGTCATCTGAAGATGCAGCTGTTCTTTCACATAGTTGATTCATGTCATCCACAATTAAAATGTCCTTGCTATTTAAAAAATGCTTCTCAGCATGTCTAAAAAGGTTGTCAAAACAATGGTTTGTTCACAGTGAGAGAAAAGATCTTGATGCTTTATAGAAGACTGATGCAATGAATTGACTAGAAAAATCTGTTTTTATCTGATTTCTGATGAAGTCATTTATTTTCTTGTGTCTTGATATTTAGTTTAAATCCAGATGCTCCTGGTCTGGAGCCAGAGATGGTAAGCTACACTGTATTCATTATTCCTGGGTTATACAACTTACACAACTACTTCATACTGATCTCATTCAACATAGCCATTTCTGTCAAACACTGCATTTTTTCCACCAAATGCATTACTTTACTTGTTATAGGTACCATGGGATATGCAGTCCAAACTTTCCGAACTCTGGACATTTGATTATGGGTGAAGTATTTTTTTTCTGCTGTTACTGAGTCCTTTGAAGAAACCAACACCATGAGGCTTATTATTGGTTACTTAGTAATGTTTGGGCATTTCTAAAATATTGAAAAAAATAATACTACTTGTATTATTACCCCTTGTAGGGCTGCCTAGCCCCAGATTGTGATAGAATTTTGTGGCTGTAGTTCAGAATCGATGCTTCTTTCTGTGAAGCGGCTGGCAAGCAGTGGTTAGACCATGTTCTGGAATACTGGAGAACAAAATCCCATTGCCTTTCTCAGTGAAAGTTCCTGACTGCAGTGTTACAGATGTTTTGTGACGTGAATGTGGTTTGTTGTTGTCTGGTTGGGGTTTTTTGGGTTGGTTTGGTGTTTTTTGGTTCCCAGTTTGAAGCTGTTCCCCTCTGAATAGTACAGTTTGCTGTGCACAGACTGGATGTCTGTTATTGTTTGGGGATGGAGGGTTATATAGATCCTTGTTAGTGAAACACAAGCATGCACTGAAGCAGGAACTGGTGGAACTCAGCTGCCTAAACAGTAGTACTTGGTGTTACAACCCGGTCCAGCTTTACCAGGTGTACATCTTAATTTCAGGCTTCAAGAGATTTTGCCTACATGAACCTTTTCAAAGCCATTGGTTCTTTGGTAACCCTGAATTAACATCTAGAGAATAACTACACATTATCCTCGAAGAGATTTCTTTTAATTTGGTGAGAAAAGAGGCCTTTTAGCAAAAAGGGTTTTACAAAGGTAAGATGAGACTTCACAGAAGCCTTACAACCGATTAACAGGATTAGGAAGCATTGCTATAGTAAGGAACAATTCTTACACCCAGCAAACACAAACTCCATGCAACTTAAATTATGTACCCACAAATTACAGAAAATAAGCATTTAAGTTATCCACAAGAGGAAGAAAAGAATAGAGTTTCAGAGAAGAATAAAGGAAGAAAAAAGGGGGAGAAAGAACATAGTTACCCCTCAGAAGGTCATACGTTGATGGCCTCAAAGAGAACAGGCCAGAGCCCACCATGGAGACCTTGTGCTGCCTCTTCATCTGCTCTGGTCACTGTGGCCACTCTCTCCAGGCAGAACCTTTGGTTCATTGATCACTCCCTGTCCCCTTAGCCAAAGTGAGGGGTGTCACAGCTACTTAGAGGCTCCAGGGAGTGTGGTGTGGGTGGGTTACCAGGCAGCCCTTCCTTGACTGCCAGCCCAGCCCTGTGGCTCCCATGGAGATGCCCCTGCACAGGGTGGTTCTGACCCAATGTCAACTGACCTGGTGTCTTACACTCGGGTGTGCTCTTCTACGTTTGGTCTTGCAGAAGCTGGTATGTCCCAAACTGAAAGAGCTTCACTGAAGAGTTTTGTATTTTGTAGCAATTGGTGGGTAAGAAAAATCCCTGCAATCTGTATTGTTATAGCAGTTGAGCAGCTAGACCACCTGCCAGCTGTACTTCAAATGAAGAGAGTTGCATGGTTTTTTTTGTTTGAACTGTTTCAAAGCATAATTCACTATTAAAGATTGTGGATTTCAAGTGCGGAAGGCCCCTTTTTGTTTTTTAGGAATGCAAAAACAAGATGCCTGAATTGCACTCCTAAGTAGGTTTAGGATAAAGGCATCTATTTTGCTTTTTTGACAGTCTGGTCTGTGTGAGGAGATTTGTTAATCCTTCCTTTATATTTGTAATTGCCACCTGTGTTATTAAGGGAGGAACATAAAAAGCTCTCGGGGTTTGTGTGATTTATTGCAGTTTCAAGATGCTTAAAAATTGAGTACCACAGGTGTAAGCATTGCTATGTCTAGGTCCTTTGAAAAGACCAAAGTATCTAAATTCTATTAATATTTGATCTGGTGCACCTGTGTCTCTTAAGACTGAAGATTTTTTTCTAGTTCTAAAGGGCTAAACCGTTCATCCCTCTCCCATTATCTGTTCTGTGCACAGATGTGCTCAGTGTGATTGTCATTGTATTCCTTTGGGTTGGGTACAAGTCAGTGTGGCAAAGGGCTTATGACATTGATGTGAGTTTTACATGAAGACTTTGAACAGTTGAGTGCTCTTGCTACTCTTTGAATCCCAATGACTCTACCATTTTCATGTTGCACATGGATAGAAGTTTGTCGCTACAAACACTGCTAAATGGTCACTATTAATCTCTTCCCTTTCCTTCTCTGTCTTCTGCTTGTTGATAAATACAAAATGTACATGTAGTTTGACTATTTTTTGAGGCAGGTATCATGGTGGTAAAATCTCTACCCCAATGAAACTGACAGAAATTGGCTTAAGATGTCACATTTCACCCCAGGATATGTCCTGAATAATATCTGATACCTTTGGAAGAATATGCGTCTCATGGAGGAAAACCTGTTTACATGCCAATTGCACTTTTCATATTTTTTGACCTCATTTAAAGCCAAGATGCTCATAGTCTCATTATATTAAATGTCTAAATTGGTCACTTATCAGTGATAATTTACACCAACTTGTAATGTGCAATAGCAATAAGAAAAAAATATACTTATCATGCGAGCAATGCTTTGAAGCATAGTACAGGTTGCTGCAGTCAAAAGAAATTTGTATTGTAGAACCGTAAAATGGGGTATTGTCACAAATATGAAGGAGATGTTTCTCCTCCTTCAGAAAGTGCTTTCTATAACATATAAAATAAACCAATCTGAATTTAGTCAGATTTGTTTCAACATATCCTAGGGTGGCAGTTTCCTGGTCTCCTGTGCTTCATGTCTGTCACAAGATTAAGGAAGGCATGCAGAATCACAGGAGAAACATAAAATCAACATCTAGTTAGACAGTTAACAATTTATTCAGAGTTCATCGCTGTACATATTAAGATTGATTACTTTTTGCTGCTGTCTTTAATTTAATGAGGGTAGCAGCTGCTCAACTACTTACAGGAGTCCCAATATTACAACACTATGCAGAAGGGCTTTGTTTTTATCAGCACAAAAGAAGGCAGTATATTCAGCAAGTAGTATTTCAGGGGAAAAACCTTCCTGTACTAAGAGACTCTTCAATTAAGCCCCTACCTCCATGTGACTTCCTCCCTTATGTTTTCACTTGTCTTCATTATTGAAAAACTCATCTTACCATTAAATTATAACCAAATATTTTTCCACAGATAATGGAATTAAAGAGAAGTCAGGGACAAGTCAATAAACCATTATGAATTCACAAACATAATAGTTTCACAAAAATGATACCTAGCCTGCTCAGAACTACAGTTGTGTTGTTGTGGTTTGTGGAGAGAATAATGATTTAGCAGTTGTCTTATTTTTGGTTTTAGAGGACAAGAACGTAACATTTCCAGTTGCTTTTTAGGTGCTTCAAAAGAGAGATTCACTTTGGTCAGATTCAATCTGAGGTGGCTGGACTTGGTTAATTCTCAATTGCTAGCAAAGCAGCAAGTTTCTTCTTCTTCTTCTGAGTTAACGTGCTTAAATGCAAATTTGTTTTGAATTGACTTCTATGAAAAGATGTTGTTCGTATACAGACACATGTGACAATTTGTAAATGTTGCACAAGTGAGTTTTGAAACCTTGTGTCAGAGGCTAATTAGCATTGTGCTGAAATTCCTAACTTTGGCATAAAGAATATCAGTGCTACCAGGGGAATAACAGTAACACAGTATAAGGGGGTTTTAGGGTTCAGACAAGATCAGAAATTTTCTCCACAGTTTGAGTAAGTCAGAATGGAAACAAACTACTGTGTGAAGTTGACTTCACTGTTTAATTAACATAAAGTTTAAGGATATTATTTTGATGCCAGATGTTTCTCAATATGTATTTTATATATATTAAAATATTCTACATATATACACATGCACTTTAAAAGCTAAAGGTTAGGAAGTATGGCAGTTTCAAAATGCTAGAATGTTTTTATAAATTTTTTTTAGCTGTGGGGATGGCTGAAGCAGAAGGCCTGGGACCTAGGCACGGTCCAGAGAAGCCCAGATGCAAGCTGTCTTGGGCAGATGATTTGAGGCAGACAGTTTTTTTGCTTTTCCCTCTTTTGTGTACTTCTGTTAAAGTAAAAACCCATGAAAGGAGGTGAATTATCAATTCAGCTTGGGGTTGTTAAAGACACAGCTTCCTCTGAGGCATAGAATCTGTTTCTGTACTTTACAGACTGTAGGCAAACTCCAACCTGGAGAGGCAGGTTTGTTGGCTAACGTGCTTTTCAGCCATGATTCCCCCAGTCTTTTACTTTGGGGATGTGGCTGCTGTTGCCTCTCATGTGCATGTCCACATTTCTTTCCTATGAAAACCCAAGGGCAGGAGCAGTGTGTGAGGTAGGGTCTTATACAGCACTGAGGGGTAGGA
The DNA here is from genome assembly GCA_035041345.1 of Poliocrania exsul. NCBI lineage: Eukaryota > Metazoa > Chordata > Aves > Passeriformes > Thamnophilidae > Poliocrania > Poliocrania exsul. The sequence continues at coordinate 35,225,198 of JAWWLZ010000139.1, forward strand.
GACGGTTCCCGCAGGTCCCTCTGAGCTGGGGAGTGAGAGAGAGGTCTGTTCACTCAGAGAGACTCATGGCGAAAACGCTTGACTACAAAAATCATGAGGCTTTTATAGGATTCTGAGAGGAAGGTGCTGGAACTTGGACAGGGGAAGGGGAGTGACTTGGGCACTCGGCTAGCCAATAGGGGAAACGGAAGGATCAAACCCAATGGAAACCAAGGGATTGGGGATAGACAGCTGAGATAACCAGTGGGGTTAGGTCAGAGGCAGAAATGCGTAGGAGAGGCAGAAATGCGTAGGAGAGGCAGAAATGCGTAGGAGAGGCAGAAATGCGTAGAGAGGCAGGTGCGGCACCGGCACTGCATCGCAACTGGAGGCAGAGGCAGTTCCAAAATGGGGCCATCCTGGCCCGGACCCGCTGGGGGGTATCCCTGGCGGCTCCCGGCTCATGCCACTTGGCAGCAGCGGCAGCCGCAGTGGCGGCTGCATTTGCAGCGCTGGGAGGGGATGCCTCCAGGCAGCACAGCCTCGATCAGGGAGACAGTCCGCGCGCCTAATCGATGACTCGTTGGGGACAAAGCCTCAGGCAGAATACACTGCAGGAAGAGTGACAATAAAACCTTTTGAACTAGAACCCGTACAGTAAAACATGTAGCTTTCAAGCTCCCACAACAAGTCTCTCATGTTTGTAGCTGGTCAGGTCTAGGCTGCTTCCCAGCACCGTCCTCCTCAGAGGTGCATTTTAGAGCTTGTTCTTTCCATATTTCGTAGTTTGTTTCCTACAGGGTCTAAGTGCAGAGAAACACTCCAAGGCCCTACCCTGGGATTTTTGTCAGAGGAAAGTGAACAGTGGGTCAGAAGATCCCAGTGAATGTGAAAACTTGTTATTCTATATGAAGGAACTCTATCATTGTGGATGGGACTGTGTTTTGGATAACAGTAAGATAGGTAATTTAACATAGACAGAACTAAAGTACTTTGGGGTCTATGCTCAGGTAAAGAAATTGCATCAATATTAAATGACAAAGTGCATACCTAACTAGAACACAATAGGAACAAACTCAAAACTCAAGTGTTGAATACAATTCCACTTGATTCTCTTCTGTTAAGCAAGTAGCTGTGTTGATAATATATCTATAGCTTTTAAAGTCTAAGTTGGACAATAACACAGACTGTCTGACCCCTGAAGTAGCTTCAGTCTCTTCTTGTGTTTTTGTCTCTTCTGTTTATTGTCTCGACCATAATAGCACTTGTATTCAGATCCTAGCTAATCACACTATAGAGTGAATTTATTCTGTCCCTGAAATTAAAATGTCAGCATACTCCAAGCCCTTTTCTCCTACTAAAATTACAGATGTTAGTTTGAGTCTTGAATCTGTCCTTTCTCTTTGGAAATCCTTGGATTTTTAAATGTGACTTGAAGTTGTGGGACTGCACCTTCTGAAAGTTATCTTCAGACTTGATGTTATCCTGTAACTTCTCAAGGTGAATAGTTTACAAAAGGTAGGGCAGAGTAACCTTATCTTTGTAATAGGAAAAAAGAATATAATGTTTTAAATTAATGTAATTTAATTTGCCTATATAATACATAAAGTTCTGTTTCTATACTCCATTGGCAAGGACAGGACTTCATACATGGATTTTGCAACTCTTAGAGGTTCCTTCTGATTTTCTGGAACTCTTAAGAAGTAGGAATGTCATGTATAAAATATGTTTTATTTGATTTAAATATTAATCTTAAACATGGTTGCCCCTTAAATATTTTTGATGATATGTGGGGATCTGCATGTTATCTCTTGTTAATTTTGGTTGTGAGAGAAATAAGTCATTAAAAACAGTGAGCTTTTGCACTACACTGCTAAAGTTAATGCAAGATTTGTATTTATATTCAAGGGCTTGCAGAATCAGTCATCACATGATCCTGCACATAGGCTTAGTCATACGCTTAAAAATAAAGTCATAATTTCAAATTAAAACATTTTGAATATATGTAGAAACCTTCAACTCTGCTGGAATAGAACCTTTCTGCCTCTTTGTTTTACTAGATAACCATTATAGAATGGTTTGAGTTGGAAGGGACCTTAAAGATCATCTAGTTCCAACCCCACTGCCATGGACAGGAATGCCTTTCACAAAACCAGGTTGCTCAAAGCCCCATCCAGCCTACCCTTAAACACTTTCAGGGATGGGGCATCCACTGCCTCTCTGGGCAGCCTGTTCCAGTGCCTCACCACCCTCAGTGTAAAGAATTTTTTCCTAATATCTAATCTAAACCTGCCATCTGTCAGTTGGAAGCCATTTCCCTTGTCCTATCACTCCATGCCCTTGTAAAAAGCCCCTCTCCAGGTCTCTTGTAGGCCCTTCTCTGGATTCACTCCAACAGTGCTGTGCTGGGGGCCCCAGGGCTGGACACAATACTCTACAGGTGGGGTCTCACAAGAGCCAAATAGAGAGGCAGGATTACATCCCTCAACATGCTGGTAGCACTTCTTTGGAGTCACCCCAGGATATGGTTGGCTTTCAAAACTGCAGGCATGTGTTGCTGGATCATCACAAGCTTCTCATCATCCAGCACCCTCAGGTCCTTTTGATCCATTTTCTACCCAGCCTATGCTTGTGTTTGGGATTGCCCCAACCCAGGTGGAGGACTTGTTGAACTTCATGAGATTCCCATGGGCTTACCTCTCAAGCCTGTCAAGGTCCCTCTGGATTGCCTCCCTTCCTTCCAGCATGTCCTTACCACACCGAGGGTGCACTGAATCCTGATGTCAGTGTCACTGACAAAGATGTTAAACAGTGCCAGCCCTGATACTGGCCTCTGAGGAGTGCCACTCATCACTGGTTACTGCTTGGACATTGAGTCATTGACCTCAACTCTGAGTGTGACCATTCAGCCAATTCCTTATCCAATGAGTTGTCCATCTGTCAAATGCAAGTCTCTTCAGTTTAGAGACATTTTCCTACCCTGTCATCTTATTTCAGAGTAATAATAGCATTGCAGAGAAGTAAAATTTCTGGCCAGTAAAATTCACCAGAGAATTCCTATATTTTTTAAAGAAGTATATTAAGGACAAATTTTACTAAAGAATCAACTGTTAAAAGACTTCTTGGGTGGCAAGAATGAGGACACTAGCTTCAGGCATTCTCTGTGCCAGTCTCTGAAGTCTGTTTATCAGTACAGTATCTACTTTCCAGGAGCAGTGAAGAAAATGCCTCTTTGAGAGTTTGCAACCTGGTGCCCTAAACCTGCTTTGGAATTCGAGCAGAAGGATGCAGACTTGTTTCTTTTTGTATGTGTCTGTAGATGCCTGTAAAGAGCAGGTTTTCCAAACTGATCACTGTATAAGGTGGGGAAGTGGGAAATGGAAGGACTAGGTTCCCTGCCTTCCCTTATCACAGTAACATTGAGGAAGACGCTGTCTGTGTTTTGCCTTTAAGTGTAAGACAACTATGAAGAGCAAGCTTACCAGGAAAGAAAGTAACACACATTTTCAGATGGACTGTGCTTTACAATTTCTTATTATAGCACCACTGGAGGGAAGTGTCTTGCCATTAATAATTAATTTAGTTGTGTGGTTCCTATAATGCAACTCATACGGAAAAAGGCATGGATTTCCTAAGAAACTTAAAGCATCTTAATAGTTCTTGTAACTTTTGTCAACTATGAGTAGAGATTGTTATTCTTGGGCCAGACATGTTATGCTTTCACAAGTTCTATAGAGGGTCTCTGTAGACATTGAATCATATTCATATCCATTTTTGTTAATGTTTATGGAACTATTTATTTCACTGAACTGCTGTGACAGTAAGCCTCATTAATTTATTTTGCAGTACATAAAAATATGGTTCTTTTTATGTATCTAATATATTATAATTTGTTTCACTAATTGAGTTTGTACAACACCCTAGCTGGCCACCCTTTACACAAAGGGGGCAACAGGTTTCCCAGTATTTTCTATCTGTTGTAGTTATAATTTTTTGGCATCATTATAGAGTTTAACAATTTTTTAGTAGACACAACTTTTCAGAATTTTTTAGGGTTTTTTTCCCCTTTCATAAACTAAATTTTTAAATTGTAATAGGGTTGTGTGTTGGTGTCATTGTTTGTTTTCTCTCCTCTGTGTGTGTGTGGGTTCTTTTGTTTGTTTTCTTAGATGTACTTTCTAAAATACCCATATTCCATAAATTTTCATAGGAATCTGTGGATGTTACTGAAATGTATGCTAAGATAATACACATAAACCACACAGTAAAAAAAAATTCTAACATAATTTTTGTGTCTACTTACAGAACTGGAAACACCAAGATACCTACTTGATATGTGCATGAGGCATAAGATTAAACTAGAAAACCCTTTAGCACAGATTGGGTATTGTCTTGATTTTGTAGGCTTGCATCTCAGTACCTGAAATGAGTGAATTGCAATATTTCTGTAGTTTTATCAGGGTTTATGTATCAGTGAATATGAATGTAGCTACATGCCAAAACATACATTGGTTTTAAAATGTTGTTTTTGAGGAAAAGGGATCACCAACCAGAGTTGAGTTGAACAGCAGTGCCATATCTCTAATTGTTTTGCCTTTTAAATTACTCCTTTTTTTGTGCTATCTGACCACTCAGTTATCATTTGTGGGGAAAAAACCCCAAACAAATATTTTATACTTATGTTAGGGAACACAGGCCTTTAAGAGGGCCACTTTGGATAACTTGTTTAACAAGCTTTAACTCTTGAATATGATGGTTGTAAGGTTTTTTTTGGAAAAAGCAGGCATACTTCAATATTGATTAAAGATTCTCTCTTATTTTTCTGTTCATTAGTAGCAGTCACTTGGAGTGATGTGAAACACAAATTGAAAAACATTTCTCTTAAGAGTCTCTGTGCAACCAGGATTTTTTTTTGGAAGTTTTTCTATATATTGTTACCCTGGCATTGTACAAATCAAGAGTGACAGGTCCAGCAATGTTGTTTGAAAAATAATCTTATTTGACAGTGATCTTCTGTCTTTCTCAAGAGCTCCCTTTTCTCAACAAAGATTTCAAAGTATACTTACCTAAGAATTACAAGTGTTCCTGTGGTTGCAATTGGAGTAAAAAACCTATGATGTTATAAGGACATATCTATGAACACCAACTGTAGTATCTGCTACTTACCTGTACTTGGCTTGTGACATACCCAGTTCTACCAATGAAGTCCATCATTAAGGGGTACAAGTATCAAGAGTGATGCAAGTCCTGCTCTACATTGGGAATCCAACATGTGCAAATGCACATGGAAACATCAAAAGCCTAGCAAAGATGCATTAATGTGGCACTGCTAGTTCTGTTGATGGATTCCTGGTAGTCAGTGCTTATGGTTCACAGTCATTGTGTGCAGATTATTTTTTTCCTGCTCCTTCGCGGTTTACAAGCCTTTGTCACTGCTACTAAGTGATTTAACACGTGAGCATTGATTTGTTCTGCAGGGGGGCACATACATGTGCTGTTGTTCCACATATCAGTACCAGTGTCTCTGTCTGTTGTTTATAGACCAGAGATAGAAGCAGCAGCCATAGATGTGCATATAAAGGGAGTAGGAAAGAACAGCAACTAAGGTAGTTGGATATATGTGGAGAAAAGGCAAGGAGACAGCAGAATAGGTCATGGCACAATTTCCCTTGATCCATCAGCTGTTGCTTGTTGCTTCAAACTTAAGCAGAGTTATCCAGGGCCCTGGGAGAAATGGCCATATTATCAGCCAGTCTGTATCTGACAAAGTGAAAATGCTCACTGCAACACACTTTTGAAACTTGTGTTTACACAATATAATTGTTTAACTGAGGGAAGACCTCAATAAGGGAGTTCTTACAAAAATTTCTCTATCCTGGTCTTCATCATTTTGCTTCTAATTCTTGTGTGTCACACTGGATAGGTCTCCTCCTTAGAAGTTGCATCTATCAAATGTTCATGGATGTACTTCCTCTTTACTGTTAGAAAAAAAATCCATGTGTTTAACTCTTAATCTTTCCCCACAAATCACTTTCTCAGTATGTTACTGGTGGTGAATAGTCAGATCTGCATACTGCCTTTCAAGTAGGATCACAGCTGACAGAAGTCGTGATTATTGCTTTTCTGCAGTGTGGTTTCACCTTCTGTGATCACCAGGAAGGCTTTATGTACCAGTAGTACATCCTCAGGTGTTTGTTCCTTCTTTGTCAAGTTAGATTATTTAGGTTTGTCTCTATTTCACTTAATTTTAACTCCTTACATCTTAGCAAGATCCATAAGTGATTTAGCTGATAGTGGTCCCTGGCCTGTGGCTCTGAGGTGACACATTGACTGCAAGATCTTAAGGTGTTCCATACCACAACAAAGAACTATCACCTTTAATGTTAAAAAATAGCACTAAATACCCTCAAATGAAAATATTCCACATGTAGTTTCATGAGAGAATGCTATTGTTCTCAGCTGAGAAAGCTTTCCTGTAGATTTTTCAGCTTATGAATGAAAAATACTGTATTACTGTTTGTCAATTTTATTATAATAATGAATTGTTGTCATTTATAGTTAGAAGCAGCTCACTTGGGCTTTTAGCATGCTGCCTTCAACTCTGCTTCTTCTCTTTGATTTCACTTGGTTATTTTTGTTCTTCAGACCTTACCATTAAAATGTTTTTAATCTTGGATTCATAATGGCCCTATTTTCATCAATGTATATTTGAAAATGTGCAGAAATAAGCAATCTGTTTTTTTTCCTTTTTCTATTATTTGTATGCCAAAGATGACAGCCGCTTCACTACTAATTTTAATGTGTTCCAGGTGTTCAGAGCAGTTGTGACTGTGATAATTTTAGATGTCATTATGCTGATGCAACCATCCTTGTATCGTTCCCACTTCGGATTTGTACAAATACTGGTATTTGCAGATATAAATCTTAAAGGCAGTAATTTCTGCCTAAGTAGGGTTTCGGAGCAAGTAAAGAATGACTCCGTTTGAAATGCATTGTCAGTTTGCTTGGTATGTATTTTGCAGCTCATTGTGCTTTTAACCTTGGCATTGCAATGGATAGAATTCCAGGCCATATTCACAGCCATTTCAGTCATGAAATAAGTCAGCTGAGATACATCCTCCTCTTTGCAAACTTCTTTTCACTTATAATGCTTAACAAGTTTCCTATCATTTTAAATGTTTACCACTTTTCTTTGATAACATACTGCAGTGCACAAAAACTTGTGTTATTAGTAAATTTTACCTTTCTGTAGATGTTTTGCTATGTTTGTCAGTAATCCCCAAATTTTAACAAGAGCAAGGAGTTAGGGACAGAGTGAATCTTTGAGAAAACTTGTTTCTGGCCTGAACAGGTAAAAATCCCTACTGAAAAGTAGGGTGCACAGAATGGTTATTTGGTTAAGAAAGAGGTATATAAGTTGATTTATTGTTGGAAAAAGAAATGCATGTCTTTCTACAGACCTTGTTTTCATGAAGGAAAGCTATTCCTTTTCAGAAATGTCATAAATCATGTGTGTATTAGCAAAGATAGCATGCCGCTAGAAAAGATAAAACACTCAAAGAAAAGCCATAGTGATGTAGAATGCAGAGTGCTGCTATATTATTAATAATGCTCTAGAAATTGTTGGAACTGTCAGAGAACAATTGCTTGGTGTTGGGAAGACCTCTTTGACAGGATTATTTAATGGTGTGAGGAGACCCTGTTTTTGCTTGGTATTCAAGCCTCGCATGTATCATATAGTGAGAAATTTAATGAGAAAATATTTTCTAGAGTAAACCATTTCATAACTACAAGAATATTGTCTAGAACTATGCCAGTTTTGGTATCCGGACCATATCAAATAGGCATGGTGCCCTTGGGAACTTCATTTCCCATCCAGTGTAAAGTAAGATAACATGCAGGTACTCTCAAAATGCCAGGCAGTAGAAGGATTTCAGGAAAATTTATTCCAAAGTTGACAAGACTAGACTTAATGAAGAAAATCTTAATAGTTCTTTGAACATTGGATCTGAGAAAGACACACCCCTCTGTTCTTCCTTGTGCTTTTATCTGTACTGGTCCCCTTTGCCCTCCTCGAATGCCTTTAACACTACTGTGAGGGTTTCTCTCTCCTTACACCAGAGAAAGAGCCTGGAAGCCTCTTCTGGAGTGCAGGAGAAGAGAACATCCAAACTATGACAGGAGGGTGCTGCTTCTTAGGCAGGAAAGCTTTCTTAAGCAAAACAAGCTCTAATCTCCTCACCATAAATCTTCCAGATAGGGTATTTTATCCTTACATCCAGTATGCAGGCTCTGAATGATGCCATTTGCTGCTCTGCCTTCAGTTTAAACAAAAGGGCTTGGAACTGACCTTTGAGAGTGATTGTTTTTCTCTTGTCATCTGATGAGTGGAATTGTTGAAGAGATTCCTTTCAATAAGTGAAGGGAAGAGATGATAGACAGGGGATTCTCAGTGTTTGCCCTTTGTGCAAAACTTTGAACTTTCATACATGCAGCTAAAGCATGGGGTATGTTTTGTTGTTGTTTTTCAGATAGCCAAGCCTTAGCTCACACATTTATTCCACAGTAGGAGTATGCATGAAAGTGTTTCTGTAAGTGCTGGTTCAGTCAGTTTCTTTGACTGTGATGTTAAAATTCTGTGTTCTCAGTTCTAGTTCTTTGCTTCACTTCAGCTCACAACTACAGTTGTAAAGAAATTCCCAATCATCTGTATGTTGAAATAGTTTGGTGCAAGTGGCATCTATCAAAATTTTGATCCCAAATCTCTGGAGAATTTTTATCTTCAAAGTGTACAAATGATAGAGACAAAGGCTGTATGTTTTTCTAAGTGGTCTGTTACTGTGTTATTGCAAGTCTTGGCTGCAAGATCATATGTGATTGAAATATTGAATATTGATGTCAAAATTTTAACGGGGGAAAGCACCTTAACTTTGGCAGTGATTGCATTTTTTTTGTTGAAATAAATAAAATGCAGACAAGACTGCAGAGTTTGACACAAGCAGTTAAAGTATGTGCAGTTATAAGCAACCTCAAAATAATCTTGTAGTGAACATAAAACATCTTAAATATTGTCTTCATAAGTCTGTTCTATATGTGAAAAAAAACTTCAAGCGATAATCAAAAATGCTATAACCTTGGAAGCTGGCAGAACTCTGCTAGAAGTTAATGGCATGACAGCATGATTGTGTTTTGCTGGTACCTTTCTTTTATGAAATGCTCACAAAACTGCTGATAAGAAGTGCTGATTATGAGAGAGGATAGAATAAGTCCTGTGTATTGTTGTACAGACTGAGATCTAAACTTTGATTGCTTTCTTATTTAAAAAACCCAAAACAAACAGTAAAGGGAATAGCTTACTCTATGTAAATATCAAAGGAGCTGGGACAATTATTTGCTTATTTGCTGACAGTTGCTGATTTTGAAAGTTACCCTCTGTTGACTGTACAAGAATGCTTAAATATTGCATCTGTTTTTCTTTTAATACGTTGAGCCTGTGTAGGAAAATCTTGACTCTTCAGTGGTGTGTGATGAAGATGAGTAGGATTTCATCTGGCTGTCTAAATGTGGAAAAACATGCTGGCCTGCTTATTCTTCTTAATCTAGCCTTAGCATTAAAGGAAATTTACTTTGCATTATGAAGCTTGTTGATGTCAGAAGGAAAAAAAATTAGGCCCAGATGGCATGATGCTAAATAGAGCTGAGTACAATGTGTGCAAAGAGGCAAATCAGTTTTTGCTGATCCTTTATAAGTGTGAGAAGGAAGAAAACTATTTGCTTTTCATTTCATCTTCCTTAAAGAGATGCAATGTGTGTATATGTTACAGCTGAGCAGAAAACTACATGAAAAAAGTCTCACTGCCTTTAGCTGGATGTTTCTATTGTCAGTTGTCCTATTTCTCATCCATCATGTTTTAAAATTGACTGTTTTCTGGAACATTAATTTCATAGGTAAACAAGGATCAACCCTCTAAGGGTGGGAAAAAATTAGTGGAGTGCAAGTATAGTAATTGTTCTTGATTTGTTAAAACCTTTAAGCGAGCAAAAATTATACAGTTGAGTAGGTTGGCTACTCATTTAGCTAGAAAGGACAAATATGTCCAGCCTTGTAGGCACACATGTTCCAAGTTAGATAAATAGTAGATTTGTTTCTGAATAAGAACTGTTGATGCCCAGAAAATGAAAATTGTAAAAGATTCAAGGAAGAAAATCTTTGATATTATTTACTTCTCACCTTTAAAGTAAAAATACAAGTTGTTTTAATCAGTAATAGTTGCCTGGAAACAAAAACTCAGGCAATCTAAAATATCTTTGATGGAGCTAAGGCTGAATTTATTTTATAACATTTACATTTATTCCAAGATTAACTCCAGGTTAGATTCTGGTTTCTTTATGGGTTATGGATAAAAAAAATAAATCAAGCCTACATTCTTCTTCAGTTAGAGACTGGTCATGTAGCTTTTATTGTGTACATTTCTACATGTAGTAGTGCTGTGCATCAGTGCTCTCACTTTTTGGTGTGAGTTTACAATGCCCACACGAAGATCTGTGTTTGTTATTTTTAATTTGGATAAGAAAGGTGAAAGCTCAGACACACATTTTGATTTTTCTTCATTAAAATTGTATTCTTGACTAACAGGCTTTTTGCGGTACAAAATTTCACTTATTGTGATTCTTAAAATTGCCCTGCAATTTTATAGATTATGTCACAGCTTGTAAAGCTTTTTAATAAAAGGTGTTTTATCTCTACCAGACATGACACCACTGCCCCCCACTCCCTGCCCTATTCCCACTGCTTTATCAGAATCTTAGTGTGTCTCTTTTGTTTGCTCTTTTTACCACTTGTGTTTGATGTGGATCTTTCTGGTGATATATATGGGCATATGCTGGTCATACATGTGCTCCTTTTTCATAGAGTACCTGACATCATGGTGGGTGTGGTCTGACACTTCCGCTGTCTACACTGCACAGAAGGGGCTGAATCACAATCCATGCCAAACAGATTATTTTAAAGAATGAGAGGAGGAAGAAAGCCTCACACTTCAGTACTCTTTTAATGAGAAGAAAAAGGAAAAAAAAAATTGGTTTTGTCTGGTATAGCATCTAGAAATTTTGTTTAGGCCTGGGAACAGAGGATGCAATAGCTCCTTTTTATAATTATTAACTGATTTTTATTAAAAATAGTCCAACCACGACTATGTATATTGCTTTTCTAAAGCTTTTAAAGTGATGACATCTGATGTTCATGGGTGTTGATTCAGTTTGCTGTAATATTTAGCATATTTACTTAAGTGTTCTGGTACTTTTCTGTCAATATTTTTTTTGAATTCTTAAGTTTTGTCCTACCTACCCCCACTCCAAAAGAGCAAAAATGAAAGTGTTTAGAAAATGGCACGTACAATATGTTACCTTGGTACATTTGGTAAACCCACTCACTCTGCTGTAGAGTGGAATGTGACTCTAAGGAAATATTCTGTATAATAATACAGAGAAGAAAAATAGATTTTGTTGTGACCTTTAAGCTGAGCTTTTCTGTTCTGAGCCACATTATTTTGTTACATACAGGTGAACTGGAGCCAGCCTGTGACCTTTTGCTACCATGCAGATTTGAGAAATGGCAAAAGTCATTCTAATGTTTAGAAATTCCATTACAAAGATACTGTTCATTTTTTGTGGTGGGGATTTTTTTGTTTGGTTGGTTCTTGGTTTTCTGTTGTTGTTTGTATTTCCAGGAGTTAAAAAAACCTCACCGAACCTCAGAGATAGACTTGTAGTCCTATACCAGAACAATGGAATCATTTTCAATGTTAGTGTAAGTTAAAGCTACTTCTACAGTGACAGTAAGGTCTGAAGTTAATTGCAATCCATGTTTTCCTCAGCCCTTTTTGATACCAGAGGTGCTTAATGCCTCTGAGGAATAGATTTTCACTTCATCAGTCTCTTCAAGAAAAGAAGCTGTAGCAGAGAACTGATACAATTATTTATAATAATTTTTAGGACTTTTGTGAATCTCTATTTGTAGCTTTATATCTTTGCTCTCATAGGTTAGTTCATTCTTAGCTGGTGTGTCACTCATATCTTGCTAATTGAGAGATATAATGTCCAGAGGAAGCAGAGGTGTATTTTGATTTAAATATTGATGTTGTAATTAAACTTTCTTCCTTAAACTCTTTCCCCGTTCTTCTGTTCAGTGCAGAGTTACCACTGAATGGAGATCTTCCCTGGGGTGCCAGATCCTGTAAAGGTGGACCTGCTCAGAATCAATTCTTCAGGACTGGAGTGCTGAGGATGTGCACTCCACTCTATAGTGCTTTGCAAAGCTCTTCTCATTAACTAGATATTGGAATAGATTTAGAGCACTAAAAATAGTTTGTCTAGAAGCTACTTGTGTCTCAGGATTAAGTCTGAAGTGGGTTTTTTTGTGTGATTTGTTTGTTTGATTTTGAGCTAGCCGGCTGCCAAATGAAGCTGTTTCCAGCCTGTCTCTTGTGGTTCTGCAGAGATGAGATACAACTCCTGGACAGTCTTGGACCTTAAGTGTGTCTTTTTAAAATTTATAGTGAAGATTCTTCATGTAGATATTCCCCTTATCTCCTTTACCAGAGGAGTTTTCACCTTTGTGCTTCTGACTCTTCAGTTCTGATCACTGACCTGGCTCTGAACATTTCTCTTTTGGCCTGTTTCTTTAACAGGTGAAGTCACATTGCAGTAAATAGATAAAATTGGCACTTTGGGAAATGTGCTTCCTAAGCAGGTGGACCTCAGCTATCCCTGTATCTCATTGGTGTAAAACTACAACATGTTCAACCTGTCCCAGAGTCTCCTTTTCTGGCAAGAATGACTGAATACTTATATTCTTCCAGGTCACGTATGGGTTTAGAATTAGTTGTACAAACCTGTTCATGAGAGCAGGGAATCCAGTCAAGATTTTTAGAACTTGTTTTACTAGTTTTTTAAAACTGCATTAAATGAGAAATGAATGTTTTTGCTGATAGTTAGAATTGAAGCTGTGGAGCTATATTAGTGATGGATATTCTGAGTGGTATGTTTCAAGTTGCATTCACACCATGAGAGAGATTGCTTTGTTTTGATCTATGTGAGTGTGTTTTGTAGAAGCAAAGGACTTCAAAACAACTACTTAACTTTTTAAAGCACCGAATAAAGGCTAAAGTATTCTGGATAGACAAATGGTACTTGGAAAATTGGATCTGGATCCAGTTTGCTACTTGGATCCACTGCTATGCTTCCTGCAGATGGGCTCTGAGAGTTTGGAAATGATAAAGATAAATAATGTGCATGCACCGTGTCACTTAAAACTGACGCAATTTTGCTTTTAAGCCTCAGTTCCCTCCATTTAACACTGCAGCTCTCTTCTGCCCTGGGCTTTCAGGAGGAGAGAGCGCTGCAAACCATTAGCCGGGTACCAGGGACACATCTGAGTTGTTAATCAAGGATCAGGTAGATTGAGGGATTGGGGAAAAAAAACACCCTTGGTCCGAGGCTATTGAGTTTTCTGGAACAGTATTGAATGGGCAAAATCTGTAACAGCTTGACCAGCTGTTGTGACCTGAAAGTGGGAGTGATGTTTATTGTAAATTCTCGTGAGGCTGGGTACAGACATTAGTCCATGTGTCAGACAACTCTCATGCTTTATTGTATAATCACCTTAACTCCAGCAACTGATCAGTCATAGAAATGTTGGCTAAAAAGCTCTCAACTTCTATAACTAACTTAAACTCCCAACTCCCATAATTAACTTTAACAAACTCCCAACTCCCATAACAAACTTCAAGTATAGACTAAGGGGTAGAATACAATTGCTGCACTTTCCAGTATAAAACAAGAGAGGAGAGAAATAAAAATGGAAAAGAGAGAGAGAAGATGATTGCCAGTCCTCAGATCCCTAATCCTCCCTGACACCGAGAATGGTTTGGATGTGGTGGACGAAAGAGAGTGAGCACAGGGTGGATCCACTTTTATAGTTTACCTGGTGCACACCATATTGTTCATGCACGCAAGGTCACTCCTTTAGAGCCCTCCAGGAAGTGATTCAGGGGGAACTGGGGGTCTGTGGTGGTCCTAGAGCTCCTTTTAGTTAGATGCATGGGACACTCAGCCCTTCTCTTGATGCAGGTGCCCTGAGCATGAGGCTCAAGAAAAAGGAAGTTAGCTCAGGACAGAGCTGCCCCACCTCTGCAAGTCCCTCTCTTCCACTCCAATCAAAACTTTCCTGTTGCCACAGTCAGAACGTTTGAGACAAAACCTGCTTATGTACTTATGCCTGGTTATCCACTCCAGCCAGCCAGTTCTCACAGCTAGGGTGCATACAATACTGAAGTCATGTTTGCTTTATAAAGTTGAATCCTGAAAAATAACTCTGAGATAGTGGGGTAAGGCAGCATTGCAAGCTATTGTAAAATTACTTCAGTTAATGAAGTGGCTTTTTAGTGCTTTTGTTCACTTTTAGGGAAGTGAAGTGGACAGGAAAGAAGCAGGACTGGGAAAAGTTGGGTGACCCTTGACTATGTAATAGCATAGCTGGGGGAGAAATAATCTCTAATGATTAATGATTAAAACAGATATGTATTAAGGCAATGAAAACAAGGATAATGTAAGGGAGAGTAGTATTGAAGTGGCAATACTGCATGATGGCTCAGTAAAAAAGGAAAATAAAAGGGCATGTGACACAGATGCAAACACAGGTCTGTTAGAGCTTTTTAGCTTGCTCATTAAGGGATCAATACTTTATTAGAGAATGCGTCCAAACTTTGTGGATGTGGGAATACTTTCTGAGAAAGGAAACTGAGAAGCCTTTCTAGCAAGGTCTACCATCTGAATGATGAAGGAAGCAAGGTATTTGGTGTGCTGTGGAGCACAGCTCCCTATTCATATTGATTTAGAGCTCGTGGTAGCAATTATGGTCTATTTTATTCATACTGATAGAAAACCTACCAGGGTTCAGTCTGAGCTTTTAGTTCACCAGTTTGTTGAGCTTCTCATTTGCCAGTTCATTCAGTTGAAACTTTTTATCTTGACGTGAGGTACCTGTCTACTGATCTGCTTTAATCCAGCTGATGTACAATGTCTAGAGGAGACCTAATTTCCTTGCCATTGCTCTAAATGTGGCAATAAAAAATTGCCTATAGTCCTGGAACACGTGTGAAGAAATCCCTTTTTGTCTGTATGATTTCTTGCTTTCTTGATTATTCTTTTTTTTCATGATGAGAGGAAAAAACTCAAACTGTTTGTGTTGTCACCATGCCTTGTTTTCTTTTTGCATAATATGTATTGTAGGAAGAGTTGAGACCCTGAATAGACATGCTGAATAATAAAGATCTCTGCCTTACTGAATTCTTGGCCATGATTTGGAATTTTTGTGCCTTTTTGTGATACCACTGAAAGAACAGTGCAGTCCTGTTTCTGCACATGAGGAGATACATAAATTCCTACCTGATGACAGAAGAATACTTGCTATAGTGATATTACAGCTGTTTGGTTTTATAGTTGAAATAAAAATCCAAGAGCTGCAGCTCCTATTTACATAATTAATGATGCCTCACTTTGTTTTCCTTTTGATTGTTTTATTTTACACCCAACAACAAATTGAACTCTGAATAGTTTGTTTAATTTGAGTGAACCAAGTGAGGCAAGGAAAAGTCCTGTGTTCACTGAAGGTTAATTAAAGTGCTGGGAAAACAGACTATACAAATTTCACTATACCTAAGAACAAAACATAATGTTTGGGATGTTCTTAGGAAGGACACATTGTGGCTTAGTTCTAAAATTTCCAGTCCTGTTTGAAAAACTCAGAGAAAAATTTTTCACTTACTGTTATTAGGTAAAAGTGTACCTAATCTGACCACTAAAAGTGGATATTGGCTAAACAATGACCTTCTTTTTTAGCTCCCTGGCAAAGTCCTATCTACATTGCTGTGTGTCTTCTGAATAAACAGAGCTGCTGTTTTTCTTTTGACCCTAAGTATCGACTAGGATTCACTGGTACTTTAGCCTTGATTAATTTTTTCATCCCCTGTTGATGCCCTTTGATTCTTTCAAGACTATTCTTTTTATTGATCTAGCAGGAGGGTTGCTACATTTATCCAAATGCCTACATCTGATAGTTAAATCTACAACATGAAAAGATAAAATAAAAACAATTCCTTTCTATCTCACTTTGCTACACAAGATATTCTAAGGAGAAACCTACCTATTTGCTGCCTTGAACTGGTGCCTGGTTGTACTCAAAACCACATTAAAATATTTATTTTTTTTTTTTTCCTGGAATGATCATGCTGCAATGTCCTTGTTTATCTGTCATTGTGCCTTAAAGATGTACCTATTCTCATGGACTGCAGTAATGAAGATTAGGCAGATTCTGTTCAAGACTGTTAAGTTTTGGATTTTGTTTCTAAAGAAAATACCTGGCACTGAAAGAGTTGCCCTGTTTTATCAGTGCAGACAGTTAATCACTTTTGGACTACAGGGGATGCTTTTGCTCTGTTTGCTCCTGGGCCACTTCTTGTTGCTGGGGTTGTTTCAGCATTTTGCATCATCCTGTCCAGAGCTCATGCAGAATTGTTAGTAATTCATCTTAGCATTTTCCCGTGTCAGCTGAGGTTGCAAACCAAACTAACATCATTTTTCAAAATGCCACTTTTGGTGGTGAAGAACTGAATCCTGTAGTCCTGACTCAGCCAAAACCAAAAATCATATTTGCTGATTTAACAGTATTGAATCAGACCCAACTGTCTATAGAATTAAAGTGTTGGGAAGCTTACCACTGATTTTAGTTACTTTAGTTATTTTCTGCTGATATTAAGAATGAAGTACATTATACTGTAGGTTGTTTTTTACATTGTTGTAATAGCTGAATTGTAATCTGAGTTGTGAAATTTTACATACTTAGGTACAGATTCTAATTCTATAATTGACTTGGAAATGTTACAGGTAGTAACACTTTTGACTTATATTTATGGTAATAGATCCAGCCTTGAGTACTTTTCCCTGTCTGGGAGTTGTATGGGATTTCCTTTGACATGCAGTCCTAAGGCAACCACAGTTTTGACCAAATTGTTTGTCAGAGTGAAGTGCTAGAAGGTAATGATTGCCTCAAAAATTTCATGAAATAAAGTAGCTAAGTAATGAAAACATCCTTTTATGTTCAAGGGCACTGTGAGTTCTCAGTGTCAAGTCAGCCCTATTTTTTACAACAGAATTCATAAGAAGAAATTATTAATAATGACCTAAAATTTTAGATCATGTGCTTTATTAAAAGTTAGAGGGTATAATCCCCAGTAAAGCATGCTCTTCTTCTTGGATTCCTTATTCTCTTGAATAAGGCTTGTTTGCTCAGAACTGTGCTACTCTTTCAGTGGTATCAGTTGATCTAATAAGGTATTACCATTCCGTATAAACTTTGCCTTGCTTTAGTAGAATACAGTTAAAAATATTAATAAGTCATGAGATGCAAATCTATAGATCATTTGTTTCTGCTCAGAGCTATTTGTTATATGGTTAAGATGAGCTTCTCTAGGGAGAAAAAAAGATAAGGTCTTTTTAGAGGAGTTATTACTGTTAGAGTTGCTATTAAAAGTGTAACTGATACAACTGACAGTCATAGTTACTGTAAAATATAGCTACTTCTTAATTTAAAGTAAAAGCTATGAGAATGCAGAAAATGCCCCCATAGCTATGGTAAAAGAAATGTCTCTTCAGAGTTATTTCTTTCACTCCTATAACATCACAGACATTAATAAATCTTTTCTCACATGGTTGGCAGAATGATGACCCCCACTTTATAGATTAGTAAAAATGGAAAGACTTGAAAATTTAGGAGCTAATTCTGGCGGGTTGCACTACAGTTATAAATTTTGTTTCGAGCCAGTGGTTTTGAGTGATTTCACTGATTTTTTTTTTTTTTTTTCCCCCAACTTATTGTTGTGGGTTTAGTGTGAAGGGCAGTTTTGGGGTGCACAACTAGATCCCTTCTGGTATATCCTGTTCTGAAAGGAGTTGTTTGACTGTCTTGGTGAAATCATGATTATGATATGAATATCTCATTGCAATGGGTTAGAACAGCCAGATGCTTTGGATGTATTCAGGCAGAGTCTATTTGCTCAGCTTCCCCCTCTTATCCTGTAGATTCTTGTGTTTCTGCTGCCAGTCATTTGTCTGGAGGGCTGATTTGACCTGTCACAAGTGGGGTTCCACAGGGCTCCAGCTCGGGCCCTGTGCTCTGCAACATCTTCATAACTGACTTGGACACAGGACTGGAAGGGATACTAGGCAAGTTTGCAGATGACACAACTGGGAGGAGCTGTTGACTCCCTGGAAGGCAGTGAGGCCCTGCAGAGAGACCTGGACAATTTAGAGGGCTGGGAAACCACTAACATTATGAAGTTCAACAAGGGAAAGTGCTGGATTCTGCACATGGATATAGGTACAGACTGTGGAATGAAATGCTGGAAAGCAGTGCCATGAAAAGGGACCTGGGAGGTCCTGGTCAATGGCAAGTTGAATGTGAGTCAGCAGTGCCCTGGCAGCCAGGAGGGCCAACTGTGTCCTGGGGGGCATCAGGCAAAGACCAACTGGTTGAGGGAGGGGA
Organism: Poliocrania exsul; assembly: GCA_035041345.1. Classification (NCBI taxonomy): domain Eukaryota; kingdom Metazoa; phylum Chordata; class Aves; order Passeriformes; family Thamnophilidae; genus Poliocrania; species Poliocrania exsul. The sequence continues at coordinate 35,243,778 of JAWWLZ010000139.1, forward strand.
TTGTCCTGCTCTGCTCTGCACTGGGGCAGCCTTATCTGAATATTGTGTGCAGTTTTGAGTGCCACAATATGAGAAAAATATTAAGTTGTTAGAGAGTGTCCAAAGGAGGGCAATGAAGATGGCGCAGGTCCTTGAGGGGAAGCTGTGTGAGGAGCAGCTGAGGTCACTTGGTCTGTTGAGCCTGAAGAACAGGAGAGTGAGGGGAAACCTCATTGCAGTTACAACTTCCTTGTGAAAGAAAGAGAAGGGGCAGGCACTGATTTCTCTGTGGTGACCAGTGACAGAACCTGAGGGCATGGCCTGAAGTTGTGTCAGGGGAGGTTTAGGTTAAATATTAGAAAGAGGTTCTCCCCAGACAAGTGGTCACAGCACCAGCTTGATAGAGTTCAAGAAGTGTTTGGATGATGATCTCAGGCACATAGTGTGACTCTTGGGGATGGTCCTGTGCAGGGCTAAAGATTGCTCTGATTCTGTGACTCCTCAGCCATTGCAATGCTGTTGCTCAGCCTGAAGCTTGAGTTTACCTGAAACACAAGTCTTGAACTCTAAATGCATTTTGACCAAACCCCCTACCATAAGATAGTAAAAAATTGTAACAATTACACTTGATATATGACCCTGTGTTTTGGTGGAGGGTCAAAACCAGCTATGTAAGATGTGAAGCAGAAACATGCTCTGTATTTTCTGTGTTTCAGACAATTGCAGCAAACACCAGTGCAAGATGTTCTGGGATATATTTTCTTATTATCTTCTATTAGCTTTCTTTTGTTTTAAAATTTAAGGCAGGGTCTTGAGTCTGTTTTCATGCTTCAGGGAGTTGGTGGCTAAGAAAGTAGTGTGGAGGAGTCATCTTGGCCACTATATATAAATCAGAGGCCATACTTATATTGAGCCCAGTTTTGAAACGTTTTTATTTGGTCTCTGTTGGGCAAATTGATTACTGACAGTATTCACAAGGTGGTATAATTGATCCCCTTAACTCATCAAATACAACAGACAGATAAGCTTTCCTGATTTTGATTGTTTTCCAAGCAAAGATGAATGGACTAACTGGCTTAAAAACAAGGGAAAATGAAAGAGATTCTTCTGCCTTTGCACTGAAAGCAGAAAGTTAGATGAAACCAAGGGTTTTTGTCAGGAAAGCAGTTTGGAGATTGTAAGTCTTTACTTTGATGGGTCTGCTATTTTGAGGGTATCAAACAAATCAGCATTGCTTTTCCACGGACACCAAATGAGTATGCAGTATTCTGAAGGTGTATAAAATGCTTAAAAGCCTGGGTTTCATTTTCTGCATACTTTATCCAAGGCATATTAATGTCTCATTAAAGAAATGTGTGAACTGAAAATGAAATCTATGGAGTTGCAAGTAGTGAGCATTGGGAAAGCACTTTCTGAATGAAATCATCCAAGTATGTGATATCCTCTCTGTTGTACGTACTATAACTTTCAGGACAAGATTGCCGGGCTCAGTAACGCTGAAATTAAGAAATCTATACCTAAGGCAGGGAAAAAGGAGTATGTTTTCTACAAAACTTTTGTGATGTATCTCTAAGTAAAGTGCTATATATAGGGGAAGTTTCAAAGTACACCATTTCTATTTTCTACTCCTGTCTGTACAGAAATGGAAGTAGAGCAGATTTTTCCGCTTTCTAAGGAGATCCAAAAGTCCTAATGCTTCAGAGAAGTCTAATCAATTAACAAATTACCATGAAGGATCACCTGTCTCCTACCCAAGACTGCATGACTGATAACAGCATAATTGCTTGGACTGTAAGAACAAGTAGCATCAGGGTATTTTAGGGACATGTATTTGGTTCAACAGATGTCTTACTGAAAACCTCATGGGCAAAACTGACTAAAAATACCTGAATTTATGTTCCTTAAAGTGAGTGTGTATTCTCAGAACTTATAATGGTAAGTTAGTTATACTATGGAAATGCTTTAAGTGGTATCTAAGTATGTGAAGGCTAGTTTGGATAACAGTATATTTTGAGTTTTTCTAAAGAAGAAAATAGTTAGATCTTTTCTGCTGTACTAAAATAAATATTCAAAGGACTGAGTGGTTTAAAAGTCCCTATAATCACTAGACGTTCCTTTCTCTTTTAGACTCAAGGGGTGGTTAGCCATGATTTCTTAAGTTTTACTGTCATATGTGCTGTAAATCTTTTGATAGTATGTCTGGGGAAAGCATTCTTTTGAGGATCGTAAGCTGCTGACTTCAGTTTTGTATCAGTGGCATTATGGAATTGTGACAGCTAAATAACTTGACATCTGACAAGCTTGTCACTGACATTTTTCAAAAATATTTAGTGTTGGAATGCTATTGGAATAATTCCTTGATTAATACAGTGCAGAAATTGAAATTGTTTGGTGAATCAGGGTCTAAGGGAGATACTTAGAAACCGATCAGAAAGTGTGCACCAGCCTCAAGTAGTTCAGTTTGGAAATTCAGTTTAGATCATTATTTATTGTCAGAAAAACAGAGGATTACCTAGAAGAAAAACATGTCTCCACATGAGGAGTGCAGTTCTGGTTTGTTTGTGTCCACTGCCCTGTTATTGCCATTTTTGTTTCTGTTTCAGATTTTTTACTTCTCCAATGCAGAGACTTTGTTCCAGTAATGTGAACAGTATTGAATATGATGTTCTATGACAATAATAAGAATTTTTAAAAGCGACACAGAGTGGTTCATTTACATCATTAGACAGAGAAGTGTTTTACTGTGCTCACCTGTGTTTTGTTGTTTCCTTATTCTGGAATTGCACATGTGGGTAAATGAAAGGATAATAATTATTTACATTTGGTGATACTAATTCAAATTACAGGCAAAGATATTACTTTGTACCTTTCTATTCTGCCATCAGAATAGGGAAATTTTCTTATTTCCTGCTCATTGCTTCCATAGGGATGAGTAGGACAGATTATCTGTGCTGGCCTTGTATGAATCCAAGCAATGTTGCTCTTAGCTACCTCCATTGAAGTTGGTCTTGGCTTTCTGCCAGTTCTAGATCTCTTGGTATTTAATTTCATATTGAAGGGAAGAATAGAACAAAGGGTACTGATAATCTGTCATGCTTTAGGATGGCTGTCACTTTCAGGTATGCTCAGAAGAGTTTCAGCTCTTTGAATTGCAGTAGTCGTTTCCTTTGGTGCCTTATAATGATTGGAGCTCTTTGCCTGAAGATATTGTTGTAGGCATCCCTCTGACATGAGGTCATATTCACTGTTCTAATTCTGCTCTTCAAAGCATCTAGCAGCAATACATCCAATGAAGCAGTGCTTTGCTGTAGTATCCAACTGACATAAAATTCTGCACTAGATCATGACAAAAACATCAAATCTCTTAAGAGGACAGTTGATGCACTTTATTGCTAGTATGGTTGTGGACAGCTGCAGATTCACTGCCTCTAAGAACCTAGTATAAAACTCAGATGTCTTTAAAATTATTTTTTTTGTGTGTCAGTGTGTAATAAAAGGAAATTCTAAATGTGAGCTCTTGTCTTACTTCCAAGAAAAAAAGGAATAGCAACATATCAACAATGCTCCTAATGTGTGGAGGTACACTAATGATGAACCTGGCATCATACCTGAATAGACAACTAAAATGCACAGAAATCATCCAGGATATAAAGCAGGTCAAGATCTATTTCACATCTTCCAAAAGAAGGTGCAGAAAAAAAAATTCTATGTCTTCTGTGAATGTTGCAAGCCTGAGCACTCCAATGGTTCATTATAAAAAATGTAAACTGGAGAATCTGCTAAACTTTGAGACTAAATCCATAGTCTTTCACCAAACAATTTACTGTAAGTTTGCTGGTTACATGCTCTGCACAGCCAAAGTGCTGTGTATTGCAACTTGTGGTTCAGTTCTTCTAGTCCTGTTTTGGTGGCTTTTGGGTACACAGCTTGGCATTCTGTCTGGATGCAAACTGAGATGTGATGGGGAACACTGCAGCTTTGTGTTCCTCTTGTGTGGCATTGGGATTGGAGACCACTCACAGAGATCAAGTCCTGATGATCAAATATAATCTCAGTCAAAGCAGAACTATGCTCATAGTACAAAAATTGCTAAAAAGAACTCACCCAGAAAATTAGAACTATCCTTCCCACTTATCAGTTAGTCATGAGGTCAAATTGACAAGCAAGTGGTTGGTTTGTTTGATGTTTGTTTGTTTGTTCATTACTTAGGTTTGTTATGACCTTTAGACAAGAGTTAAAATGTATAAGGTACATTCATATAATATTAACAGTATCTATGGACCATATTCTGCCTCAGAACGTGAGGGTGAAGTAAGCATTTGGAGAAGGTTGAGGTCATTCCGTGGTGAACACGTGTATTTCCTCTGACTGGAACATAGTACCTGAAAGCTTAGAAATTTTTACAGGGGTCCTTGACTTTTTTTTTTCCCCCTCTCTTCATGCCCCTTTCCTCCACCCCCTGGCGATGTGTTATGTATATTTTTTCCTGGGTATCATCTGCATTCCTTTCTTTTTACTTTTTTTTTCTGTTGGTTGTGTTTTTCGTTTTTGTTCTGAATATCTGACACTATATGCTTATAGCACCTTTTATGTTCCACAGCTGACTAGAATTTAATAATAAAAGATGCTAAACGCTACAAAAGGAGCAATATACAAAATATAGGTGGATAGGACAAAATATAGGTGGATAGGTAGGCAACAAAATAGAACAGTCAGCTTACAAAAAAAGAGAAGCAAACAATTGGCAGGTCCCAGCACATCTGACTTACTATAAAACTTTTGTATTTTTCACACATTGCTCAGTATTTTTCAGTTTCACCAGCCTTGAAATGGGAACAGTTGCTTTGAGAAATGGATTCACGTTATTTAGTTTCAATTTATACTCTAGGCAGCACTGTGTCTTCTGCTGAAGTGCTGTTTTGTAACTTCAAGGAGGATCCTTAGTAAATTATGACCTAGGTCCTCTCCATCCCATGAAACAGTGGCAAGTGGGCAGTTTTCAAGCAGAACAATAATTTTCAAAACATACCAGTGTCATTAGAGGAACATGGAGTCAGAGTTGTAACTGCTTTGCTCTTGGAGCGCCAAGGTAAGTTTAGTTAGACCTAATTTGGTAGAACTTAAAATTTGGATCAAAGTTGTCAGCTCATGTATAAATACCTTATTTTCCCATGCTTATAACCACTTAAATTACATTCTTCCTGTATGTGTGTGAAAGGATTTGTTGAGTCGTTTGTGACATGGTTGTGGCATGTGATGTCTCAAATTCTGAACAATATGGGTCAATACTTAAAAAACCCCTAAACAGCTGGTACAAGAACTGATACAGACAGTGGCATGTCTAGTGAAATACTCATAGGGGCTATTATACAGCAGCCATTTAGGCAGAGAATCTGTCAGGTATTCAGTGTACCCTGAGCTATCTCATCTATCTGTTCTGAGCCGGTAATGTGTTAAGGCTGAATGAGCTTGCATTGAATGTGTGTTTAAGAAGTACTAGACAGCCCAATGTTTTAGTCTGCTACAGTGACTGCTTCTCAGTTAAACATAATTAACAACCTTGACTGGGCTTGAGGGACAGGCTATGTGAAAGAAACTTCATGTTTGGGAGATAACTTGCAGCCATGCTCCCCAAACATCCTCTTATGCCCACTCTGCCTTGGTATATCTCAACCTTTTTCCTTATGTGCTGTGCAGAGCCTAGCCAGGTTTACGTATATTTTTCATTTACCCTCTTTCTGTTTTTATTTGTAGGTCTTACATTGCTGAGAGTTTCATATTTGTCAGTTGTGTGACTGTATTGTAATTATGCGCACGTGCATGATTACAGGGACCTCAGTGCATTTGCAATTAAGAGCATTAAGATCAGGGCTTCATGTTTAATATTTGAGTTCTCGTAGGAAACAAGGTTTTGCAGAGGAACATCATCATATGAACAAAGAGTAATAAAATAATGCTTACTCCTAATAAAGTGAATTTGGGCCTTGATCCAGTTTTTGACACTTACAAGCAGTGCCTCTGCAAACTGGTAATGTGCAAGACTGTTTTTGAATTTAGCTGACACAGGATACATTTTGAAGTTTGCATTCTTGTTGGGATCCCAAACGTTAGAAAAGTAAATGATCTGAGAAGTTAAAAATGAAAAAAAGATAACTGCAAGGGAGTTGAAAAATGTGATATTGAATATATCCTGGATGTTTGTGGTATTGTTTGTAAACATGACCAACTCCATTTATCATGCCAGTGAAACAAGGGTAAATGTGCAGGTTTTACTTTCCTTATTTTTGATGGAAAGCTGCACAAATTTGTTTTAAGTTGTTCCATCTTACTATTCTTCTCTTTCTCTGAGTAGTTCTGTACTGACAACAGAAACCTGCTCTGATAAACCACCTGTAACCTGAATATTTAATTTGTCTTTGGTCTGGGAGTCTACCTACCCTTTCAATTCATTTTTATATTATGAAATATTGCAGTTTTGAATGACATCTATCATCCTTTAGCTGAAGGAGGAAAATTCATTGGTGGTAATAAATGGATACAGCCATACTGCTATTGTTGAAATAATATCTGCTTATGGGACACACACACTCGCACACACAGACGCAACAATGACTTTGGTCTAATATTTTTTTTTTCCTCTAAATCAGTAGGATTACATTGGTAACTATATTTTCTCTTTTACATAATACTGCTAGATATTCTCAGCAATTGAAAATCAGCAACATTTTATAAATGAGCATATACTCAAATATGTATTCCTTTGGACCTTTAAATCCTGCTTTCAGCATAAAGAGAGATTGTTGGTGTAGTAAATTAAAGCTGCCTTTCTGCAGCTATTTTGTCCAATGTTGTATCACAGACACATATTAATATTTTATCCCCTTTAATATCATTACATGATGCAGGCTTAATTTAAATAGATTTGACGGGCCTCTTGGTTGGCTTGACAACCAGAGGGAGAAATTAATGTTCTGCATTTAATCTCAGTTCAAGGCGCTAAATTATTTTGGAGGTTGAAGTTGTCATGCATATCATGCTAAATTATTGAATGTAATAACTATTAGCCTGATGTCTATTTATAGATATTTTTTATTATTATTATTGTTTACTTCATGCATTTTCAGCTAATTTTGAAGGGAACATCTTAAGTTTTCCCCATGCAGTACAGAACTACTATATCTTTTACAGATGCAGCACTGGAGGTTATTTAACCAGCAGCAGAAAAGTAGATGATGGAGTTGGCAGTCCTTAAAGCTGTGGAAACAAAAGAGCTTTTATGCTAATGAATTGTGTGATGTGCAGAGACTGTGTAACATAGTCTTAACTACTTCAGTTCAAATGTATTTAACTTTGAAAATTCTTCTTTTTACTATTACTGAAGAGACATAGATCCCAAGGAAGAGCAGATTGCTAAGCACATAACTTAGAAACCACAGCTTAGAGCTTAAGAACAGTGACTTGCTACCTTAAGAGTACCATACACTTTAGGAAAACTGTAATGCAGGATAGACTGAACTGTAAAATGTTATTAGCAGTTGTTTAAAGACTGCTAGAATAGGAATTGTCACATTAAAGTTAGAAATAATATAATCTCACTGATGATTGTACATGTTTGCATAGTTTTGCACCTCCTCTACTGCGTTTGGCATACTAAATAATGTCAAAAAGTGGGATAATGTATATACTCCTGATTAATGTTGGGTCTGGTTTTATAGTGAGGGCTCTGAGAAGAACTAGTCTCTAAAAGTGAGTGTGTATGACACATCACTGTTTTCTGAATTGCCCCTTCTCTCTCCTGGCACAAAAATCACTTTCTCTCTGATCCCATTTTCTGTGTTTTATTCTCATCCTTTGAGTATGAAAATAGGAAGTACCTTATGTGTATCATTTACTAGCAAGCCCAATATGATGCTCTGTGAAATCAAGCTTCTCTGTTTCCCTGAAGTAGCATGAATTGTGATGAATCAATTATAAGGAAACATGACTATCTGGAAGACTGCTTTCCTTGCCATGATTGGTGATGGACCAAAAATATTTCTGAGCTACAAAACTGTGCATGCTTATCACAAAGTGATACCATTGTTCTGGTTGTATGTGAGTTGACACATTTTTTTGTTTAGATGTACAAAACCAAACAGAAGTCATCCTATGATATGTCTTGTAGGGAACAACACTTCAATATTAGAATAGTTAACACAATAAACTGATTCTTTTAGACTGTGGTGTAACCAGAGTAGCTGCAGCATTGCCTTGTTATTCAGGCAAAAAAAAATTATTAAATGCATCCTTGCACAACAGCATATATAAAAATATATTTTTATATTTGTGTTACTTTGAACCAGGACAGGATGAAAAATTATCTTTTTAAACATACTTATAATTTAAATAGTTCTGCTCTTGACTGTTTGGTGGACTGCAGTGGAATGATATGCATTTCCTTAAAGTTAAATTTCCCCTTGGTTTTTAATTTTTTTTTTTTTTTTTTTTTTTTTTTTTTACACAACCCTCTAAGCCACAGTCCATATTCATCTCACACCAGCTCTTCAACTGCTGCAGGTTCATTGTTGTAGCACAGGACTTGAACCTTTCCTATAGCAGACTCTGTTGAATAGCTTGAATTATGAATAGAAATGGATGGATGAAATAATTGCCTTGGCATCAGTGCACAAATGTCTCTAGCAAAGCTGGGGATAAAGCCTTAGGTGACTCAATTCAGTGTGCCTTGACCACAGTCCTGCTTGACTCCAGGGGAAAAAGTTGTGTCCCTTCACTTCATGAACCACACTGGTTTTTTCTAAAGATTTTCAGTTATTTGTTACAATTTCTCTTCTTAGAGATTGAAAATGGGGATGGGAAGAAGTAAGCTCTTTCTTTTCTCTTGAACCCCTGTCCCCCCTCCCCTTTTTATATTTTGTTATTTTTAATGTGACAGTTATAAATAGAGAAACTAATTTTAATGCTGACATTAATTGTGTATGGTTTGCTTCCCACTTTTCTCTAAAATATATTGGAAAAGGAGGAACAATATTAGGGCAGGATTATTAAATTCATAGTCTTTTTAGTGTTCCCAATGTTGTGTCTCTAATGGTAACAATTGCTAGGAACTTCAGAGGGTTTTTTGTAAAAAAAAAACCAAACAAAAACAAACAAACAAAAAAACCCCAAAAAACAAAAAACCAAAATCAAAAACCAACCAAAACCCCAAACCCCACCAGAAGCAAAATAACCCCATGATGATTGTTTTCAAATAGCATCATAAC
>JAWWLZ010000139.1:35256181-35271842 GCA_035041345.1 Poliocrania exsul
TCTGTACATTCAAACAACATTAAAAACATCAGTTGTTAAAGCATTATCAGTGGCTTGTTGATTCTCTTCACAAATCCGTTTCTGGCAGGACTTCCTCCATGCTATCTATTGTGAATCAATTCTGACAGACATGCATCTCGGAATGGGTCAGGTATTTTTGATCCTGGTTTAGTACAAACAAGGATGTGGACCAGATGCCCCCCTCAAAGCACTGCCAAGGCTATTTTCTGATGGCTCTGGCTTAGCTGCATTATGCCTTATAGTGAGCACATCAGTATGGGTGAATGCAACATAACAAGGAAGAGAACTTGAACTTAATAGGATGTACTTAAACCATTACAATATATTTCTTTGTGTCATTCAGAGGTAGGACATCTGTATGTTTTTTAACTTTCTACTATTGTAGGCACACATTGAGAGATTATATTCGCTCAGATAATAGTACTGAATTGAAAAACCAAAAAAGGGGAGAAAGGTACTGTTGTCTCCTTACAAGGCATAGAAATCTGATGCTTAATGATATTTTGAGTTAATCAGGGAGTCTGTAGACCAGGATGTGAACCAGTATCATTAAGTCATTGACCACAAGGAGCATTTGCTTAGCTGCTTGTCCCCAACATAGCTATAAATGTATGGGTGTCCAGAAACGTGTCAGAATCATCTTGCTATTCTAGTGTTACAGTACATGTTGTCCCTTTAAGTACCTAGTGTTCACCATTGCTTTTAATGATTATGTGCTTAGTAATTTGGTTTCTTAGCTTAAATAATTGAAGTAGAATATGCAGGTTAACTTCTATCACTTGTTCATAGGAGAAAGCTGATGAGAATGCTTCTCATTTTGCAATTTTTCCTAGGGAAAGGGACAATATTTTTCATATTTCCTGAAGCAGACAACCTTTTTTCTATGCTGCTGTTCTGTAGGATGAATTAAGCTCTCTGAGATCAGCAAAAAAAAAAAAAAAATGTTTGAATGACAGTAGACTATTAAAAAGGATTTAAAAAAGTAGCTAGCTACACATTTTAATAGAATAGATATTTTACTGCTGGAACATTCCTGTATAAGCAATTTTATTGATTAAAGTCCACAAACTTTTAATGTTCCTTTCATTATTTTCTATAATTTCACATCATATTTACAGTTGCCTACAGTCTGGAAATCCCAATGAATAAAATCTAGTGTACTTTCATTTCTTAGTGGTGATTCTCCTTCTTACCTTCTGTTGACCTACATTTGAAATGCCACTCTGTACTGAAAAGCTGCAGCTGTCTGTTGAAAAACATCATTTAGAATGGACTTGCTGCTCAGCATGCCCTCTTGGAGTGAAAAGTCAGCAAAAAATACCATTCTGCTTTTTTCTGTACACAGCTTGGAAGTGATAGTCTTAAAAAGAAATGAGGAAATTTGCATTGCATATTGTTCTAGGACTGGTTGTTGACTTTCTTAAGAAAGTGAAAGTGTATAATTACAGAAAGTGTGATTGCAGCAGTTGCACAGGCCCCAACAAAGTGGAGTGGTGAGGTTTGTGCCAGGACAAAGCCTCTGTTAGTTGGTTAAGATCTGCTTGGCGACAAATCAGAGACATAGTCAATCCCTCACACTGCATAAGCAGTGCTGGTGAGTAGCATTAGAAGGGGGCCTGAGAGATGTACCAGGCTTTTTTAGCTTTCCTGACTGGCTGACATTTCTTTGAAGCAAGCTTATTTGAAACTGGTATTTATGTTTGTATTGACTGTTGAGCAACATTCTGCATTGAAACACTGGGCAGCTGTGGGACAAGAAAGATTAGTTCCTTCTCTGATGTTCTCTGTGTGTTAGTTTCCTTGTAGGTAGAGTAGCAGTATTTTTTAATATCAATTCTGACTGAATTTTCTTTAACCATTATCGTATTTGGAAGTAGAAATAGTGGTAAGTAGGAAAGAGAATGGGACAACAAACTTTGGAGTATCTTAATCAAGAGTCATAACAGACAGTTGGAGAGGGATCAAGGATAAAAGTCAAGTTTTGGAAATTGAGTTATGTAATGGTAGAATGGCATGCAATCCTTTTATTAGATTAGGTTGAAGAAATAGTAATGATGCTGTGCTTTGTGAAAGTAATTTTCTGAGGTGAATTTCAAGAGAAATAAGTTTGGATAAACTTTGAAAATATTTTGTAAGATTTGAGACTTGCTCAAAGTTTGATCCTTATGATTTGCCCTACAAAATACTGGGCATCCAGGGACTTTTCTGCTGTCAGCAGACATGCTGCTTCTTGCAAAACATGTTACCAGGTTCTTGGTTGTAAGGTCACTCTTGGTACAATACTGAAAAACCCAACCAGATCATATGATACAGTGAGGGCTGCCCCAACCTGCTTGGCTGAGGCCACTAGATAGATTAGGACGTGTTAGTGACTTTTCACCATTGGAGACGTTAGAGCAGTATCTGGAACTTCAGCAACCCAAGAGAGCATTATCCATTGGGGAACCAAGTCACAACAGCGTGAAGGGCTAAGCAAGCCATCACAGAGTCAAACTACTGAGGTACATCTCTTTATATGGATGGCATCATTGACTGTCTGACAACTTTGATTTACATGCTGTTTTATCAGGACTCCTTCTTTCTTTCAAAGAAGGGAATGATTAGAGCTAGTTAGAGCCTGACAGATAGAGATCCTTCCCTGCTTCTCCTGTGTTGCTTTTGCAAAAGTAATTTTGGTTTATGTACCCAATAAAAATATATAAAAATCATAGTCACGAGATTATACTGAGTGTTTTTCTTGATGGCTTTCACCTAAAATACTGAAGAATGTAATATGTAAAGCTGGTATCTAATATTACAGTGCTAATACAGCTCCTTTCTCATCTGTATTTTCTCTTAAATATCAATGAAGAGCTTTTAAAATTTTATCAATGATAACAAACATCACAACTTTCCTTCCGTATTTTGTTCTTCTGTTAAGAAAAGCCAACAAAATTTGCGTCATCCACTAGTTCTAAATCAGCTAACTGCTTCAGCTTCTGTAAACACGATAGCTATAAGCAAATTATGAAGACACAGATGTGAAATCTTTTCTCCTCTCTTCATTACTGTTAATTATTATTGCAGTTCTGTGGACAGGGCTAAAGGTTGTTTTGGCTTGAGATTAGTTATGAGTTAAACCAGTTACAGGGGCAAATATCAGGCTAATTTCAGTTCAAACTGAAAATGAAAAGTGAATTTCATCTTCTAAGAAGTGTTTCAAAGGATATTTCAAGAAAAGTACTATACAGATATGACTGAGGTTGGTAATTAGCTACAAATGATTTTTTTTCTAGGAAACTGAACTAGAGTAGAAATCAGAATGCCAAAGACTGTCCCCCTCTTGACCTTACCCAAATGGTTATAAAACATGAGTATTCTGAGATCCCAAGTGCTGGTATTTTTGGAACATCTCTTTCATGGACATTAGGTGATTTAATTACATTGAATTTATTGACTGAAATCAGTTTAGTTGGTTTAATTGTATTTAATTACAGTACTCAGTTTCTTGTTCAGAGTACTTTTGATTTATTAACAATTGTTGAAAATATTTGTCATAACCAAGATGCAATTCTGTCCATGAGTGACAGTATTGACAAGACTTGAAACAAATCTATCTCTTATCTACTTGACCCTCCTGAAAGCAGTAATTATATTAAAACAACAAGTCAATGAGCCAAATTTTCAGTGAAAGGGTGAAATACTTGTTAAGCTAGATCTTTGCTTGCTAATATGTTTGCAACATGGTGAACCTCAAAATAATGTTAAGTTGCTCAGTTAAGGATTCAGAAGCCAAGAAATGGCAAAACTTAGTTTTGTTCATGTGTAATATTACAGTTGCTAATTAGACTAATATGTACTATGTCGATCATATCATGTGATGTTTAGTTGGCTAATTGATTAATTAGATTTTTTCAAGCCTTTGTTCTTTGTAGAATTCAAAATCCATGTTTACATGCTAAAATAATGTCTGTAATGTATAGAATAAAAAAAAAGTAAGGAACCAAATCTTACAGGGAAAAATATACCTTATCTCTAGGCATAGCTTTTATAAACTCCCTGCGAATGAATCTTTTTATTTCCCAGATACTTTATATTGGTGCTAAATATGCACTATCCTTTTTAGGCTTTACATCTTGTTTAGTAAATGAACGTATGATTAAAAAAATTATTGTAATTAAATTACAAGTATTGACACAATGTATAGAAAGTGAATTTGTATTGATAGTATTATCTTGATTCCAACAGTCCTGTTCTAGTGTTTTTTGTGATCTCCAGTATCTTTAAGGGAGGTGAGGGTAAAGCGGGGAATAATTACTTTGCTAACAAAATGTAACTTTATGGTACCAGACTTCAATCAAGTAGTATTTAATACTCCTGAAGCATGTATCCCCTCTCCTCACTACCCCCTTCAAAGCAGAATTCAGTAGTAGAGATTGGCACTAAAATTCATATTAGAGTGAACGGTATTGGACTGTTGGAAGGAGGAATGACAAGAAGCAAAAAAGTCGTCAATTCTATTACATTTTATCCATATTCCAATTAATTTTGACCTCACATTGATAAGGCAAGGAGTAAATATTCTCTGTATATAATGGAAGACTGCTTTTCTCAGCTGTTACTGTGTTGGTGCTGGCTCTTTGATGATTTCAATTATAGTTTGTTTTCTTTCTTTTTTTTTTTTTTTTTTAAAAGGAGTCTAAAACAGAGCCAGAGCTCAGATTTTCTCACTTTGTATATTTAAGATTTAAAAATACGGTTGATTTGAAGCCACCGATCCCTTATTTGGAAGAAAGATCACACTGATGCTTTATGTATGTTCATACCTGTGATTAAAAGCTTTTTACATAGACATCCATCTCCTTTAACTGTTCTGCTGTCTCTGTCTGAGAATAACAGTGCTATCAAAGTGACAAAAGGCTAGGTTGTACTCCTAAGGGAAGTAATTACAGCAGCACAGAGCAGAAGGTAAAATTATCATTTGTTTGCTATTTTATAATGCAGTACCAAATATTTATCGTAGTATTAGTAAAAAAGCCATAAACTTTATGTAGATTTTAGAATATAACAGTAAATGAACTAGTACTGCAATGAAAAGCTAGGTTTCATAAGACCCAAAAGCAATATGTTCTAACAATGGTTTAGTCACAGCAAAATATTCAAGATGTAGTATTCTGCTGTCCTATTTTATACAAAAACATTGCTAGTTTTATCCATGGATATTCTTAGAAGCTTGGACAGATTGTTCTCAGACTAAGCTTTGTCATAGCTTACTGTATCAGAAAGTAGATGTCAGACATATGTCAAAAGTAGGCAATGGTTTTACGAAAAATGTATCTGAATGGCCTCAGAATCTATATATTTACCTCAGGTGTTAATGTAAAGGATTATTTTGTTAATCTGCAGTTATTTGGGATAGCCTGGGCCATGGCAGTAACAAGTTTGATCTTTCACTCTGTGTGCACTTCACAAGAGAAGGGTTATGCTTTTGTACCTTTTCCTTATTTACCACCCTTCACGCAGTATGCACTGTGCTCAACACAGGTAGCTAAATATTGGTTCAGTGGATAAATGAGTGATTTCAAACAACATGTTGGTGAGCTCTTGCAACTTAATGCATAGCATGATTATCCTACTTCAAAAAGGTGTAGCCATGGAAAAGACACAGACCTTGGTCAAATTACATATTTTGTTCATACCTGTCAAACCAAATGTTTATTTGTGCCAGGGCAGGCAGTGGGGGCAGGTTGTTCAGTATGTGATTTGGGACATTTGCAACGTGCAGGCTTTGTGTCTGAGTGGCACAAGAGGGCAGCGCAAGGCTCTCCTGCCCATGTGGTGGAGCAGCCCAAGCCACCGGAGGACCAGAGCAGAGACCAACTCTCTGACTTGAGATATGACCTGATGAATGCTGCATTGCATTTGTTCTCCTGTCCTGCATTCTGAAATCTTATCTATTTGGCTAGTACAACTGAGGGTGTAACATAACAGATCTTCAATGTGATTTCAGTACAGAGACTTATAAACTCCAGTTATACAGATATTCACTGTAGCTCTGTGGATATTGTATATGGCTCTTAAGTTGAGATAAGGAGGATTAAAAAAAAAAAGGCATAATAAGAATAAGGATGAGGTTCATATGCAACATTAGGATCCCTATATTGAAGTACATTATTAATTGTTAAATACTTGATGAAATGTTTGGTAAACATTTATGACAGCTCTTAATGAGTCATGCTCATACACTGAAACTAAAAACAGGAGAATAATGCTCGACTCTTTAGACCACGAATGACTTGATTGATGCATTGATTGAATTTGGTGTATTATGCTAGTAGAGATCACAAAATGTGAACAAATATGGCTTTGTACTGTTTATACAAATGTGTATATACACAAGTATATATTTTTTCAGATGTAATTACATTCTATGCTTTTTTAACCTGCTTCTGATATTGAAGAATCTGCTTTCAGTAAAAGTTGGAATAAAATATATTTAACTTTGCTTATCTGTAACACATTCCAGAGTACATTTACCATATACTTAATCAGTGTGCATGTATCCAGTAAAAAAAAAAAAAAAAAGATTTTCAAATCCCTGGGTTTAAGCACTTGTATATAAATTTTGATTTGATTTTTTTTTTGAGCCAAGAAACATTTTTCAAGTATGTTATATTGGAAGATATCTTTTTAATAACTTTATCAATACGATTAGAACATTTTAGGATGGATAGAGCAAGTGCTGCAAGTGGTAGTAGATTCCAAGTAGTACTTCCAGATGGGGGCAGCATTGCTTCAGAAAGAAACCGAGCATCAAGCAGTCCTGTACTGTTGACTGAGGAAGTAGGTAAGATCCCAAATCAGACTAATAAATCTGAGGGTTAGTAAGATGTTAGTCAGATCAGCGTGTCCCATAATAACGGCTGTTGATCCATTTATCTGCTTTAACGAATAAAATTATTTTAACCAAGGTTCGTCAAAGAGGAAAATTTCATAAGAAAAAAAAAGTCTGAAAAGCTAAGAAAACCAACCATGCTTCTTTCTTCTTTAGCCCTGGTGCATAACTTCTCCTTAAAACTATGCAGCTATTGTTAATCCTGTCAGGAAATTAATTCTTGGTATTGCAACTTAAAATATTCTTCAAAAGTCACCCTGTGTTTTTCCAGAATTTCTTATTGCTTACTTGGTTATGTAAAGAATTGCAAGAAATAAGGCTGAAATAGAAGGTTGCTGAGTTACTGCCAGAAGTCTGCAAAAGCACTGCCCTCTTGGTTTTGTTTCTGGTGCATTTTTGGGTTTTCCATAGAAAGAGAGGAATTCCTTCTCTTTCTGTGAGACAGGTGCTTAGGTACAGTCGCTTACCTCCCCTGTCTAAGAGCACCACTACAGCAGATGCAAAAGCATCTTCATTAATTCTGGAAAATGAGGAATACTTTGAGCAAATGGCAGTTTTCTCAAGAAAGCAGAGGGGGGAAATAAAAGGGCAGCTAAGTTATATTTAGAGTCTGTTACAGGTACAGCTTAGACTTGCTTTGGAACTAGATTATTAGTTACCTTTGTCAGTGTTTTCATAGTATAAAGATAAAAGCTGCACAAAAAGTTGCTGAATTTCTAAAGGCAATCTGAGGGAATTTTTTTGCAGCTTGTCTTTCTTTGGCTAGAGCAAAGGATACAGTGATAGGAGACATTCCATGGGTGCTCCTGTAGAACTGTCAGATGAATTAATCTTGAAACCTGCTGCCAATTCTTGTTAATTTGTTAACTGGAACAATCTACTCCTCATTCAGTCAGGAAATAGAGGTGTGGCAATTTGGAAGATTTGCATCTTTCTTTGTATTACCAGGAATGTTGATCAAAGCCTTGTAGGAATAATTGGTGACACTTGCTATAGAAAATTTCTTCTTTCAAACAGGTTAACTGTCAGCTATAAAATTCCCTTCTGGGATGAAAACAAGCTGGAGAAATATACCTGTATAACTCCTATTTTTTGTGCTTAAAGTTTTTGTGAAACTGTACATAACCCGGGTACACTGACATTTATTTACTTAATATGTATGTATTAAATATATATAATATGTAAATTTAATATATCAGTTGTTTGGTGTACAAAAGCCTGTGGAAGTGTGCTATAATATGAATGGAATTTTGATTATGACCAGTAAGAAAATTATGCATTTTTCCTCTAACAGATATGCCTGCTTTCAGAATGTGTGTCACCATATTTTTGTGGGAAGAATCTCACCAAAGTAGTTGTGTCACTGGCTTTTGGATTTGTTATAAACAGAGACAAGGTCAACACAGCAAACACTCTCCTCTTTCCCCTCTGATTTTAGCATCAATTAATTCAAAAGGTGTGTTCTTGTGTCAAACACTATCTGAGAAAACTCATATGCTGCATGTTATTTGCCCCATGTATTCAGGTTCAGAAATGCCACTGTGTGCTCAGAGATAGCACATGCAATGAAAACTCATGTCTCTGGTACAGCAAAGAGGACTGAGGTCTAGATAAGGTTGAATAAGGCTGAAATCTTTCTAGACAACTGAACAAATGAACTGTTGGACACACAGGATCACCTGCAATAGGTGTAAAATTACATTTTCTTCCACCTTCATGTAAGAATTGCAAGAAAATTAATTTTGACTTGCAATTAGGAGGAAACTATATCCAAATACTTCCTAGGGAGAGAAAAGCTAGAGGCAAGATGTGTAGCGAGCATGTTCATTTTGCTTATTTCATATCTAGGTCTGCGCTCCAGAGAGAGAGTATAACTGCAGCATGCCAAGGCATACCTGAGTAGTCTTTAGCCAACTCAGCTAACACTGATGCCTTAAAGCCATGGTAATACCAACTTCAGAAAGGGAGGGAGCATTCAAATAGGTTGGTGATGGCCTTTTTACTGAAAATAAGTCTAAAACCATGAGAATGGGGCATTAAAAATGAAGACTAATGTTCCTTAAAGTAATACAACTCATAGGAAATTTGAGTGTCATCTCTCTAGATGGGTGTCTAGTGCACATGCTATTCCTAATGTGTCTTAATAGTTGCGATATTCATATGGTCACTGTTAGTAATGTTCTCAAATTTTCAGAATTTACTTAATAATAAAAAACTGATAGCATTCCTTCCTGTACCTGATTAGAGTAGATAGACTTAGTTTGCAAGACCAGTTTACACACCTAGCACTTTTTTCGATTTTTTTTCAAAACCCACCAACTCTCCTATATATTGCTTTGGCTTCAGGAATATTGTATACAAAACAAAAAACAGCTGCACATATATCAAGAAATTTTGTGGGTATATAGATCTGTAAAAATGGAGGATCTAGCGGAGCACTAAATATTACAGTACACAGGAACAGAATTTTCTTGCTCTCTTCCCATTTTGTGGTAAATTCTTTTAATTGAAACAAGTGAGCTATTAAACAGACATGGTTGTTTTGATTACACAAGATATTCCTAATGTTTTATGCATGCAGGTGGATTGCAAATGTATCATGACTAATTTATTTCTCAATTAATGTTATTCCATTAATTAAAATATTTGTCTATTTGGATATATTTTTTAGATAGTAAACTAACTCTGGTTCTGTGCAGATGCATTTCAGTTTCTGCATTGAAATATTATTTGTAGAATAAAGATACTTTATCAGATTCATCCTGGTAAAATGTCATTGACATTGGTCATATCTGACTGTTAAAGAACAGTAGGTTTTACTGCATGTGATTGACCATAGTGAGCAGTGATGAAACACTAATATGTTGTTCATGATTTCAGGATGTGAATAATATTCACCAATGTGTGTAGCAGATAAACGGAAAACCAGATCTTATTTTCAAAAAGGAAATTAGTGCAGAAGGTAATTTTAAAACTATGTTTGCTGCATTTTACACTTATGGAAACTTTTATTATTCAGAAAATCTGTAATACCAAAGCATAACAAATTGTTCAATTATACCCAAGACAGAATAAGAGGAAATCTATATAAAAGGAAGATATGAATACCTTAATGTCTTTAATTTATGACATGTTTAGTAGTAGTAACATAAATAACTCTTCATCAAGGAATAGCTGCAGGGGGTTAGCTTCTGCTGTATAGCCTTTTGCATTTTTATTTAATGGAGCATAATTATGGGAGATGGGCAGTGTGTTGCATTTAGACCTTTTATTTAATCTTTAAGAAATAAGTATAGTTCATGTCTGTTGAATCTTCTTTTAAGCTACAAACTGATTTCTTCCTTTCACAACATATACAAGGCGTAGTGCTGGTCTTGCAGCAGTCTTTCCTTAACTTTATCTGAAACTTTTTGAAAAACACCCTTTTTTAAATCCTCATATAGAAGAAAATAAACTTCTTAGCACTGAAATATTTTCATTAAAATGTGCTGGTTTTGACTGGGGTAGAGCCAATTTTCTTCATAGTAGCTGATACGGGACTGTGTTTTGGATTGGTCCTGGCCTGGAAAGAGTGTTGATGACACAGGGATGTTTTAGTTATTGCTGAGTAGTGCTTACACTGAGTCAAGGCCTTTTCTGCTCCTCACTCCACTCACCACTGAGGAGGCTGGGGCTATACAAGAAGTTGGGAGGGGACAGATCCAGGACAGCTGACCCCCACTGACCAAAGGGATATTCCAAACTCAACCCATGAGTTTTATCACTTTTACTCTTCAGATTCTCTCCCCGATTTTGCTCATGTGAGAGTAAGCAAATGGCTACCTGCAGCTTAGTTGCCAACTGGGATTAAACCACACCACCTACACAGTCATTTGAGCCTTGCAATGACTTTAAAACTCTCTCCAGGGAAGCACCTCTTTTCCTAAGGGGACAGAAGCTAGACCATATTTTATTGTTTCTTTTATCTTTCTTCTTCAGCAATGCAGGCCTCTATCAGATTGCTTCTACATCTCTTTGCAGCCTTTCCCACTGATATATTGGTATGGAAAGGTGCTCAGTAAACCAGATTTAGCAGTCAGTTTGTCTTGGAAAATAGCAAGTAGAAATGCCTCCCCCCTTTACCATCTCTCCTGCTTCCAGTCTGTATAAAACACTTAGTCTGACAAACACTTTTCATATCCCCAAGGTGGTAGGGCTAAATGCAATGCCTTAATAGTAAAAGCTATGTGAAAATTCTAACCTGAACAAAACTCAGTTCAATGAGGGTTTTATTTTCAAAGCAAGACTCAGCCAAGTGTTTTCAGGAGAATTTGGTCAGGTGCGATGCTCTTTGACTGCCTGGTTAGCATAGAGGGTACCATTCATGCTACCTACCTGTGCTCTGTATTTTTCACTGGTTAGTATTCATTACCTGCTAACTGGAAAAAAAGTAATACCAGTTAACAGCTTTTTCACTCGGAACAATCTCAAAATTAGGTTCTGGGAGACCTTTTTGTTGGCTTCACAATGAATTTCAACAAACTTATTAACCCTTCCTAAAGATACTTAATCTCTAAAGTGTTTTGAACTGTTTCTCAGTTTGCAAGAATAGACTGAGATGTACTATTTTTTTTTGACTGATTTCTAGTATGACAATTTATTTTTATAATCAAAATTTTCCTATTCTGTCCTTAGTTTTTCACCTTTCTCAAATGATAGCACGTGCTTTACAAGACAAGAGAAGAATGAAGTGGAAGTTCTTTTAGCAGTATCTCTTTCCCCCTTTTTATTTTTCTTTTTTTTTCTCTATTTTTCCTCCTTTGAAATCTGTAAAAATATTACTATTTTGTGGTCTGACTTGACTTTAGAGTAAGGTAGAGAGCAAATTTCTTAAGCAGCTTCTTTTCAAAAAATCAGAACCATGGCCATAGAAACTATTCCACTAAATTTCCCAGTTTCATCCCAAAAGTCAAAGATTCTATGTTGAAAAGAAGATATCTTGAAAAAGAATCTGGCAAATTGCTAGCTACACTATTTCTTATAGGCATAAATACCAGATATGGAGTATGGAATTTCTCTTACCTTTGAAGTTCCTTGCTTTACAAATGCAGATTAATGCGGTGGTACCTGTACTTCATCATTAAATAGTTCCACAGTCTCACTGAATTTTTATGGTTTCATAAAACATCTAATTAAGTCTCTGGTTGTTTTCTAGGGTTTTTAAATGTAAATCTTTACCTCTCTATACAAATATAAGAGAAAAATAGAAAACAAAAGTGTAAAGTTAAGAAACTACATGATTTGCTAGCCAAAAAGGCAGCTATTTAAAACTACAGGATGACAGTTTCATAAATGAATATCACGGTAGGAGCATCCTTATCTGAAGAACTTAAAAATTTTATTTTCTTATTTCTCTTTTATTGGTGAGGATAAAAATGACATTAGCACCTTCTACTTAAAAATTGTATTGCTTGTAGTTCATCTCTTTATAAAAGGAGATTTAACTAAAACTTGTGCCTTCTATTTTTGAGGGTGGGTCAGTGGTAAAATATGGCCTTTCATGAGTGTATCATGAGGTATGTACTACTGTGTTGAACCACCTGAAGAAAGAAGTTTATATGATGCCTTGAAAAAGGTAGTGGGGAAAAAAAGTAGTACTGAAAGTTCCTTAAATATTTATCAGAGTAAATTTGGGCAAGGATAGTGCCTGTGTGAAATCTGACTGTTGAATGGAGCTGCTCTAAGTCTGAAAAAAATGTATGGCTGCCTTTCATATCATAGTGAATGCACCTAGAATTACACCGACTAGGAAAGCAAAGGCTCAAACAAATGCTTTTTCTGTCCATTTTCTTCCACTCAACTGATCCTTAAGATCACAGAATACACTGAGTTGGAAGGGGCTCACAAGGATCATCGAGTCCAGCTCTTAGGCCTGCCCAGGACCATCACCAAGAACCAAACCACGTGGTTGAGTGTGTCATCCAAACAGTTCTTGAACTCTGTCAGGCTTGGTGCTGTGACCACTTCCTTGGGGAGCCTGTTCCACTGCCCAACCACCCTCTGGGTGAAAAAACCTCCTTCCAATATCCAACCTAAACCTCCCCTGACACAAATTCAGCACATTCCCTCAATTCCTGTCACTGGTCACCACAGAGAGATCAGTGCCCACCCCTCCTCTTCCTCTCACAAGGAAGTTGTAGACTGATGGGGTCTCCCCTCAGTCTCTTCTCCAGGCTCAACAGACCAAGTGGCCTCAGTCACTCCTCATACGGCTTCCCCTCAAAGCCTTTCACCATCTTCATTGCTCTCCTTTGGACATTATCTAAGAGCTTAATACTCTTATGCTGCCCCAAACTGCACACAATATTCCAGATGAGGCCACCCCAGTGCAGAGCAGGACAATCCCTTCCCTTGACCAGCTGGCGATGCTGTGCCTGATGCCCCCCAGGACATGGTTGGCCCTCCCGGCTGCCAGGGCACTGCTGACTCAGATTCAACTTGCCCTTTACCAGGACTCTCAGGTCCCCATGGCACCTCTTTCCAACATCTCCTTCCACAGTCTGTACGTACTTCCAGTGTTGCCCTGTTCCATGTGCAGAATCCAGCATTTTCCCTTGTTGAACTTCATATGGTTGGTCATTTCCCAGCCATCTAAATTGTCCAGGTCTCTCTGCAGGGCCTTGCTGCCTTCCAGGGAGTCCACAGCTCCTCCCAGTTCTGTGTCATCTGCGGACTTACTTAGTATCCCTTCCAGTCCTGTGTCCAACTCATTTACGAAGATGTTGAAGAGCACAGGGCCTGAGATGGAGCCCTGTGGAACCCCACTAGGGACAGATCACCAGTCAGATGTTACCCCATTCACTATTACCCTCTGGGCTTGGCCCATGAGCCAATTGCCCACCCAACATATGATGTGTTTATCCAGCTGTATGCTGGACATTTTGTCCAGAAGGATCCTGTGAGAGTGTCACAGGATGATACTTTCAGGCAAATAGTGTTACTCTGGGGGATGGTCCTGTACAGGAATGAGGGTTGGACTCAGTGGCCCTTTTGGGTCTCTTCCAAATAAGAATATTCTGTGATTCTGTGAAAGCTTTACTGAAATCCAAAAAGATTACATCAAATGGCTTCCCTTGATCAACTTATGTATGTTACCTTGTCATAGAAGGAAATCAGGTTTGATAAGCAGGACTTTCCTCTCATGAAGCTGTGTGGATTGTGACTGATGACACTGTTGTCTTTCAGGTTTTTTTCAATACCTCCCAGAATAATTTTTGTCATAACTTTACCAGGCACTGAAGTGAGACTGACAGGCCTGTAGTTTCTGGGGTGGTCCTCCTTGAAAATCAGGGCAACATTCACCAGCTTCCAGTAAGTTAGGATCTCTCTGGATTCCCAAGACTGCTCAAAAATCTTGCACAGAGGTTCTGTTCTGACACTAGCCAGCTCGTTGAGGATTCTGGGGTGAATTCCATCAAGCCCCATAGATTTGTATGTATTCAGCTGGAGCAGCAGGGTCGACAGGGAGCTGATCATTCTTGCAGTCATGGTCCTCCAGCTCAGGGCACTGAGACCTCCTTTGTCCCTCATCCTCATTGAAGACAGAGGCAAAGAAAGCATTAAACATCTCTGCCTTGTCTCTGTCCCTGTTTGTAAGGTGACCTTCCTCATTGTGTAATGGGCCAATGATATTTCTATACTGCCTATTGCCTTTAATGTATTTGAAAAAACTCTTTTGTTGTCCCCCACATTTCTGACAGCTTCAACTCCAGTTGCACCTGATATATGCAGTGCTCTACTTTATGCCTCAGATATTGGATTTTCATGTTAGTGGCTATCTTTCTTGTGATGAAAACAAATATTATTTCTCCATAAAGTAGAAATCTCATAAATTTTAAGGAGCTCTTAAAAGCTATATGCTGTGTTCTGTTTGTTACCCTTACTTGACACTTTCCCTGTGTCCTTTCTTTTACCCTCTTAATTGCAGGAATAAACCCTGTGATTCTTGCAGGTTAAGGGTGTTGCTGATGCAGATCAGAGTTATCCTAGTAATGGTGTGTGTGACTGAGCAGAGAAACATGGTAAGTGTGAGTAAAGGGATGAGAGTGTCAAAGATTTCATGTGTGCTACTTTTCAGAATCATTTTGTGCTGGTGTCTCGTTCTCTGGTTGTCTTTTCTGACCCACTGCTTGAGTCTTATTTGTTGTCTCTCGTAATTTTTAGTGAAAAGTCATAAATAACTTTGCTTACTGGATGGATAATCTAGAAGAAAAAAAGCATGTATTTCCACGCTTACGGTGTTTAAAATTACTTGACACAAGTTTGCTACACAAAAGTAAGGGACAAGGCGGAAGAACAACTTAAAAAAACCCGAAACAAACATCCCACTGTTTTTAAGAATTTGTGGAGTCTTGTGCAGCAAGTTTCACACACACAAACTCTTTAGTGTTTCTGTGTATGCCAGGTGTACACAGAAGTGCACTGGAAAGGTGAAGGAGGCCCTGATTCCTAACTAGGTGTCCCTTTCCATTCTGAATCATATTTAGAACAAACATGTATTTTTATCTGTAGCAATGGGAGTGATATGGCTCTTTGGAGACCCAGGAGAAAGTTTGAAGCTGTGGGCTCCAGGGACAACACATAGCACAGCATGTCTACTCTGCTGTAGCAATAGGCCCTAAACAAAATAACAGAAAGACTTCCAGAGTAGTTGCGGGGGGGGGGGGGGGGGGGGGGGGGGGGGGGGGGGGGGGGGGGGGGGGGGGGGGGGGGGGGGGGGGGGGGGGG